>OX439131.1:29575017-29782517 GCA_949318235.1 Ecdyonurus torrentis
TAGAATTTTTCAGTTTTTATCATTTCATCAAAGTTTTTCAGTGCGTACGATGTGTAAACTACCCATTTGTAAATGCTCACTTCTTTGTTTTTTCATTTTATTTCGTTGTAAGAAAAGCTTTGCAATTAAAATATAAAAAGTTCATTTTTTTTTTGTTATTGCAATCTTATTTCATTCGTAAGAACGTCAAATTTTATTTGAAAAACTTAATTTCATGACGCAATTATTATGTTTTGTTTGAGACGATACATTAATTCGTTCTAAAAACTACACACAACTCTTGAGCCAGCTTCGATATTTTTCCTATTTGTTAATAACACCTGATCACGACGTCACTACCTGTTTACGACGTTTATATGTATGGTTGATCATTATTACTCTTTGTTTAGAACTTAAGACCTGATAAGAATAAACAAAACTTTACAAAAAAAAAACAAAAAAAAAATCAGCAACTTATTTTTATCGACTCAGATAACAAGATCAACTAATAAATGTGTCATTTTTTTTTTTTTTTTTTTTTTTTGGGACAGCCAATCACTGTTGAAGAAACTCACTATACTTTTCAGAACAAACTTTAGTTTACTTTCACTGTCGTATTATTTATTTACAAATATTAAGACTTAACATAATCAGAATCTTATAAATATTTCAAATTTTTAAGGCTGTATACCTTATAATTTTTAGTTTAATTTTATAAAAACATAATCAAAATAATAGCATTTTTCTTACATATTTTACCAAAATTTCAAAAAATTTCATTAAGCTTACCTACATAATATTTTATGTCAAAAAATTCATTAAAAAAAAAAAAAAAAGAAAGATTATAATATAAAAAAGTGTTAGTAGTATGTTGTTATATATTAGCATGATGGTAGTGGAGTATGTTAGAGACACTGATAAATTTAAGTGACACGCCCACTCTGGCATATTTGGTAGCAGCTGTGCTTAATCCCATACAATTACTCGTGTTTGCCACTGCTTGTTTAAACTATACGATTACAGTAGGTGAAATAATAATTAAAATAAAAATTGTTTATTTATTACTGAATAATAATATTAATTTTAGACATGTGTTCAAATTTTTTTTTTTTTTTTTTTTTTTTTTTTGTCTAAAATAAATAATTTATTACGACTAAAATTATTTTATGCTCTATGCGAATGGAAATGTTTTAAAATCAAATTTCATTATTATTTGATATAATTTTGAATTGTAAATTTTTATTATTTTTTTCACGTTTTTTTTAAATATATTGAAATAATAATTGTTAAATGTTATATTTAAAATTTAAATTTACTATACAATTTTTTTTTTATTATATATAAATATATAATATGTAAAAATATTTTTTTGGTCAAATGATTTCATTTGAATTTCATGAAATATATTTAGCATTTTTTTTTTCAGCTATAATATTTAACATTGAGGAATATTTATTGCTTTTATTAAAATTTAATAAAGCATTTCCCATGTAGTTCAAGATTAACTATGTATGGTATCTATTAAAATATTTCTAAATCACTACATTTTTTTTTTCATACTAACTTGTATCGTTCTGTAAAATAGGTGGTTTCAATTCATATTGTTAATTAAAATATTTAAGGTAATGTACTATATCATACCAAAATCATGTTTTAAAAGTCTTAATTAGGTAATAATTAATTAAAAACATAAAATAAATTGAGAAGGTCTAAAAACTGTAAGGCTTATATTATAACATAATATTTTTGTGTAGGACAGGGAAGAATTGTTAGCTCACTAACAATAATTTACAACAAAAGTATTTTGAAAGCACAAAAATCTTCCCCTTTTTATTTTATCACCCTAAATAGAAAACAATGTTAATTAAAATTTTATTAATTATAAACTTCTTTTTTTTTTTCTTCTGTTTCTTATATTACTTTTTCAAGTATATTATATAGTAATCATCATAAAACGTATACAAAAAAAAATATATATACAAAATTAAAATTAAATTATATATATGTTGAAATTGTGTTGCAACAGAGGAAAATGGATTTGTTATAATGGTTAGCATGTATGTAAAGCTTTCACCTTATGTAACTTTATTCAGCACTCATGCGTAATAATGTTATTTACTCAAGTGTGTATCTCATTTTGTATATTATATAATACCCTTGCTTCATCATACTATGGGAAAAACACAAGAAGAGAGGAAAAGCAAACGCCCTAAGAAGAAAAACCTTTCATGAAGCCTTTTGCTGTAAATTATCATTCTACCGTTAAAGTGTTTCTTTGGAAGTTTTTTTTAATGTTATCAATTATAATAAAGATTTAATAGTGTTTACTGTTTTATTCTTTAAAGGAATAGACCAGAAGAAAATATAAGCAGTTATATTATAAAACACTTCATGGGACTTACATAGTTTGCCTCAAATCCCAACTGTAGCTCCGTAGCAGTGATCAGAAAATTTGGATTTATGCAACCCGCTCAACATTTTTTTTACTAAGTTTTGCATGTTTCTGACGTCAGAAACATGAATAGTAACGCAAATTGCATACTTTACAGTATTTTCACGCTCTCTCGTGGAGCTACATTAACATTCTGGTGAAAATTGTCATCAGATTTAAAGATCCCATTTCGTGTTTATTCATTAAAAAGCACATGTTGTTTTATGTGGTCTATGGCTTTAAGAGTTGTATCCATTTTTTTTAATGTCAAGACTGAATAAATTTAAAAGAGCAATTCTAATTTTCATCATAATTAATTACAAATTTTGAGTATCTTGAATATTCTCGAGTTAAAAAACGTTAATAAATAGCTTATAAGTGTAATATCTTAATATATATATATATATATATATATATATATATATATATATATATATATATATATATATATATATATATATATATACTTACTTAAAAATACTTTCAAAAACTTTCAAAAAGGAATTCACCACAGAATGTTAGATACAAAAAAACATTTTTCCTAATTGTAATAAAAAATATATTTTAATCATAATTAAAATTTAATGGGTTAGTTTTTATAGTTAATTTAATCAAATAAGTTAAAATTAAGAAAAAAATGCGTTGTCAGGTTGTAAATTAATGATTTCTTTTTTTATTATCAATTTAAGATGGCGATCATTAATGATCTGAAAGAAAGAATAATAAAAAAAAAAACTATTCATTTCATTTTTAAAAATAAAAAGGCGTAAGTTTCATCCATCAATGATATAAATTAAAGAAAAAGTTTGTAAGACATTAATTGAGAAAAATTAATCGCCATCGGATATAAAAAAACAAACAAGCATTTTGTTAAAATTAAAACAAATCTCTCTATATCTCTTAAAATATGACATTTCTTAATAGACATTTTAAAAAACTTGGATTTATGTAAGTTTTTAATCTTTGTTTTTACTTTTATTAAGATATTTTATTACGTGTGTGCATATTAGGCTCATATAGCTCTTTAAAAAAAAAGTATAATTGAAAATTTTTCATTTAAATAATTATAAAGTATTAATTATCATTAAAAAATAATCATGATAAGCTAAGCTTATACACAAAATTCACTATGTTAACATAACCACAAAAGATACGAGTGAAAGTTGTTTTTTATTTGAAGCAATAATGAAATCAAATACAGTTCTTTTTTTTTTTGAAAGAAAAAAAAAAGTAAAAATATATTTCAAAATTATATGGGCATGAAAAAGTATTGTAAAAATGTAAAGAAAATTAATCGCGTTTATTTGTACTCTGTTGTATATTTTTTATCCTTTCAAATCTAAAGGAACGTCCACCTCCTAAAAAAAAATTGACATATGCTCTTAATGATGAAAACATATATCTAAAAATAACAACAATAACAACACACACACAAAAAAAGCAAAAATATCGTGATAAATGGGTTTAAAAAGAACAAACCAAAAAGATAGAGACAACATGTTTTTGTGATGTTTCACCGTTTCTTCAATTTATTGGTGTTTAGTTTTTAATGTGGAAATGAAATGTTTTACAAAATAAAATTCAACGTCATAACCATGAGACTTAAAAAAAAAAAAAAAAAAAAAAACTTTAAATGTTTAGTCGTTTACAAGTAAGTTATTATAGAAAGTGGTTATGAAGACATCAATAATATTTTTATTTTAACATGTTAAAAATTGTAACCACATTCTTCAAAATTTGACATAATGATATCATTAAATGAAATATTTGAACAGATTGAAAACATTTTGTTCTGACTGGAAAAACGATATTTTGATTGATCTATACAACTTAAATATTATATTCATGACAGAGCAGAAAAAAATAAAACTATTTTATATTTTAAAAGCTTATAATCTGATTATTATGAATAAAATCATTGATTTTTTCCATATATTTTAATCCATATATATATATATATATATATATATATATATATATATATATATATATATATATATATATATATATATATATATAATATGGTCACTGAACATGTATTAAATATTAAAAATCCACAAGCAATGGATTTTTTTTTATATAATATTTATACACATATTTTTAATATTATATTTTATAAAAAATACATCGTTTAATATTTAAATGTTTTTCCATTTTTTTTTTTTTTTTTTTTTTAACTTTTGCTTTTAAAAATACAAATAATATATTGTCACAAACGACGTGGCTTAAAAAGCACGAAGTTAAGTTAGCTATTCAAATAATAAAATACTACCCAAAATATAAAAGTTGCAAGTATTGTTATATAATATATTCATATATTATAGAGCTACATTTTTACATTATGCATTATTATTTATGTATGCATTAATACTGACGAAGAAATCATATTTTTGATAAAAGTCATACTTCACTGTATTCTAAACATCTTATGAAAACTTTAGATATTTGAGATAGAATACAATAAAAAAATTTGTTTGACTTTTTAACTTTTCTAGTAGGACATTTTTTTTTTTTTTTTTTTTTTTTTTTACTTTTCAAGTACATATATACTGTAACGTACCTAATGGTCTACAGCCAAGTACATTTTGTATGAAGTGATCTTACAAACTTGTAATATGTTTCATGATTCTTTTATGTTCTTAACATATACCTAATCTATGTAATAATTCAACTTCATGAGTCAAGTACTTTTAGTGTAACGAGCTTTTTTTTCCTGGAAAAAAAATTATTTATTTACTTGCTGTGTTTTCCCCTTTTTCACGTATTTTTCAGGATTTCTTTTTTATTAAGAAAAGAGTATTGTTATATACTTATAGTAACAGAACTTTTTATGTACGTAATGTTTCATTATTTACCCCATATTCTTTTTAGAATTGCTATAAATCATGCATGCATATTGACTTAAGTATTGTTTTATTATGAAAAGCTTTTACATTGAATAATTATTTATTTTGAGATGTTTTTAAATAATAAATATTGTACTTTATTATAATAATAATGTCAGAAAAAAGAACACAAATGTGATATCTCTTTTAAAATATTAGATAACTAAACAAAAGACCATACGTTTGAAAATTTATTAATACCTTACATGCAAATACGTAATAGTGTTTAAAATAATACATCAAGGCTTTTGCTTTTACGATGCATTAAGTATTGAACTATATATAAATGTAATGTTATAAAGTACTTTATAGATATAATAAAGTATGAATATTGATAATAAATAATTCATATTGTTAAGAAATATCATCTGGTTTGAAACAAAGTGGTATCAATAAAATAAAGAGCAATGTTGCATAATTCTATACCTCTTCATACTTTTGTAACCTAACACTGGTGCATTCACTATGTAAAACAAGTTTCACTGCATACTATGCATATATATATATATAAATATTACAAATAATCATTTTAATATTTTAAGCGGTTTTAATTATTCAATACACTTGAGGGTACTCGTTATATAAGGAGAAGAAAGATGAAAACTCTCTTTTAAATTGCGTAAATATTAATAATTAAATATGGAAATAATGTTTAAAAAAAATATACTCAAAGTTTTATTCTTTTGATATAATATTTAAAAAGTTAGTTTTTTTTCCTTCTTTTTCTTCATGAAAAATGTGTTTAAAAGTTCTAAATATTTATTTTGTGAATTAAACTTTACATATTATACTCTCAACAGCTTCTCACTTTATTATTTTAACTTTTTATTTGTTTTATCTTTATTTTCTTTTTCTTCTGAAATATATATATATATATATATATATATATATATATATATATATATATATATATATATATATATATATATATATATATGTTGAGATAACAAAAATTTGGATATAAAAAAGTACAAAATTATATAATTTAGAAAAAAGTGTGAATTTTTGTTATTAGCTATACTATGAATGTAATACTTTATTTAAATAAAAACACAAAGAGTAAAACTTGCATCATTTTTATTGCTTTTTATATGTTTCAATAACTTTGCAACTCAGAAAAATCAATAATTGCCTCTATTGTAAGTACAATATGAGTAGTGCAACATGAAAATTTTAAATTAGAAAACTTAAAATTAAAGAAGAAAAGGAGGGCAAAACAAACTAAAAATATAAACTAAAGAAGACATTAGAAACTGCGTAGTTACAATAGTTGTTTAGTTTGCTACTTAAATTAAAACACTATTCAACTTTTTAATTGCAATGTTGTTTTTTTTTTAAAAATAAATATATAAAAATCTATGATGGAATTCTGATTTTGTTCTAACAATAAATATAATTTCTTCCTAATATGTTGACCAATGAAATTTGAACATAGAAAAAAAACTGCGGTGTCAGCTTTCTATCATTTAGTCTCCAATTAAGTAACACGAGAAGAAATTTGAGCAAGAAATCTCATTTACTGACGTATAATTACTTTATTATAGATTTATTTACAAATTGTACACTTTTCTTCATCTTTTCTAAAAACTAAATTAGCAAATAAATAAATTGTTACTTCATACAAAATTTAGAACATGACCTTTATATTTTTTTCCTTCTTCCTTAAAATGGTTAAAAAGCAAACAAACAACCTCTTTAAAATAACATAAAAAATTATCATTAATAATCTTTAAACATCAACATTATTGATTAATATTTCTCTTTCATAACATTATTATATAATAATAAATAATGAAAACCTAATTTAAGACTGTATTATATAGAAATACAATAATGCAATATATACGTGTATATATATATTTAAAAGTATTATGCAATATTATACGTGCGTTATGTGTTCGTAACCCAAAATTATTTTACTTTAACCTACTGTGTATTTTATGACATTGAAACAAGTAAAATCCTTTGACCTGTTATATAATCTATACTTACCGAAGAACCCTTCGTTTTCATATCTCCTAGGTATTAAATAAACATACAACAAACTATATTATAGTTTACGGCAGCATAACAAGCAAGATATTAATATATTCTAAAGTAAATATTTCATGTGAATGATTTGATTTTATATATATAGTATGATGTCATATTTTAGCATTATTAATGAACCTTCATGAATTTATACAATATTTATCATATTGTTATAATTTTTAATTTTGTTCTGTTCAAATTTTAATTAGTTTATTATGTAAAGTTATTTTAAACTAATATTATATGTAATTATGTTAAAGTAAATAAATATTTTATATTAAAGTATGGTTTAACAATAGGAAGATAGATTTTTTTTAAAGTTATAGAACCATGTGACCTTTAAATTAAGTTATTTTATTATTATTATGAATTGAAACTTAAATAAGCTTAAATTTGTTGCATAATGTGTACAAATTTTATTTCATTAATCAAAAAAATCAAGATATAAAAGTGATAGTTTTTGTCGCATTTGAATTTTACTCCAAGATCACCGCGATATAATAACCACAACGACAAAATATTTTTATCAAAGTCATCATAAAATTTAAATGGGGATTTTACGTCTGATTATAGTTTGATACGATGATGTAAATCTCGCATTACAAGTCATGGTAGCTATTGACCGCTTATGTAAAACTAAAAAGCGGAAAAGGAAGTGCTGGAAAAGTAAACCATGTGATGTTAAAAGTGGAAGGAGCTCATTGCTAGCGCGAAGTTTTCTAACACTTTTACCGTCACGTGGTTTCCGCATCCGGCACTTGTTTTTTCTGTTTTTATAGGTTTACATAAAATATCATTGATATAGCTCTATTCCTTTAACTTTACTACTGGCCAACTTCCGGTTACTGGATAAACATAGATAAGGCCCTACCTTTTAAAATGTTAAGTTACTGGGCATCTTAAATAAAAATACGGCTGTATAAAATTAACCTCTACATCTGAAGAGGACAAGAAAGGGCATTAATAAATCATATATATATATATATATATATATATATATATATATATATATATATATATATATATATATATATATATATATATATATATATATATATATATATTACATACAATATATATATTACATTCAATACTTAAATATGTTGCCGTCTTTATCATAAAGATTACTTAAATTTATATATATACACACATGACACATGTATTTATTTTTATATATGTACATATATATAAATTTAATACTACAATGTGTCAGTGTAAAAAAGTAAGATTTTAATATAATGTACGGTACATAAATATTTGAAATAACAAATATGTTTATGATATTGTCTCACTATATTCAACATGAAAATATATATAAATATTATATTACTATATTATATAGAAATATTTCAAAGTTTATGTTGTATAACATTGTAACAAGTGAACAGGTGAATAAGTTTTTGGTAAGAAAATTTATGAATAAATTTACATTCTCAACGTAGCAACAGTCTGGTGTTGATGTATAATAATATGTGTGTGTATCTGTATATACGTATATATATATATATATTATATATATATATATATATATATATATATATATATATATATATATATATATATATATATATATATATATATATATATATATATATATATATATATATATATACACATACATACATACACACCCACACAATGTATAATGTTGTATTACTCTCTCTCTCTCTCTCTCTCTCTTGCTATATACAAGAGGGAGAAGTATAAGGAATGTTATGTAAATGAACGATACTATGGTTTGACCCAAACCCGCATCCTTTACATCACTAAATAGTTACATTGTTTTTACCAACCCATATCCTAGAGGTTAGACAACAATTTGGGTAGCTAAGTATCACAGGTTTGCCTACTTTACAGGAGCTAAATAAAATTATCACCACTTGGAATGCATAATCTAAGATTTAGCTAAGTTTGAATAGAATACTTTCTCTCACTTTTGTTTTAATTATAACAAAAAATATTGATGAAATATACATAATGTTTGATACAAGAAAAAAAAAATAGCTGCACATATAAGCTTCCATTTATTTCATAAACATTGTCAATCATTAAAATATTGTAAAATTGGAATATAGCATACATTATACTTCATGTATCTCTGTTACATTTTCTTAGTATTTTAGGCATTAAAATTATAAAGTATGTAATTTATACTACAACGCATAACTGCTATATTGTAGAGCACATAAAAAAATGTTGCTATAGTTTGAAATAAAACAAGTAAATAAAGATGCTGAATGTCTTAACTTTATGCTATGTAGTATAATCGCTATACAATATAGCATAAATTATGATTTTATGCATCAATGTTGCTGCATTAAGCTATAGCATAAGCTATGAATTTTTTTGATCATGTGTTAGAATAAGAAGTTGACGGGATCGTTGCTTATATATTTTGCCACGAACAACCAATAGACAATAATTTATTCGCTTCTCTTTCCTTCGTATTGTTGTGAAAAATATACTTTTTTTTTAATAAAAATTTCTTTTCAAAATGTACAATAGTGTTTTTGCCTCAGCTTGAAAAATTATGATTTTTTATGTTTAAAATTATTTAATAAACTAAAAAATCTTACTTCTAATGAATTTAACATAAATGTTAGTAAAAAAGATTAAGAAATATAAAAGACAAACCATTAAATTTTTATACCTTCTCACATAAATCTTTTATCTTTTTTTTTTTTTCCTGTAATTGCGGCAGTCTTATCTACACGATGTACTTCATTGTGTTTCATATTTTATATCATTTCTTGTTTGTTTTTTCTTCCCATCTTACGTATGCAAGTGGTGTATTCTCTTTTACGTTGTTTTTATATTATACAATCTTATATAAACATTTTATTATTAACATTCATTTTCATCATGCAATTTTATACCGCAGATAAAAGAAAAAATAATGCATGTAGGTAATATCTTTATTATTATTGTTATCAACATAGATTTCTATTTATTATTATTATCATTATAAGTGATTATAAATTGATTATAAATAATTTATTCATATAAGCCAATCTATGTTTACTGATATGAAAATATCTGTATCTACGCTTAACTAATGGTATTTAAAACTTTATATCCGCATAACTTTATAAACCATAAAATTATTAATCAAAATACCATACAATAAAATGTTGTTTATCTACCGGAAAAGCTCTGTTCAAAATTGATGTGCTTGGTTGCCATTTCTGTGGTACATTATTACACTACAAAAAGCTATACTTCTAAAAATTCCAAACTAAAATTATATGTTTTATAATACACTTAAAAAAAAAGAAGAAAAAAGTCCCTAAGACTGATTAAATAAAAGAAAAAGAAAAAAAAAAAAACGCACCACTTTAGTTTTTGTTTCACATGACTCAAATGATTTTTTTTTCTATGATGGCTTATATATTTTTCACCATCAAAAAATGGTGTCTCTAGAATATATTGCGGAGCTTACAGAATGAATATTGTATATTAGTACAGCTTATATACATTAATATAAAATTTCAGTTAAAATAAAAATTACAAATATCAATAATTGTAGCTTAAAATATTGATTTATGTATTGTACTATAATAATTAAGTTAATTATTATAATACATTATAATATATATGTTTGATATGATTTTCATGTCGACTATTATTTTAACTTTAAATATAATCGTACCACGAACTCTCTTACACTAATTGCACTTTATTTACTCTGTACATAATTTATTATTTTATGTTATGATATCAGTGTATATATATAGTACATAGCAAGTAATTCATGTGTGTATGAACGCAGTTAACCATAAAATATAATATATAAAAGTATGTACAGTACATAAAAAATAAAGTAATAAATTTAATTAAAAAATATATAAATAACATACATAAGGTAAAAATTCCAGTTTTTTTTTTTTTTTTTAGTTATAAAATCTATACATTTGTGAAACATAAATTTATTACATAAAATAATAATAATGATGAATGTTAGTAATTGTCATAGATAATTGCATTCATGGTTTGGTGGTTTACCAATAGTTACATTGAAGCATTTATAATGTAACATAATTCATAGTGAAAGATATTAAAACTTTTTAGATTGGATATTAATTATCATTATATTGCTAAATTGTGTGGAATTTTCAATTTATTACTATATAAGACATTTTAAAGTTAAAATTTTATTTAAAATTACACATGAAATTTTCGTTTTAATTATTTTCACTTCATTTCACAATTTTTGTCTAATTTTATAACGTTGGCTTTATTTAGTAAAGAAAATTTAATTATAAGTTAGTATCATGATAGATAAAAAAAATGGGTTGTCATTTACAAAAAAAAAAAAAAAAAAAAAAAAAAATTATTTTAAATGATTCACTGCAGGATACGAAGAACTAAAACGTTTCCGCATTCAGCTGAAATAATTATTAGATTATGTATCCTTTTTTTAGTGTTGAGAACAGTAGTATGGGTAATTTGTGGTGTCACTAATACAAATATTTTTTGCTTGCTGGCCATATTGTGTTATCGTGCTATACACCAATCCCAGTCCCAGTCAAGACATTGTCTTATCGACAGGTAAGGACTTTCAAAATAATGGAAAAGCACACACGGGCCGGCCACGGCCTAAGTACACAGCCCGGCATTAGCCATGACAAGCCTAGAGAAACCGTGGAAACATCTAGGCAGGCTGATCGGTGCAATCACATCAATCATGCACCTCCCGAATACTGTGCGTCGTCATGGAATGCATGTAAACATACATCGTGCAACGTGTTGTGCTCTCACACTTCACGTACGCACCCAGCAGTGGCTTGAACCTATACTCGGTGAGGAGTACAGAGTTGCGAGTCAGCTGCCTTCACCACTCGGCCATACCAGCTCGGTATGGCCGGTATAAAATAAATACAAATAAATTAGCACCAAGTTTTGAATAGTAAAGTACATACATTATATACAATCTAGCGTACTTTAACATATTGCCAGTTTATTTTAAGTTTCTCAGAACAATGTAATTAAATTGAACCCAATTTGTATATTTCAATAAAATTATATACGGTTGCCTTTAATGTAAATGCATTGGCATAAGAGAGTAGGTCTCAAATGCAATCCAATTATTATAATAGACCAAAGGTAATTTAGAACATTAACATAAATTGTATTTTAACTTACTTTCTATTGATGTAAGGAAATATTCTATGACATTTCGTAAATTGATCAAATTGATATTATAATTTAATTTTAGGAGAACTATGATTTTAGTATTATGATACATACCAAATAGTATTTTGCAAATACTTGTGTTTGATGATGGTGGTTTGAGTAAAGTAATAATATTTATTAATACAAAGAAAAAAATTATTATAGGTTTTCATCATTTTTTAAATGTTTTCCTTAATATGGGACAATTTTAAAAGTTTCTTAAAAAAAATAATTAAAAATATGCTTTGTTATTTTCAACGTAACGTTATGGGGATAAAGGTAGTTTTGCACCCCAATATTTTTATAGATTCAATTTTGAAAAACAAAAATAAATTTGTTTTAAAAATTTCTTCCCACTTTTTATAGGCAATCAGAAACGGAACCATTAATAGCTTTTTGTTCCATTACAAATTTTGAAGAAAAAAAAAATTCACTAAACAGTTGCATTATCATTAAGTTGGTATATATATATATATATATATATATATATATATATATATATATATATATATATATATATATATATATATATATATATATATATATATATATATATATATATATATATATATAATGTTCAGTTCATTTCAAGCACGATATAATGTAACTTACATCTTCTATTTTAATTTCTTACCATGTTGTTAAAAACATGTTACTTTATAACTTCGTTAGAAATAAATTATAAAAATAAAGTTGTGACTGCAATATTCAAGTGAGCAAGTACTTTCAAATTAATCGTTTCAAAGTAAACCAACTTTACCTGATGATTTTTTTTCTTTAACTTTGAAAAAACGTACAGTAACTTTTAAAAGCTGTCCACATTGTATTTAAACTTTGTTTTCTTTCAAACTAATTGCTTGTCAGTAAAGGTATTTATAAAATTACTTTGCAACTTTTTAAAACATTGTAAAAAGGGAGCAGAGTATTTTCTTTTCACATTTTCCTTAAACATTGTTTGACAGTTTCCTGCTGAAAAATAAACAAATATATTTTTTTCTTTCTTTTATACTTGATGAAATAAATTTTGTTATCGGTTCATTCGTCTTCTTCTTCTTCTTGCTAATTTATGCATTAACTTTCAAGAAATATAAGTTTTTTTCCTTCTATTTTTTATTGAAAGATTAATTATACAAACTTTTATTTTATTTCAATGCGAGTTTCGGGAGCTTGTCTGACCGAATAGAATAAATAGTCGTTTTATTTTTTAATTTTTTTTTTAGTCATATTGTATTTGTGTATACTGTATAGTAATGCTGTTCGTAAATCCTATTCTTTGCCCCTAAAATGACGATCAGCTATGGTTAATCGAATGGAATGCGCATTTTTTGGTGCAAGAGAACAGGGTTTACGAACAGCATTAGTATACACCTTTAACATAGACCCGTCAAGACATACTTATATCGACAGGTGTAATGGAACTACAAATTTGTACTGGGCACGGTCTAAATACACAGCCTGGCATTCACCATGACAGCCTAGAGAAACATTTCTATCGTATAGGAAGGTGTTACGTCGGTAGAATAAATATTAATCATTCATCATTCACCACCTTAATGCTCACAAAAACATGATGAAACAAATATTGTGCAACGAGTTGTGCCTTCACACTTCACATATTTTATGCACCTAGCAGTAGTGGCTTGAACTTGCACTTACTAAAGTATGGATTAAAAAAAATAATAATATACGTATATAAAATAATGTTAATGCGAATGAAAAATATAATTTCAAGAAATGAAATGTAGATCAATAAAAATGTAGGATTATTTATTATCACTAAATATATTTTCAACTAAGAATTTTTTGCACTAGGAAGTAAACATTTCAGTTTACGCAATCACTTGTTATGATGATTATTGTTATATATATCATGACAGTGATACGTTTGATTGACAGTTAGACACTAAAATCAAAGAGAACTAACTTGTCGACTAACAAAACGATATGTGAAATTTCCCTAAGGAAATTCTTCATTCAATATAATATCAAATCACATACATAAATACACACACACATATTCTATAGTAAAAAATAGTCTATATAAATATCAAAATATTTACTGTAATAAAATAACATTATATAAATAATATATTGCTTATATAACTGTAAAAATATGTAATAAGTCACTTATTTTTTAATATTTTCCAATTTCAGTTTATATAAACGTTTTAATCATTTATTCATAATATTAAAACAGAAAAAGAAAATAATAATAAATGGATAATTTACAAAATAGAAAAAAATTTATATTGAAAAACTCCCACACGTAAAATTATAATTTTAAAATTAAACTCTTAAATTTGTGAAAAAGGTAAGCCCAAATTATCAGAATCAAATTTTGTGCAAATTTAATGTCACTTACGTCAACAGTTTTCTTCATTAATGGCTAGTCATAAGTGTAATCATATCATAACTTTTGTATTATATTATTATATATTCCATTTTATTATTATTATTTACTGATTTTACATTAACAAAAAAAAAATGTAAAAGACAATTTCAAATTTATACATTAAAGCTCAAAAAGAAAAGCGTGATAAAATTGAAATATTATTTTTGACATTAAATTTAAAAGTCTTTTAGTCCATAATAAAAGCAAGTATTTTAGTATTATAAAGAGTTCTTCAGATTTGCTTATGGAAAACAAATTTTAAAAATTTTATTTTATGAATAAACTTTTAAAATATAAATTTTATATCATAATATTCATAATATATATATATATATATATAGTATCTCATCACGTCATCTTACTTTTTAGAATACATTAACAAAGTAATTAACTTTTTTTCCTTCTTATATATTCACCATAAAAAAACTTTTTTAAAGTTTTCATCATTATGAAACATTTTTTTAAAGCAACTATACTACAAAGGAGTCGATTTTTTTTAAATCGTGCTTAGAATTCTAATATATAGAAATACATTTAAAAAAGAAAAAAAAATTATAATATATAAAAAAAGAAGAAGAAAAAATAATATCGATTTTCTCATGTATGTATAACAACGAAGCTTTTTTCGTTTCTTTTGTTCTAATCAACCAAATTTGATACCTCAGAATTTTTATTCTGTACATGTGAATATTTAAATATATATGTGATACTAAACTTAATTTCGTTTTTATATCTAATTCGTATTCTTTTCATTTCTTTCATATAAAATTCAGAGAGAGAGAGAGAGAGAGAGAGAGAGAGAGAGAGAGAGAGAGAGAGAGAGAGAGAGAATATCCTATCTCTCACGGGGATGTAAAAAATTTGAATATGTAATTTTCTAGTTAAAAAATTTTGTTAAATCTTTTTTGTAAGTTTTAATGTTGAACAATTCTTTATATTTAAAAGTTTAGATTGTCTGTTTTAATTAGTTCTATTTAATAATATAATTGAAATAAATATATTTTGGTATATTTCATTAACTTTAGTATCCACTTTTTTAAGTTCACAATGTTGATTAATATAGTATTCATTTTACTTGAAGGGAAAAAAATTCACTTTCATCAATGGTAACAATCTTTATAGTTTAAAATATTTATTTTTGTATAAGTGTCATTTTAAAATGCATTAGTTTTGTGTTCATGTAATATATATATATATATATATATATATATATATATATATATATATATATATATATATATATATATATATATATATATATATATATATATATATATATATATCTTAAATACCCAATTGCCTTATTTGTACATTTAAAATTACAAAAAGAAGTGGGCAGAAATTTTTAATAAAAAGTTTCTGTTCTCTTTATTTTGCTAAAACATAATTTTATACACCAATAGAGCACAATCTAATAATATATACTGTATTTTTTTTTTTTTTTTTTGGTACGTTGTACTAACATTAAATTTTATTGTATAATAAAGTACGTTGAGTTAGCAAACAATTTTTCACAACTATATACGTAGGTTGATAATGTTTGATAAAATATTATTTATATAAAAAAAAATATTTTTAATGTGTTCAAGAGTGCGGAATTTATAAATATTTTGTTATTTATAGTGAGGATTTTTATGTCATTTTTTAACAACTTCATCTTTCATATCGTTTCTATTGTGACACATACACACAAATTAACAGTTTGTACACAAAGGTAAATAAAGGTATAATATATCAAAAGAGATAATATATATAACTGCAAGTAATCAAAGGATTATTTGTAATACGTATTGTATTTGAATTATTTGTTGATACTTTTTTGTGGTATTTATACAAATCATTTTCATCTGAAATATTATAGCTTTGTTAATTTATGTAAGTGTTCTTTTTTTTTTTTTTTTTTTTTTTTTTTTGCATTTAGGCAACTTAATCTCTTGTCCCATACAACACTCTGTAGTGTAAAATTGATTTGAAATTGTGTGTTATACAATATTTTGGATAGTTTTATTTGTTAATTTAAGTAGCAACAATATTTGATGTATTAATCCTGCAAAGTAAATGACTAGATTGTTAGGTTAGTTTAAATATAATGAGAGAGAGAGAGAGAGAGGAATGTTAATTTTAAATTCTTGACTTCTGAAAATTATAGTATACTGTATTTAGTTTAGTATAACATCCGTGTCATCCGTCGTTAAGAAAAATCAGAAATTTAATTTTTTAACAGATAATTATAAATTTCCAATCAAATCAATATGTTATATTTATACCACCTTAAATATGAACAGTATGATATATATTTATACTTCTTCTGTATGTAAGTATCTTCAAAGTTTTTTAATTTTATAATTAGAAAAAAATAGCCATTTATATGATTTTAGTTTTAATAAATTAATTATAAGTATATAACCTTAACGTAGATGATAATAATGTCATGCACAGAACATTTGTCATAGTGCAAACCAAACATAACAATTGAGATTGTATATTGGGTCAAAGACAGTGATCGATCGATCCATATACTTAAATCATCGTCATATATTATCAAACTCATCAATTCTTTGTCACAAGTTTCTTGCTTCTTTTTTTTTAATCTTTAAAAAAAAAAAAAAAAAAAAAAAAATACATTTTCATTCCATTCTCTTTTTTATTTCAAACATTGCACTCCATATTTTACAAAAACTTCAATATTCCTGCTGATTTTTTTTTTCAAATATTGATTAAATAAACTTCTGGTACAATTCTCACCGTATATATTATTTTCTCAAGGGTAAAAAAAAAATATATATATATATAACTAGGTTAGTGTATAGTATATATTCTTTTTACATTGAAAATAATAATAAAAAAAGAGTAAAAGTGTTAAGAAGACAGGAAGCTCACGGTTTGTCTCTTGTGAATTTTGATTTGATTTTCTTTTACTTGACTTAACATATTATTATACTTTGTTGTAGTGTCACACTATGTAGACTTTTTTATAGTCACTGTCTTTATAGATAGCCAAACAATTTCCTATAAAAAAAAAGATAGAAAACGATTTACTCCCTATCTGTTTTTATTATTTTTACTGTTCTATTATTTTTATAATACACAAAAAATATAAAAAAAAGTATATATTTTATTATTTTTTTGGTGCAATTTTTTTTCTAAAGTGTTTTAGTGGTGAAAATTTGTACCATTTATATGTATAGAAAAAAATACTATAGATTTATTATATTGTGGTCACGAATTATTTGAGTGGTGTGCGTTTTTTTTTTCATGCAAACCATAAAATATATTTAAACTATATATATATATATTGTATATTATTGCTTTAGGACGGAAAAAAGGTAGTGCAAAATACAACACAGTGATATAGTTCATGATAAAAATGAGCAAATATATCATTTTTTTAATACTATTAAAGATAAAAAAAATATTATACTGCAAATCCTTTACAATTGAGTTAAAAAAATCATTAATTTCAAAAATATATACAAAAAGTTTTAAAAAAATACAAAAAAAAAAAAATTAATCTTATGTAACAATATAATAATATGTATTTGAAGTTTTATTATTTCATTTAATATTAGTAAATGGAAGAAAAAGAAGAAAAAACTGCAATTTGCTGTTATAGAAAAACTTAAGGTTTCACTAGGGGAAATAATATAGATACTCTTATAACAGAAGAAAAAGATAGTGGTTTGGCTTGACCCAGAATAGCGTATATAGGCAAAAGGCTTTTATTCTTTATATACTGTACATTATATATATACACACATATATATGTACTTTTATATGTATATATAGGAACAGAAAAGGTGTATCATTCTCCTTTATGAGTATAGAACTAGTGTAGTGTATATATACTACAGTGATCTAACCATATATAGAGACTAAAATGACCAAAGCTCATGCTATATTCCCACTAAGGTAAAGTTAAATAGTAAAGAAAATTACTTCCCTGCATAATACATGTCAATCCACTATATAAGATTAAAAAAAAAAAAAAAAAGTAAATTTCTATATATAATCTTACCAGTTTAAATTTTAGTCTCTTATGAATATATATAATCCTTTTTTATACTTATAGGTACTAACACTTTATATTTATTTGTTTTTTTCCTATTACAATTTTTTATACAAAATAAATAATGATATATAAAACTAAATAAATGTTACCATTGAGATTCAAGCTAATGACTATTAGTAGTTTATGGGCAGCTAACTCATTAGAAAAGTATAGTATTATGGTATGATTTATTCATAATTTAAAATAAGTTTATTTATCATTATGATTAGTTTTAGTAGTTTTATAAACATTCTATATCAACATTGATGATTTAAGTTATGTAACTAAAGACCTTAAAATAGAAGACAGTGACAGTAGCGAATGCCGGGCTATGTACTTAGGCCGTGGCCGGCCCGTGTGTGCTTTTCCATTAATTTAAAAAGTCCTTACCTGTCGATAAGACAATGTCTTGACTGGTACTGGGATTGGTGTAGCACGATAACACAATGTGGCAAGCAACAAAAAAAAAAAAAAAAACGTGCTCTATAATATCTGATAAGATTGTTTTGTCATTTTCCAATAAACTTGTACAGTTTAAAAACTCCTTACTCCAATAAAATAATCCAAAGTTTTGATGACTAACGATTGAACGCTAATAACGCTTGCTTACTACTTACTATGAAAAAATTTCTCTATATATTTTATAATATAAAATATTTTAATACTATTATATTAATAATCATTTACTGTATAATAAAAAGTTACATTTTTAAAAAATATATATTGTATAATTGTCTTTCTGTTTATTTTTCAATGCAAAAAATTAAACTGTTTTAATATTATACTTTTTATATTAAAAAAATAATAATGATACCGATGAAAAAAAAAAGAACTTTTAACGATTTATACACACATTTTATAAATGTCACAAAAATAATAAAATAATCATTATGAAATATGATTTTTTTTTTCTGCTTTTTAATATAATACATTTTTGTAACATGTTCACTACTTGGTGTGTATAAAATTTGCTTAGCTTACTTTTTTTTCTGTAATAAATAATGAATTTGCACATTTTGTTTTGTACATATACGAATACATGAACATTAATTGACACTCAGTTACTTCATATAACACGATTTATACTTTTTTCTCATTCTTTAAATATTAACGTTGTATAAAGTTAATAATTAATGAATTAAAGCCATAGAATAAAAAAATTGTTATCACGTTATATATATTAAAAAGTCAAAAGTATAATACTAACAAGTTCTAAATTATTGACATACTTTTTTGTATATCATTTTAATAAAAACTTTTTGCGTATTTTAATAGTTATGTATATATGCAAAGACTGACATTTATTTTATTTGTTACAATTGCTGATAGAGTAATTGTAATTAGCATTGTTTGTAATATTTGCTATCATTTATATGGGTATACCGTATACATATATTTTTATACTTTTAAAAGTGTCATTAAGAAAAAAAATACTTAGGCTAGCCACTTTAGTAATCAATGATAAAAAACTATATATATATTATCAAGGTTTATATAAACTTTGTATCAAATTCTTTACGTAATTTAGTAAAATATATTACACACCTATAGTAGTGCAGTCATATCGTTTTTACTGCTTTACATATAAAAGGGTGCTACCATGCATCAAGTGGGTGTTTTTTTTTTAGATGTCTTCATAAAATGTATAGTTTCTCTTTTATGTCGTGGCCACATTCAAAGCTTACCTACCGCAGGTCAGTTGTGCATAATATACAATATTCAAAATCCATCCTCTCTCACACACCAGCTTACCTGAAATAAAAAATAACACATATAAGCATATTATACATATAATACACATACACAGTATATTATATACATACATACACAGTATAGGATTACGTTTATATAAAAATTTATATATTCATATTTTATATAGAAAGAAATTGATATTGATAAATTTGAATAAATATTTTTATTGTTATTTTCATATTACATAATAAACTTTTATTTTATATCTATATTTATTTATTTTTTTTCTATTTTATTATTATATACGATAAAATATGTGAAAAAAAAACACATATATTATTATATATACTTTGATGTCCGATTATATTTTATTAACTTCTATATTATGTATACAGAAATTAAATATTTATTTTTATTTTTAATCTATTTTTCAAAACTTCTACATGATAATCTAGTTTATATAAGATTAAATAGATTAAATAGTATTATTATAATGTGATATTTTATATATATTGAATTTTCATTATTTGTTAAAGTAATAGAATTAGAACGGCAAAAAAAAAAAAAAATTTATATAAAAATGCCTACGAAATTGTACTCTTTGCTACGTCATACATGAAAATAATAGATTACGTAATTGAAGCTGTATTTTGTCATTTTAGCATAAATGATGCTAAATTAGAGCAATATAAATAATTATGATGTTGTTCAGCTTAAGGCAGGAAATCAGGTACTGCGGGATTTGACTAAAAAGTTGTAAAGAAAGAAAAATTTGAAATTTTGCACAGTGATACATTATGATAAGGTATCTTTAAAAATGTAAAAGTTTGAGGGGGTCACCATGATACATTTTAAATTATGATTTTTTAAAATTTTAGTCCCATAAGAGCCTATGTTGATTTCATTAATTAATTTCTCTCTTATCTGATGGTCATGAGTTCTGTTATCATAGGTAGCTGTTACTATTAACTTTCAAATGGCATCATAAAATTTGGAAGTTTTCTTTTTAGATTTTGAGATGCAAGCTAGGAAACTGAATACAACCCTTAATGTTTATATGTTGTGTACCATAGCTATCATACAGTTTAGCATTGATTATGCTGTATTTGAACAAATAATATGGGCTTAATTATTATGTAATTATTTTTGTCCATGTAGAAAGCCAATGTATAAAGTATGATATTTACGTATCATTAAAACCTAAATTGGATATTTCAACTTTCCAAAGAAATTTGAAAGTTTTGCTGCTTACATTGTAAAATAAACTTATTATTTAAAAAAGAAAGAGGCAACTTTTAGTTTAATATTTAATAAACAAAAACGATTTTCAAAGATATGAAATAATTAATTAGATAAATGAGAAAATACTAATAAGATGATGATATTTTAACAAAACTAAAAACAAAAAAATTGTTCTGAAGTATTGAGTGATTAATTAAAATAGTATTATATTCCATTTTGCGCCACTACTGTGTGTGAGTGTATATAATAATATAACCTTTAATAAAATATTCGTGCTATTCTTATATATAACTCTATTTTCTGTCATATTTTGACAAACTTTATTAACATCAAGTATGTAATTTATACTTGTTTTTAAGTTGTTTTCAAGTTAATTTTAGAATTATTTCAAAAGTACCTGTCTGTTTGTTTGTTTTACATTTCATTAAAAACTTAAAATCTTATAAATTAAGTTACTTTGATAATTAATTAGTTAGTTATTAAAATTTACTAATGTTTATATATGAGTTAAAAAAATTAATAGCTTAAAAAGGTAATAAATTACAATGACAATTATGTATGATTTTTTTTCTATTGTCAAGGACATTAAAATCTTTATTCTAACACGGATACAAGAAATTACTTAAAGCCATAGACCACATAAAACAACATCTGCTTTTTAATTAATAAAAACGAAATGGGATCTTCAAAACTGATGACAATTTTTACCAGAATGTTAAGGTATAGCCCCACGAGAGAGCGTGAAAAAACTGTAAGGTATGCAATTTGCATGAAAATTCATATTTATGACGTCAGAAACACGCAAAAGTTAGTATGAAAATGTTGTGCGGGTTGCATAAATCGAATTTTCTGATCACTGCTACGGGGCTACAGTTTGGTTTTGAGACAAACTTATTTTATTTATGTAAATCCCATCAAGTGTTTTGTTTATAAATGCTTATGTTTTTCTCCGGTCTATTCCTTTAATATACAAAAATGTTTGTTATGCTATATGCATGCTAATAATTGTTCAATATTGCGCAAATTGTGTCAATTTTCCTATTGCTGATATTGGCAATACTATTGGCTATACTATGCGTATATTGTGTAATTATTTTTGTCCTGGAATGACATGTTAATTGTATTTTTGGATGTATTAGTTCCGCAAATCTCTATAATATATGGACACTGTCATTACCAGGTAAAATAACTTGTGGCGCAGTGGAAGACTTGTCTAGAGGGAAAATAAACAAATCCAGAGCCCAACAATATAGCAAAGTGCTATAGCAGATGACCGTGTTTCTGCTTGATTTCCAATGCTTTCTTATGGAGAAATGAAGAAGCTATAACGTTAGTTACATTTTTTTTTATAGCTAAAATTTTTACTAGTACCTTACTGAGATTCAAAGATTTTGTTTTCCTGAATTATAAGTTAATTGGATTAACAAAAAATATTGTGTAACTAAATTGCTTAAAAATCAAGAAAACAATGTGAGATGCAATAAGCTATAGTCACAGTGAGCTATAGTATATGTTTCAGTATCAAGAAAAATTTCTAAATTAAGTTATACAGCTGATTTATTCCCCCATAAGCAAGCATTTTAAATCAAGACAGGAACACAAAGTCACCTGCTAGCACTTCGTTAGTATTGTATAAGTCTCTCAGTTTATTTATTTTTTCAATCAACTCTTTCTTGCAAGTCTTCTATTGTACACATGACTGTGATAATATATACTTTACCATTCAAATATAACGCCTGTTTGTTCTCAAAACGTTGCAAATATGGCGCGAAATTTTAAATAGTTAAATATATTAACGCAATCATGTGTATACATACAAAAAGAAAAAAATCCAAAAATCTCAAATTTTTTATTATTATTATTATTTTATTAACATTTCATCATACACAATTAACATTAGATTTACTTATTACATACTTTAATAAATGAATAATAAATTATCCAAAAAATTTATGTAATTTTTTTTAAACTACTGTATCTAATTTATGTAGAAACTAAAATAAATTGTTAAATTTAATAAAAAATGTTTTCATTTGCAGAATGGTTGAAATGAATTTGTATGTATAATTTACCAGAACAAATTGTATATAGTTGAACTTTATATAAAAAGAAAACGCAATATTAATAAAATTCAAACTCATAACTTATGAATTTTATCATGCTGAATTACGTTATACATGTTAAATTTAATAAAACCTTTTTAATATATGTATATATATATATATATATATATATATATATATATATATATATATATATATATATATACATATATATATATATATATTATATAACTTTTCATAATAAGGCAATTACTTTATTAGAAGAATTGAAAGAAAAAATATAATATATTATTGTATGCTAACAATAAGACATTGTGCTACATCTTTATATTGTAGTACAGTTCATTGTAACTTTTACAATTTTATTTTTATTTTTTATTGTAATGATACGTAACTTTAAATTTCCACATACAGAGTGCAACTTTGTATAATACTGTTTAGTATTGCTGCACATTACTCTTGCTACATCAAAATTACAATGTTAGATATTTTATTATTTCTATTTTCAAATTGTACATCGTAAAATAGCAATAAATTTTGATTACATATCAATGCTACAGTATAGTCTACATCATATGAAGAAATAAAACAGGAGTTTTTTTTTTCTACTGTAATAATTTTAAGCTTGACGTCAAAATATTGCAGTAAATATTTGTAAACATCAAAATGATGAGATTATCTATTTTGTTCTTCTCATGAGTGCAGAGACTTTACTCTTGTAGATTTTAAAAACGAAAGAAAAAATCCTTGCAGTTAAAACAAATCATGCATCTTGTTCTCTTTACTTTTTTTTTTTTTTTTTTTTTTTGCCTGCCATATTGTGTTATTGTGCTATACACCAATCACAGTCCCAGTCAAGACATCGTCTTATCGACAGGTAAGGACTTTCAAAATAATGGAAAAGCACACACGGGCCGGCCACGGCCTAAGTACACAGCCCGGCATTAGCCATGACAGCCTAGAGAAACCGTGGAAACATCTAGGCAGGCTAGTCGATGCAGTCACATCAATCATGCACCTCCCGAATACTGTGCGTCGTCATGGAATGCATGTAAACATACATCGTGCAACGTGTTGTGCTCTCACACTTCACGTATGCACCCAGCAGTGGCTCGAACCTCTATACTCGGTGAGGAGTACAGAGTTGCGAGTCAGCTGCCTTCACCACTCGGCCATACCAGCTTGGAAAAACTCAGAGTTCAATGCATTTGAGGTTCTATAGTAAATACATACTGTTTTTATTTTTTTATAATTCTAGTCACCAAATGTACCAAAGATATCATTTTGTTTCTTCTTCTTCTTAAAAATAAAACAGTAATACGAATACAAATTTCATATTTCCATTATTCCTTTCTTTTCAAATTTTATATACTCTATAATATAAGATTCAGTTTTGTTATAAAATAGATAAGAAAAGCTGAGAGGAAGACGAAAAGTAAATTTACATTTGAATGAAGCTATGCGATATTATATTCATCTACTTAAGAACTTTATTAACAAGTCTTTGCTTCAGTGATCAATTTCAAAACTAAGAGAAAATTTTAGTGTTATTTTTTTCCTTGTTATTAAAATAAATGAAAAAGAAAATATATATGTATATATATTCTTTCGTTATTCAGTATTAAAAATATAACAAGCATATAATAGAAAGAAAGTGATAATTAAGAATAATTAATAATATTTTCCTTAAAAATAAAACGTTTGTTTTCGTTACAGAAATTTTCTTCGTAAAATTAATTGAATAAAATATTTATTAGCAAAAAAAAAAAAAAAAAAAAAAAAAAAGTATTAATTAAAATTTCTATTAATTTAGATCACGTTTCATCCTCACTTCAGTTTATATACTTACATTTTAATTGAGTTTTTAATTATATCAGCAAAAGCCTTGTAAGTGTATAACAATGATAGTGAATGAACGTAGTAACAGTATGGAGTTTGAATCCAACTAACGTCACTCGAAAGTCTTGAACTTTTTTTTTCTCCGTCTGTCTACTATTATTTAATTATTTCAGTCTACTGGTACTATAGTATAAGGAAATAATAATATACCCAGATATTTCTTACGTGGTAAATTGACAAATGTAAGGATTCAAAAAGGCCATGGGTTTTGGTGAATACTTTTAAATGTTCAAGGTTGGTAAAAAAATATTTTTGTTTCGCTGTAAATAAATTTAATTTAACCTAATTTAAACATAAAGATTGAATAATATAATATAGTTAGAGTAAAAAAAAAAAACGTGTTTTTGTTTAGTTTTTAATATTGTTATAATTTTGAAATATATTTTACTTTTTATAGCCTGTTCACACGGTGCAACAATTTTATTGTGAAATACATTTGATTGCACAGAAATTTAATGGTCTACACGGAATCAAATTTGTTGTATATAACAAATTCAAGACTTTTTAAGCGTTTAAATTCAATTAAAATTAACATTATAAGTAATAAAAAGAAAGAAATTGATAAAAATTAAATTTGTTAATATTAATATGAAACTTTATATTTTAAACTTAAACTCATTACGATAATTTATAATTTGAATGTTCAAAACGCAAGAAATATTTTTATTGCCACAAAAGTTTAAAAAAAAAAAAAAATCTTTCTATTTGGAAAATAAAACAATTCATGAAACAATAACAAGCATTTGCCACACTATATGTATATTCGTAATTAGGGTTATGGTAAACAACACCTACTCAACTTACCCAGTGCTACCGCACAGGTATAGTATGAATGTATATTATTAAAAAATATATGATGGTATATATATATACATAACGCTATATAAGGTTACCCAGCATTCATTTATATTTTTTATATAATAACGTTTTTTTTTTATATTTTTCTACTTAATTTAATATATTCCCATACGCCTACATCAGTATTGCATAGAGCTAATTAGATACAATGTGAAAAACCCACGCAGTATACGTGAATGTATAAATTAATATAATTCTAGTATGAAATGATGGAAATAATTTACATGTTATTTAACTAAAAAGCATCACGGTGATTATAAATATAATAATTAAGTTTAGCATGTAGTATCAATAACATTTCATTACAACAATGCATTCAAATCACGACGTATCACGATGGCACCTCTATTTAATCGCATCGTTATTGAAAACGTCACGTATAGCTCTGTGATTTGTTTGTATTCTACAGAGACGTTAAATATCATGAAACATTATATTATGTAAATATGCTTTTATATTTGGAGGTGGAAAATTGTGGATAAAATATTTAACTATAGGAATCAAGTGAAAATGTTAACATACCATCTATATCGCATCAAAACGTTACAAATGAAACTAGCACGAGTATGGAAAGTACTCCTTCATATAGGATACGTTTTACATCAGCCGAATTAAAGTCCTTGTCAACTTACTTTTTTATCATTTAGAATACTAGACTGATAATTACCATACCTTAACATCCATGAATTAGACATCATAACGTTGATTTTGTATTTATTTTTGTTTATTTTCCTTTTTGCGGTTATATCACGTATCTGACGTCACAACGTACCGCCGCCAATCACAGTCACCGCTCTGGTCAGGTGATAAATTTAAGTCCCTCCCTCAAGTTATTTACCCCTATCACGGCCCCATCGGTACATTACATTGTGACGTCAGATACGTGATATAACCGCAAAAAGGAAAATAAACGAAAATAAATACAAAATCAACTAAAATGCATGGATATTAAGATATGGTAATTATCAGTCTAGTATTCTAAATGATAAAAAAGTAAGTTGACAAGGGCTTTAAGAAAACTTGTCTTACTAGTGATAATTTCACTAGAAACGTTTCGAGTCGATAGAGATGATATTTCCAAAAATATAGCATTTAAATTTAAACAAGTACTAAGAATTACTACAAGGCTTATACTTATTCAGAGTTTTTAACCATGAAAAATCTCGTATTAAAAAATCGAGTAATTAGGTTATATGTTTAAGAAAAATATTATTTGATTGGTATTAAGAGTCAAAGTACTAATTGCAGCACCTGTCTTAGCAATAAAATAAGTATATTCCGCTGCAGAGAAAATGACGTCTTTTCAACGGTTATTAATATTAATGAAGAAATCTGTGTTACTGTATTGCAGTTTTACAAGCTTTAAAATGGATAACTCCTTTCAAAATTTAATTGAAAATGCATCTATAATAAATAAAAAGAGTTAAAGTTAATTAAGTTATAAAGTATTAAGTCTTAACGTTCCCTTCATCATTAAGATTATTACTTTCTCCTAAAAGTGTTTTCAATATTATTAATATTACACTTTATGCAGGGTTTTTATTTCATATGTTACCCATATTGCTCATCTAGAGAGAGAAGCAATTTATTCTTCCCATAGTATTTAATCTAGGATCCCTTATTTGCTAAGAAATAAATCTTCCACATGCCAAAAACTTTTTGCTGTGTCACTTTATTCCAATTTAGCTAAAATTTTGAAAGAATAAAATGCCCTAACAAAATTTTAATTTAGTGAAATAGTTTTCAATTTAAAATTTTCTAACTGTTTTCTCTCTCTGTCTCTAGTATGAATTTTGGTGTAAATTTATTTTACATGGTCTATCCTTATCTTAGACTTTGTAAAATTTTATAAAAACTTTTTCTGTTTATTTCCTTGTACACCACATGTAGGGCAAGAAAAAGAAAATATGCTTGGTGTGTTTTTCATCAAAAAAAAAAAAATCTTTCTTAGTAACGCCTTCAACATTTTTGGCCTTTCTGTCTCTCTTTCTTATTTTCTCCCCCTCCTCTCTCTCTTTCTCTCTTCCTTCAAGTCGTAATTACCATAGCAACTCTGGGTAGATTAGCAAAAGTAGGCGCTCCGTAAAGAGGATATGAAACTTTTTTTTTTTTTTTGCTCTAAAGAAAAAAAAAACTTTTTTTTTCTTTCTCTTTTTTATGTTCTTTCATATTTTTAAGTAAAAAACACAGTTTGTCAGCGTTACTCGAAGTTGTGATATCAGTTTATTTCTACCCGGTGTGACGAGACTTTATAGACAGAGGGGTTGTAGTGTACTAATTTGGTTAAGAAAAAAAATATACATTCTGCATTTGTGAGTTTACACCACACAAAAATTAAGGTATAAAAGAAGAAATATAGAGAGAAAAAATGAAAAAGTAAATATACAGTATTATAAAATATTTATACTGTTTACATTTTCAAATTAATTTTTAAAAATATATACCATATATAGTGATATTATTACAAAAAAAAAAATCTATGGTGTTCTAAATGTGAATTTAAAATCCATTTTTTTCTTCTTCTTCTTCTTCTTTCAAAAGCTTATTCATATCAAGTTTTAGAAATTGAATATATTATTTTGTCCTATAATATATTTTATATAATTTCATCTTTAAGATTTTAACTATATACTTAAGGTATATTTTCATAAGACATAACATTAAAAATTGGCTTTAGGGTTTATTTACATTATAAAATGTGCTGCATGTATTTTAAACCTACGTGTTTCCTTAGCTTAATCATTAAAGAGAATATCTTGTTAGAATATTATATGACAAAAAAGTTGAATGTTATAGTAGTTAAAGAAGAAGAAGAAAAAAAAAATAGATGTTACTGTACAAGACAAATTGAAACTAGTATAGTAATTTTTTATATACTTAAATACAAATCATTTATCATGTTATCTATAATATTAATCTTATACTTGTTTAACCAATTAATTTTACATTATAAATAACAATGTATATGGATATATATATATATATATATATATATATATATATATATATATATATATATATATATATATATAGTGCAAGATAAATATTTTCAAATATTTATATATTGATATATATATATATATATATATATATATATATATATATTGTAGTTATAAAAACAATGTTTTTTGACTTATTTAAATTTAAGAGTGTAAAAAGCTTATAAAGGTAGACTCATTTAATCCTATATAATCTGTTTAGTATTTACATCGTATAGAAATAAGTGTTTTATTTTATATACAACGTGATTATCAGTTTTTAGTCTAATGTTATTGTAAATTTATATGTATATATATAACTTTTTATTTGTTAAATTGATTTTTATTTTTGTATAATTGGATTAATACAATTTAATTGCTTTTTACTTTCTATATTATTCATACTTTTTTTTTTTTTTTTTTTTGTAATGATTTTTTTTTTAATTTATGGTTTTTTATGCCATACTATATGCTTTGTAAATATTAAATAAGTTAAAATTATTTTCAAAAAAATTACAAATAAAGCTCAATTAAAAAGAAATTCTATATATATGTAATTTTTTGTTTTACTATATAATAACTGAGTATTGTTATATATATTTTTTTATTTTTTTTTAACATACAATTTTTTTTAATTGAAACACCATACAACATTAAAAAAAAAACGAAAAACGAAAAAAAAGGGGGGGGGGGGAGCCCGAAATCAATGACGTGTGTAATGCGTTAATTCATATAATCAAAATTCGTACACATGGCATAGTCTAATAATATAGATTTATTATGTTGTATATAATATGACGTATAAAGCAGTGATATGATCAAGTAAATATAATTACTTCGATAATGATTGAACCGCAGAGTGATTACTATACAGAGGAGAAGCATGTGAAAGTACACACATGTCCCTTTGGTAAACACCCACTCACATACATACTATGCCTATACATTATTATAATATAGTTGTGCGTGTGAACAAATAGTATTGCAGTAGAAATATATAAAAAAAAAATTCTATCACTAAATTATATTATAGTAGTCTACATGGTAAAAGAAATAAAAGTTTGAAAAAGAAAATATAATTTCAATTTTATCTGAAATAAAAAGTGTCGATGTAAGTTTTTTTTTTCTTTTTAAAGAGAGAATTGAACTATAATTTATATAATATGAAACTAAAAAGAAGAAGAAAATAACATATATATCTACAAAAGTTAAAAAGTGAAAGGAAATGTATGGAAAAATGTTAAATTAGTATAAGACACGATATATATAATATATAAAATTCGTGACCAAATATTTTACTAAAGGATTACTTCCTATTTTTAATATATAATAAAAGTTAGTTTTATAAAGTTTGGATCAAAATAATAAAAAAAATGTTGAATTATTAAAAAACCACACACACACAGCCACACACACACACACACACACACACACACACATACATACATACATATATATATATATATATATATATATATATATATATATATATATATATATATATATATATGTGTATATATATATACACACACACACACACACAAACACACATATTATATAAAAAAATGAGTTTTTATGTTGGTGACTTACAAGCTCTTAAAAAGAATTGCTAAAACGCAGAGTCATGTCATTTAAATGCCTTTAAGACATTTTATGAAATGTTTTTGATGATAAATAGAGCAAACAATGAGATAATGTGCAAGTTCACATAAGAAAACTAAATTAAAGATGGTGTCTGCCCGTAAGCATACCCAATAGCACATTAAATCTACATTTTTTAAAAGTGTACTTATAAGTAAAAAAAAAAAAAAAAAAAAAAAAAAAAAAAACTTATATTAATATTCACTTCAACAAAAATATTTAAATACTGACTTTGAATTCAATTACATAAACTTTATATTTTATTCCAAATATACTTGAAAATCAAAGCAAATATAATTGAACTGCCTTTTAGCTGTTCTGTTCTCTCTCTCTCTCGCTCTTTTTTATTATATTTTTTTTATTAATCTAAATATAATTTATATTGCTTGTATATTTTATACATATATTTTTAACAATAACATATAATTTAACGATATTTATACGCAGTTTGTTTTTATGTTTTTCGATCAATACTGTATAATCTCATGTTTTACTTTATAATTGAAAAAAATAACAACAACATTTCGTGCTTTTTCAATTTATACAGTATAATACAATACAAATTGTTTTATATAAAAATCTGATAAAATATTGGAATTTTGTATTATTATAATTATATTATATAGTTATTTATAATTTGATAATTGAGAAATGAGAAGTTGGGAATAATGTAAAATGAAACAAATTTATACATAATATATGGTATACGATATATATATATTATATATATATATATATATATATATATATATATATATATATATATATATAAAACAAAGCCCTTGAGTTTACTACAAAGATGCTTGCTTTTTGAGTTTGAAAAAATGTACACTTCATATTTACCGTCATACAAAACCTGACATTTTTTTTTTTTTTTTTTTTTTTTTACTCCCTTATGTTTTATAATATACAGAGGTAAAACATTATTACGCAATACGCATACTTGTATATTATATTTTGACAAAATAATTTGTTTATAGTGAATATCATGTTGACATGCTTGCTAAGATTGATATAAATTAAATAAGTAGGACATTATAATATATCATATCATATTTTATGTTTTTATAATACAGTATACAAAAAAAAAGGAATTTTTTAATAACATGTCATTCACCAAAACAACTTTATTCAGAAATGTCACATAATTTTACAAAATATATATTCAAAACTTTATTTTCTCTTCTCCCTTTTTCAGCTTTTTTTTTTTTCTTTTTAAGCAAATTTTGTTATTATAATTTTAAAAATAAATTTTAGTTCTTTTGCCACTTTTTTACTTTTAAACTATTGATTTTTTTTTTACAACAAAAATGAAACAGATACATTGGTGAGTTTGCAATTTGTTAAAAGCTAACAGAAACTCACTCTTTTTGAAAAATATCCTAACGCTTTTGTGTTTCAGCACTTAAAAAAAACATATATAGCATTTTTTTTTTCCCAAAAAAAGAAACACGGAAAGGGAGATCCATCAAATTTAAGACATTGATTGGCCCTCTCTCTTTTGTTACGTTGTTATATAAGTATAGTAGTGTTAAAAAGTGGTACCCTGTATTGTAAAGAATATATAGATATATAAAAATACTCTTTCTAACGTGAGACTCTCATATTTTTATACGCTTTGCCCTTTTAGCTGGTTGAGAGTTCCATACAGCATAGTGAAAAACACCCCTTAGGGTCGGTACAAAGAGGACTCTGGAAGCTTTTATTCCGGATGGACATTTGTCGTCTAGTATGCCATCATATACAGACACATTTCTAGCACCCAATATAAGTGAGTTGAACTAACAACTAGCATAAAAAGTAAGATAACCTAAATAACAGAAGCAAAAAAAATAGTAAAACCAATTTCACATAAAAATTTTCATTTTCATAAAAATAACATTGAAGCCAACTTGTCATAAAAATAATCCATTTATTCACTTTTTTTAAAACTAATGATATTCTCATTAAATTCTATGTAATAGATTTTTTTCACTTCATTGAATAATAATTTCCATTCAGCATCTTTTTAATTTGAAGAATTTTCTAGTTCTACAAATTTTAATATTGATTTAAATTTCTACAATTGTTTTTTGTGTATGTCTAATTTAAAATAATTGACAAATTGCCAGAAAATATTTTTTTCTTCTTCTTCTTCTATAAACGATAAATTAACATGAAGAAAAAAAATATAAGAATATTTATTACATTACAATGTTGAAAAGAAACTTTCAATGCATATTTCACATAGAAAGTTAAACTTTTATAATAATATTACAAAGTAATAAATGCAGAAAACTAAGTAAGAAAAAAATATATTTATATAAAAAAAAAATAATAAAAAATATTTTTATAGGTCAAAAAGTTGAGAAACTCTAAAAATTCTTTGCATTTTAACAATAACATTTGTTTACTTTTTTATGTGAAAAAGTCTTATTTTTAACAACAGTTTTTAACAACAGAGTATAGTGTTAAAAGTTTTATGCAAAAGGGGATTAGATTGTGTATTGTAAGTGCAGAAAAAATAACTTAACTGAACTTAACGGAAGATATGAACATTTGAAAAAAGAACGCCATAAATCAAAGCAGAGCAGAACACAGAATTAGGAACTTTAAAAGAAGACTTTTGCACGCAACATTTTCAACATTATTCACAAGCTTGAACTTTATACTTATTTTGAGCCAATTATTAACTTGAGAAAGCTTCGGTTATTTCCCGTTTATTGTGATTATAATAACAATAATAAAATTTTAAAAAAAACTGCAGTTGTGTTTGAAATGTTTATTGAAGGTAAAAAGTGTCATTTTTTTGACAAGAAGTACAGATGAAATTGCTATAAAGATTGCTTCTCTTTCTCGCTAAAATCACGCAACATTACTTTATTTTAGAAATTTATTGTTAGCTGTATTTTTTAAGGAGTTAAATATACATTACAATAAAAATTACCAAACACGGAAACACCCTTTACTTTCAATCAAATATAACTCCTCCAACTAAAAGTATCAAAATAAATATAACAAAGGTAAAAAAATATACCAAAAAAAAAAAAAAAAAAAAAGTTAACAAAACAAATAAATTTTTGTTGTTTGAAAAAAAAAAAAAAAAAAAAAAAAAGTACTGAATATAAAAGGGCGTTGTCATGTAATTTATAAATTGAATTGCTGATTTTATCTCAATGACATTTATACATTTGTGAGTAAAGCTCCCCGAGTAAGTAAATAACTGATGAGGATGCATTTTTGCCACATGATTACACGCTTAGCAACTGTAATTGTGGTGGCATCTCAATCACTCTATGTAATATGAATGCACAATACACTTCGTAAATTTCACCTGAATAAATTTACTGCAAATAAATTCTACATATACGTGCATTGAACAAAGTAAAATTTATCAATGGATACCATTAAATATATTACAATATACTATAATATCTTATATTATTTATAAATTTATTTTTTATTCGTTATTCTTTTAGATTTTTTTTAAATACTGTAAAATTGGAAAGGGGTGTTAAGCATTTTCATTTCTAAATTACGGTATTTTGAAATAAATTGTTATTATTTCTTTGCTTGTACCCAATCATTTGATTTTTTTTTTTTTTTTTTTTTTTTTTATTATATCAACTATCAATCAATTTAATTTTTTTCATAGGTTGATTTTAGGCTGCTATATCACATTCAAAGTGACCCTAAATTTTTATCTTTCAATTTATAGAGATCTTCTTTCTAAAAATAATCCATGATCAGATTTAAATGACAATCTTAACTCAAATTTTATATAATATAAATTTAACATTTTATTTTTTGTGAAGCTTTACTGTATACTGTGTACTGTATAAGTACAAAATGGTGTTTCAAAGAGGGTGATTAGTTGAAAGTTAATCTGATTAAATATATATGGTCAATTGACTTTTATTTATAAGATAAAAAACAAAAGCTATTTCGATATATACGTAATCTTTTGTAATACGTTTTAAACACGTATCCAAATTATTTTTTGTTTCATGTATAAAAGAAAGAAAAAAACTCAAAATTTTCATTTAACTACTCAAAAGTAAATTAGAGTATTAAAAACTCACGAGAAAACCATATAAAAAAAAAATAAGCTTTTTGTACCTTTACGAATGGAGAAGGGAGGGTTTAATCCCTCTGATTTAGATTGTGGTACATGGATGTAAGATTAACTTGTAATGTGTATCGTAAAAACTAACGTAAGATTATATAGGAAAGACTCAAATATAATTCAAATTACAATTAAATTACACTGCAAATGGAACTAATTATGGTTTCTCGAAACTTCACTTCATTTTCTTTCTTTTTACTCTCTCTCTCTCTCTGTCTCTCTCTCTTAAGAAATTTGCTTGTATAAAGATAAAAATAAAAAAAGAATATAACGATGTTTGCTGAATAAAGAAGTAAAATTGTTGACTAAAAAACATCAAGATTTGATGACAATATTATGCAATGTCATTTGGAAACGTAACGTGCGATCATTACCACAATATACTTTAAGTGTATTTTTGTTACACGTTTTTATTATTATTCTTTTTTGTAATATCATTTCTTACTTGTTGCCATCCTTTTCATTGATATGTCTTTTGTGTAGAGTTGTTACAATATAAAGATTTACATTTGATTTTATCAGATATGATCACACTCTGTTGCATCTTTTGTTATAGTTATCTAAAATAAACTTCAATGCTTAAGAGTAAATCTTCTGTTATGTTATGAATTATATAATATATTTGTTTCATTCAATGAGTTCTACGGTATTTAAAATATTGATTTTTTTTAAGTGTTATAAAAATATATGTATTTTAAAATGTAAAAGTTTCAAAATATAAATTCACTAATTCCATTATTGTAAGTTCATGATATTCAAATTTATTACAGTATATAACTACTTTAGGCAATTCTATCTCAAAATAGATTTTAGTATTAGTTAGCTAATTACGGTATATAGAGAGAAAGCAACTCTGTTTTCCCTTAGGATATTTCTATATACGTATATTTCACTTCATTTGAGCTTAAGTTACCTATATATACACATAATACCATATAGAATCAAATAACAACAGATATAGGTATAATTCTATATCTTTTATGTTCATATTAGAGTTAATAAAAATATTAATCTAAAAAAATGCGTGATGGCAAAAATAATATATTATATATCTGTGGTACTGAAACTAACAGTTATACGATATTTCGTACTGTGATCATTATTTTATAATACGATCATTTCTCTTTGTCAAACACAAATTGAGCCATCCAATACCACTGATTTCTATAATATAATATAATATATATATATATACCTTTAAAAAAATTACATGGTCATTGATTTTACATTATATAATTTAACGATAAAAAAGTCAATTTAAAAAAAAAAATGAAATCTTTTATATTATGTAATTGACAAAAATTCTTTGTTTGTTTTTTTGTATCCTCCCAATGTATTCTCAAAACCAATCAATGGGGTTACTATTTTTTTTTCTATATTTATGACAACCAACCAACACTCACATATATATACTACTAGACACTTTGGCAATAAAAAGTTCGTATTATATAACATGAGATCTTTTGCAGAGTCAACAATACGTGACCTATAACATGTTTGGAATTGTATAATATACTTCAATGTTGATATATCGCAAGTTTATAATAAACCACGTACCGTCAACACTAAAAACTAAGCAGAAAGTAAATAATAAATGTTAATCCCTTTATACACCATGTTCATTGCACCTTTGAGTTATGTATATCATTGACAAAAAATATGTATGTATAATAAAACTCTGTTATAGTTATAACTCCATAAATGTGAATAGTGCCGAGTTTTTATGAATGTTGGGCGATAGCTCGACTCTTTGAACAATCACCCTAAATACTAGTTGTATTGCACAAATAATCGATTGATCGTTTTTCAAATAACCTTGATGCATTCATAGAGTATAAAGTCCCGAGATTGTAACAATGTGAGCAATAGAGCGACTATTTGAAGAATCGCCCAAAATGGTATAGTACAAAGTTGTATAGTATAAATAATCGATTGATCGGTTTTCATATAAGCTTGAAGCATTCTTAGCTTCTCTAAACTATAGATTACTTTTTCTTTTTTTCTTTTTTTTTTTTTTTTTAATATTATACCTTTCAATATTATATAGTTATAACCAAAACATGCCAAAGAAGTTTTCTTTAAGACTTTGTAGAAACATGATTAAATTTTCATTTTAAATGGATTTATTTGCATATTAGTTTTACATAGACGTATATACAAAAAAAAAGTTATTACACATAGTATGTAAAAAATCACTTTGATGTATTTTTGTTTAACCAGGTTTTTAAATATATCATGTCTACATAGAATTTAAATTAAAAAAAAAATTATACATGTTAATAACATGAAATTCCATATATATCATGAATAAATTTAATGATTACCACTGTAAATCTAATGTATTCAGAAAGAAGACGAAAAATTGTCACCAAAAAAATAATTGTATATAACACACTTTCAGGTTTCTATTGTCTTTATTTTTCTATATCTCTCACACACTTTAATGTTTATATCTCACGTTATTTTGCTTTAAAATACATTAGGGAAGAAAGTCGTGAAGAAAAAGCAAGAAAAAGCAAGAGAAAGAAAGAAAAGCATTCTTTGAAATTCTCTTGATGATGATAATCATCGTAAAGCGATTTAAATCAAAGTCTGAAAGACAAATAAGAAAAGCGCGCGTCAAAGGAAATTTTCATCGAACTACTTGTTAACAAATTTTACACTTCAAGAAATTCAAAACATATCCTTTTCATGCAAAAAAAAAAAAAAAAAAAAAAAAAAAAAGTATCTTTTATTTTATTTTTTCAATGAGTTAAAAAATGTAATGCTTTTTGTAAATTTTAAGACATTTTATGTAAAAGAAACTTATATATATTTGAATTATTTTTCTTTATTTCTATTAGATGGAAAAATAAGAAAAGAACTTCTGTATATTAATAATTTAAAGTCACAAGAAGAAGAATAATAAATGGATAAAAAAAATATAATTTTTGCAAACTTTAATTTCACACCATTTATTTTAACAGCTATTATCATAATTTTCATTATGCTTATATTTGTTATATAAATTTTACTTTGGTTTTAAAACTTAAAAACTTAATATTGTTAATAATTTATCAGAGTTTCACAGTCTCATCGCACAAAACAAGCAAAGCAAGCAATATGTTGCCAATATTGTAAAACTTTTTGTTTATAAACTTTAAAAGTAAACAGTTTAACTTCCAATCTCGTAAGTTTATTGCATTTTTTTTTTGTCTTACTTTGTTTGTTTTTGTTTGTATTGAAAGGTTTATCAAACGGAACAGTTTTAAAAAGTAAGGAGAATATTAAAGTTTTTCTTCTTCTTCTTCTTCATTGCAAGCTTTAGTTACATTCATTTTATATAATATACTGTATATTATACAGTATAATTATATATATATATATATATATATATATATATATATATATATATATATATATATATAAATAAAGGATCAGTGATCCTCAAGCTCTTCAACTCTTCCAAGCTTATTTAACTCGTGTACATAAATATTTTTTAGTCATGTATGAACAATTTTTAACACTTGAATTATTACAGGTATTAAGATAGTATTTTTTTTTTAAACTTGACATTACAATTTTTATACTGAAATATTTATTGCATTTAAAAATAATAATAATAAAAAAAAACTTGATTTATCTTGTAAAGCTACTATTTTATTATGCTTTTATTTTAAAGCTTTTGTTTTTGTTTTATTTCTGTACTAAATTAAACACAAAAGAACTGCCATGAGAACTTCCTGCCATGAAAAGTTTATATTTGTAATTTATTTAAACTAAAAAAAAAAAAAAAAAAAAAATTCTTTTAGCAAATATTTAAACTAACTACTGTTTCATATAATTATTTATTTTTATGAAGACTGTTATATAAACTTATTAAAGTTTAGTCTAGTTATCATCGTATATACTTGTATAAGCACAAAAGCTTGGGCTCTGTGTATTTGGCCATTGTAAATATAGTGCTCTTCTACTATAACTATACCACACTTAATATTTCAAAGATACAAACCATCAATTATGGAAAATCTACTGTATAGTGCGTGCAACCAGGGTCAAATTGGCAAAAATTGAAAAAAAAAAAAAAGGTTTCCCTCTCCCAACCCCCCTCCGTAGGCTGGGGGAGGGCTGTCACCCCCCAGATTCCCCAGCAAACCTTTTTCTCCCGTGCCCAGTTTACCCCCAAAGCCGTCCCTACTTGTACGGATAAAAGAAAATAATTTATGTTGCATTAATATCATATAACATTAATGCTGCTATAATTATGCTATGCAGCATAATTATTTAATAATTTACAAATAATGTAGTTATAAATATATGTTACATGTGCTTGCATAATTATTACGTATTTATTTTTGTCAGTGTGCATTAATTTTACAATAATAGCATAACATATAAAAAAAATGTTCCTTTTTTCTAATTTATACGCTCTTAATACTACATAATTCAAAGTGCATGCTTTTTTTTAATGATATTTCTTTACTTTGTATAACAATTATGCTTAGTCTATGATAAACAATAGACTAATTTTTAAAGTGTTTATGGTCAAGACAAGCGAATAATATTGAAAAAGATAAAGTTATAAATCTTTTAAGCACGTAGCAAATTGAAGCACCTGGTGACATTAAACACTTGGCACAAACACAAACAAACTATTCATGAGAAGTTACAATAAAAAAAAATAGTTTATTATCATAGTCATGCAACACTAGTATCATATAAGATGAATCTTTTTTAAAAATAATATAAAACATAATTAGTAACACATTTTTTTTTATATAAATAGTATTATAATCGTCTAGATTTTTAATATTAACTTTGTCTAAAATAAAGTCTTGGACCAAATTCTAAAAATTATAACCAACGTGATAATAAATTATATTAAAATATACGATGTTTTTAAAGTCATAGTATTATTAGTAATAAAACCGAACATGAAACTTTATTATAATGTAGAATTAAGTAAGACTTAATATTATATATTAAAAAATAAGAGCTTATTATACTCTTTATATATTATAGTGTATTGCAAAATTGAAATTTATAGAGGATTTTTTTTTTTTTCGGAAACTCTTCACTTAACTTTTGCATAATAAATAAATAAAGTAAACAAATATTTATGCTCAAAATATAGATAAACTTATATTATTCTCTTTATAAAAGAAAAAGTAAATAAACAAATTTTTTTTATGAATAATAAATATAAAAATATAAATTATGAAAGAAATTGTGAAATATCAAATAGTCATAATATTAATAAGAAAAAGTAGGGGGGCTTATATAAAGTGTCCTCTTGTTAAGTTACATTATTATTTATTGCTATTATGGTTAAAAATATTTTAATATGAGGATAGGTAGGGTATTATATTATATAATACTATGTTCTATGTATGTTATATGTGTTACAGATGAGAGGTATTCGGTTTTAAGATCCACATACTTCTAGTTTAAAATTTAAGTATAACGCAGCAATGTGATTATGTTAGTTTAGTTTTGAAAGTAAACCTAGGATCAAGTAGGCACATTTGGGGTGTATTTCACTTTCTACTCCCTATCTCTCTCTCTCTCTCTCTCTCTCTCTCTCTCTCTCTCTCTCTCTCTCTCTCTCTCTCTCTCTCTCTCTTAACCCCCTCACATGAAGACAACGATGAAACTTATATACTGTACTCTCTCTCTAACCCTCATTCTGTCTTTCTCTTATTCAGGTGAATTAAATTTGACTTTCATTCTTAACTCTCAACGTTTTTTCTCTCTCTCTCTCTCTTGCTCTCATTTTTTTTCACACAAATCCACCCCCTCATCCACTGTCTTTTTTAGAATCTCTCAGTTTTTTCCCTCTCTTTACTTTTACTTTTTATTTAAATGTTCAATTCCCATAAGAAAAATCTTATACTTTTTTTTATTTATTTTATACTTTGTTCTTGTTATTTTTTTTACATACTATAAGATAATGCTGTATATTTATATTTATTCTTTCCTTTCTTTCTCTCTCGCTCTTTCTCTTCACTTCCTCTATCCCCTATAATATAATTATAGATAAATTGATTACTTAATATATATACAACAATATTTTTCCATTACTCACAGCACTTCGTATTTTACTTATTGTTTAATAAAATAATACATCTTTAAATATACTTCAACAAACACACATGTGTTATATATTTGATTCACTTTAGCACTTAAATAATACAATTCCCTCTTCTATTTATTCTTCAATTTAAAATTTATCAACCCTCTAAGTTGTCTTATTCAATTAAAGTATACATGTAGTTACTTATATATGTATACTCTCTTCTTAAACTAAATTTACTTGTAATTTTAATGTTTCTCCCTCTCTTATTCACATACTCGTCCCTCTATACAGTACTTTCCAAATCGACACCCTAACTTTGTAAGTGTAATATGTCAACTTTCTTTGTTTGCCTGTTCACTTACAAGGGAGGGTATTGAATCGTCTCTGAGCTCTGGAGCTGAAATTTGCAGGGATTGTGTGTTTTTGGTCAAAAATGACCTAAAAAAATTTTTAGCGGCTGACCGCCATATTTGGGCCTTTTACGGCCCATTGAAGTTTTCATTTAAAAGCATGTATTTTAAATGGACCCAAAATTTTTTTTTCGTATCTCGTCGATTAAAACATCAGAGTAGGTGTAAAAAGTGACGCTCTTTTCGAAAATCATATTTATATTGGGCTCAATTAAAAAGTTTTGGCTGTAGAGGCCCTTAATGTTTCCTAAATTGGCTTATCACCACAATTTTTATGTGTTTTCTTCCTACGACAATTCGATAATTTATTATAATAATTAGATATAGGCACAGCTGGACAGGAAATTAAATTTCAAATCGATTGGTATGCAAAACATTCGATTTGAATGAAAATCTTGTGAGTTATTGGCTCTGGAAGTCACAAGAATTTCGAAATTACGTCTCCGAAGTTGGGCCCCACTCCCAATAACATGGGGTTAAATAGGAAAAACGGTCAATTTTTTAAGAATTGTTACAAAAGTTAGTAGTCTTATGTAAAATTTAGTGCTGTTTTGTATAAATCATGTTACAAATTCGTAAGTGCAATATTTGGGTCCCAGGGGCCTCTCAATTGGGTCCGCACTGCATAAAAATATCAATAGCAATTTGATTTCTTAACGCAAAAAAATATTTAACATTTTTTTCTTCTATGCAAGAAAATAGACAAGTAGAATATAAAATTGCCAACATTTTGGTGTGCATAACATGTCATTTGCACAAATTTTGCAAGCGTCAGCATCTGCTGAAATCAATTTGAGGCAAATTTGTTTCCTTCATTTGCATGTTAGTGGCTGGGAGCCTCAAAATTGCTACAAAAATCAACCCTTTTTAGCAAGTTTCGCATAAATCGCCAAGCAGCTCAAAAGATAATATAGATAGAAAATTGATGCCAGCAAACAATTTGTTCTAGACTATATTTGACATCTCAACATGTGCATAACAATAAAATCAGACAACAATTTACATAAGCAAAAGGGGCCTAGAAAAAGGTCCAAAAATTGTATGTTTTTAACTCTGACAGACATCCAAACCACAATATTTTTTACAACCTATATCAAAAATGTTGCATTTTTTACCCTCTACAAGATGGTTATTGTTAAAAATTTCTCATGTTATTTTTTAGTCAATTATAGGCAATAATTGTGATTTTTGGGGGGTCAACAAAGGGGGTACCCTTTTGATTATTTTTGGCTCAAATTTTTTTTTTAACTTTCATGTGCAATACATGATTATAGGTTAATTTTGCCACCAGAAACACGAATATCAAGTTAGTTTTTAAATATTTTCATTTTTGAAGTCATGGTAACGGTTTTAAAATGCAGCCCCATATGAATGCATGTAATTTTTAGAAAATATAAAATCAAAACCAAAATAAATATATTTTAAGTGTTTATAAGGGAAACATAAAACGAAATCATGAAACTTTTTTATTTAATTAAAATTAGTTAGTTAATAGGTGACAGAACACAACAGACAGCTGAACGAACGGACGGACAAAGGGACAGACGGACATAAAAAGTCGAACAGCAATACAGACAGAATAAAGAAAAGAAGAATGGACCGATAAAAATACAGACGGACATAAAAGTAGTATGGCAGAAATACAGAGAGACGGACGAACGGACATAAAATAGATGGAAAGAAATACAGAAAGACGGACATAAAATAAGTGAACAGTAAATTAAGTGAACAGAATTACAGAAAGACGAACGCACGGACATAAAATAAAGGGATAGAAATACAGAGACAGACGAACGGACATAGAGAAGATGCACAAAAATACAGAGAGACGGACGAACGGACATAAAAAAGATGCACAGAAATACAGAGAGACGGACAAACGGCCATAGAGAAGATGCACAGAAATACAGAGAGACGGACGAACGGCCATAGCTAGAGAAGATGCACAGAAATACAGAGAGACGGACGAACGGCCATAGCTAGAGAAGATGCACAGAATTACAGAGAGACGGACGAACGGACATAGCTAGAGAAGATGCACAGAATTACAGAGAGACGGGCGAACGGACATAAAGAAGATGCACAGAAATACAGAGATGAATGAATGGACGAAAATACAGACTGATATAAAAGATACGAATGGAAATAGAAAAAAAATTACTTGATGTACAGACAGAGAGATAAATGGACAAAGAATATAAGAACGGACCTTAAAATAACAAACGAACAAACGGACGGACAAACAGAAATAAGGACATAAAAATAGACGAATTGAAAGAAAAAAGAAGGACAGAAATACATGTGGAGATAGATTAACGGACAAATAGTCAGTCAAAAAAAAAAAAAAAAAAAAAGGCTTGCATAAGTATGAACGGACAGACAGACAGAATTATAATATTAAAGCCATAGACACCCTAAAACAACATGGGATTTTTAATCAATAAAAATGAAATGGGATCTTCATAGCTGATGTCAATTTTTATCAAAATGTTAATGTAGCTTCACGAGAGAGCTTGAAAAAACTGTAAAGTGTGCAATTTGCAAGAAAATTCATGATTATGACGTCAGAAACATGCAAACATTAGTATCAAAATGTTGCGTGGATTGCAAAAATTGAATTTTCTGATCACTGCTACGAGGCAACTGTTGGAGTTTGAGGCAAACTAATAGTATTTAGGTAAATCCCTTTGTGATATAAATGCTTATGTTTTTCTCTGGTCTATTCCTTTAATGTTTCTTTTGTATTTCAACTGTATTTCTTTTTTATTTTGTGTTTCTAATATGATATCTCTTATTTCTCTCTTCCTCTAGCTCTCGTTGTTTGTCCACTCGAGAGTATGTAGAGAAAAATGTTATTCTAAATATACAAATATTTATACGTATTGTTAAATGCAGTGATTTGTTTTGGATAAAATGACTGTGTGTGTGTGTGTGTGTGTGTGTGTGTGTGTGTGTGTGTGTGTGTGTGTGTGTGTGTGTGTGTGTGTGTGTGTGTGTGTGTGTGTGTGTGCGTGCCGGAGAGAGAGAGAGAGAGAGAGAGAGAGGAAATTTTTCTTCTTTTTTTATGTTTGTCTCTTCCTTTATTTCTATTTTTACTATAAAATTTTTCTCGTATTCTGTTTATCTCTATACGTCATTTTCTTAACTCCTTTCTCTCCATGTTGATAAGTGAAAAAGAGTAAAGAAGAGCAACACGAAGAGAAAGGAGTTGAGAAAACGACGTATAGATAACGAGATTACGAGAAAATTTTTATAGTAAATTAGAAATTAAGGAAGAGAGACAAACGTAAACAAAAGGAGAGAAATTTCCTCTTTCTCTCTCTCTCTTTCTCTCTCTCACACACACACACACGCTCATATTTTGAAAAACTAATCACTGCATATAACAGTGATATAACAATACGTATAAATATGTATTTATAGAATAACTTTGTTTGCTACATATTTCTCGAAAGGACAAATAACGAGAGCTAGAGAATGAGAGAAATAGATACCATATTAGAAACACAAAAAAAAAACAAAGAAATTTAATTTAATTACAATAGGAACATTAATATATTAATTCTGTCTGTTCGTTCATACTCCGTCTTTCTGTATTTCTATTTTTATGTCAGACTAAATTTTTTTGCCTATTTGTCGATTGAGATGGAATTTACTCAAATTTATTAGTTTTTTTTTCTGCGCGTTTCTAGAAGAATTATTGTATCTTTTCATTCCAAAATATTTTTTATTTGTAAATAATTGTGTACGTAAAGAAATAAATACTATTCTTTATTTTATGCACTACGGACCCCCTTGCATGGGAGCCCCCTAGACACGCAAATATTGCTCTCTCTCTTTCTCTCTCTCACACACACACATACAGACACGTTCATATTCTACATAATACTCACTGCATAGAATAATATGCGCATAACAAATGTATATTTATATAGTAACTTTTATGCGCTCCATATTTGACTGTAGATGATAAATTGAACAACGAGTTAGAGATTGAGAAAAAGAAAGATTATATTTGAGGCACAAAATAATAATAAAGAAAATTATTACAAAAAAAAAGAAAGTACGTTATTATTATGTCTGTCCGTTTATCCACGAGTCTCTCCGTTTATTCATCCGTCTGTCTGTATTTCTCTGTCTATTTTTAAGTCAGTGCGTTTTTTTTTTGTTTTTTTTTTAATCATGTATTTTTTTTTTTGGCTGTTTGATTTATTGTTCTTTCGTCCGTCTGTCTGTATTATTTCCGTCCGTATTTTTTTTCTATTTCCATTCTTCTCTGTTTATGTCCGTCTGTTTGTCCGATCGTCTATATTTATCCATTTCTCTGTATTTCTGACCGTCTAGTATTACGTCCGTCTATTTCTGTCCGTCTATTTTTATTTTCATTCCTCTCTATTAATATCCGTCTATCTTTCTGTTTTTATATTTACCAAAACTATCTGTATTAATTAATCTAACTGTATTAAAATTATCTGTATTTTGGTCAAACTATTTTTATTTCCATTTATTTATTTTCATGTCCGTCTGTCTGTCTCTCTGTATTTCCGTCCGTCGGCCTGTTTTTTCCGTCCATTAGTCTTTTTATTTTTAGCCATCTTTAAATTTCTTTTCATTTTCTTCGTTTCATTTGTGTATATGTATTTCCTTTTGATATTTTCTTATGTCCGTCCGTCTATTTGTCCGTCTGTCCTAATAGCTGTCTGTCACGTTCTCACTTTTATTGAATGACTTATTTAAATAAAATTAACCATTTTTATGAATGTTGTTTTCTTTATGTTTCTCTTATAAACCCGAGAAAATAGGTGATTGTGTTTTCGTAGTATTTTGTTAAATTAATATGCATTCAATGCACTCAATTTAAAAAAGGCTGTCATGGTTTTAAAAATAAAAAATATTTAAAAACTGACTTGATATTCGTTTTTCTGGCGGCCAACTGAACATAGATTTATGTCTTGCCCATAAATATGAGACAAAAAATTTAAGCAAAAAAAAAAAATAATAAATAAAAAATGAAGGGTTGATAACAGAAAAAGCGCAAATAAGGGTGACATGGAGAGAAAAGTGGTGAGAAAACGAACATATAGAAAATCAGATTACGAGAAAAATGTTATAGTAAAATTAGAAATAAAGGAAGAGACAAACATAAAAAAAAGAGAAAAATTTCCTCAGTCTCTCTCTCTCTCCGTCACGGACAGACACACACACACACACATACACACACACACACACACACACACACACACACACACACACACACACAGTCATATTCTCCAAAACAAATCACTGCATTTAACAATACGTATAAAAATTTATATATAGAATAACATTTTTCTCTACATACTCTCGAGTGGACAAACAACGAGAGCTAGAGGAAGAGAGAAATAAGAGATATCATATTAGAAACACAAAATAAAAAAGAAATACAGTTGATATACAAAAGAAACATAATTATTATAATTCTGTCTGTCTGTCCGTTCATACTTATGCAAGCCTTTTTTTTTTTTTTTTTTTTTTTTGACTGACTATTTGTCCGTTAATCTATCTCCACATGTATTTCTGTCCTTCTTTTTTCTTTCAATTCGTCTATTTTTATGTCCTTATTTCTGTTTGTCTGTCCGTTTGTTCGTTTGTTATTTTAAGGTCCGTTCTTATATTCTTTGTCCATTTATCTCTCTGTCTGTTTATCAAGTAATTTTTTTTCTATTTTGATTCGTATCTTTTATATCAGTCTGTATTTTCGTCCATTCATTCATCTCTGTATTTCTGTGCATCTTCTTTATGTCCGTTCGCCCGTCTCTCTGTAATTCTGTGCATCTGCTCTAGCTATGTCCGTTCGTCCGTCTCTCTGTAATTCTGTGCATCTTCTCTATGTCCGTTCGCCCGTCTCTCTGTAATTCTGTGCATCTTCTCTAGCTATGTCCGTTCGTCCGTCTCTCTGTAATTCTGTGCATCTTCTCTAGCTATGTCCGTTCGTCCGTCTCTCTGTATTTCTGTGCATCTTCTCTAGCTATGTCCGTTCGTCCGTCTCTCTGTAATTCTGTGCATCTTCTCTAGCTATGTCCGCTCGTCCGTCTCTCTGTATTTCTGTGCATCTTCTCTAGCTATGGCCGTTCGTCCGTCTCTCTGTATTTCTGTGCATCTTCTCTAGCTATGGCCGTTCGTCCGTCTCTCTGTATTTCTGTGCATCTTCTCTAGCTATGGCCGTTCGTCCGTCTCTCTGTATTTCTGTGCATCTTCTCTAGCTATGGCCGTTCGTCCGTCTCTCTGTAGTTCTGTGCATCTTCTCTAGCTATGGCCGTTCGTCCGTCTCTCTGTATTTCTGTGCATCTTCTCTAGCTATGGCCGTTCGTCCGTCTCTCTGTATTTCTGTGCATCTTCTCTATGGCCGTTTGTCCGTCTCTCTGTATTTCTGTGCATCTTTTTTATGTCCGTTCGTCCGTCTCTCTGTATTTTTGTGCATCTTCTTTATGTCCGTTCGTCTGTCTCTGTATTTCTATCCCTTTATTTTATGTCCGTGCGTTCGTCTTTCTGTAATTCTGTTCACTTAATTTACTGTTCACTTATTTTATGTCCGTCTTTCTGTATTTCTTTCCATCTATTTTATGTCCGTTCGTCCGTCTCTCTGTATTTCTGCCAAACTACTTTTATGTCCGTCTGTATTTTTATCGGTCCATTCTTCTTTTCTTTATTCTGTCTGTATTGCTGTTCGACTTTTTATGTCCGTCTGTCCCTTTGTCCGTCCGTTCGTTCAGCTGTCTGTTGTGTTCTGTCACCTATTAACTAACTAATTTTAATTAAATAAAAAAGTTTCATGATTTCGTTTTATGTTTCCCTTATAAACACTTAAAATATATTTATTTTGGTTTTGATTTTATATTTTCTAAAAATTACATGCATTCATATGGGGCTGCATTTTAAAACCGTTACCATGACTTCAAAAATGAAAATATTTAAAAACTAACTTGATATTCGTGTTTCTGGTGGCAAAATTAACCTATAATCATGTATTGCACATGAAAGTTAAAAAAAAAATTTGAGCCAAAAATAATCAAAAGGGTACCCCCTTTGTTGACCCCCCAAAAATCACAATTATTGCCTATAATTGACTAAAAAATAACATGAGAAATTTTTAACAATAACCATCTTGTAGAGGGTAAAAAATGCAACATTTTTGATATAGGTTGTAAAAAATATTGTGGTTTGGATGTCTGTCAGAGTTAAAAACATACAATTTTTGGACCTTTTTCTAGGCCCCTTTTGCTTATGTAAATTGTTGTCTGATTTTATTGTTATGCACATGTTGAGATGTCAAATATAGTCTAGAACAAATTGTTTGCTGGCATCAATTTTCTATCTATATTATCTTTTGAGCTGCTTGGCGATTTATGCGAAACTTGCTAAAAAGGGTTGATTTTTGTAGCAATTTTGAGGCTCCCAGCCACTAACATGCAAATGAAGGAAACAAATTTGCCTCAAATTGATTTCAGCAGATGCTGACGCTTGCAAAATTTGTGCAAATGACATGTTATGCACACCAAAATGTTGGCAATTTTATATTCTACTTGTCTATTTTCTTGCATAGAAGAAAAAAATGTTAAATATTTTTTTGCGTTAAGAAATCAAATTGCTATTGATATTTTTATGCAGTGCGGACCCAATTGAGAGGCCCCTGGGACCCAAATATTGCACTTACGAATTTGTAACATGATTTATACAAAACAGCACTAAATTTTACATAAGACTACTAACTTTTGTAACAATTCTTAAAAAATTGACCGTTTTTCCTATTTAACCCCATGTTATTGGGAGTGGGGCCCAACTTCGGAGACGTAATTTCGAAATTCTTGTGACTTCCAGAGCCAATAACTCACAAGATTTTCATTCAAATCGAATGTTTTGCATACCAATCGATTTGAAATTTAATTTCCTGTCCAGCTGTGCCTATATCTAATTATTATAATAAATTATCGAATTGTCGTAGGAAGAAAACACATAAAAATTGTGGTGATAAGCCAATTTAGGAAACATTAAGGGCCTCTACAGCCAAAACTTTTTAATTGAGCCCAATATAAATATGATTTTCGAAAAGAGCGTCACTTTTTACACCTACTCTGATGTTTTAATCGACGAGATACGAAAAAAAAATTTTGGGTCCATTTAAAATACATGCTTTTAAATGAAAACTTCAATGGGCCGTAAAAGGCCCAAATATGGCGGTCAGCCGCTAAAATCTTTTTTAGGTCATTTTTGACCAAAAAGACACAATCCCTGCAAATTTCAGCCCCTGAGCTCAGAGACGATTCAATACCCTCCCTTGTTAGTGAGCATATTGACTTAGAAGACGTATAAATAAATTTTGAGATTTCTTTATTATACTTTTTTTTTTTTTTTTTTTTTTTAAGTTAGTCTTATTAGTAAGCGTTATGAAACCTTGTAAAAGAATATAACGCAGTTGGATATACATATAAGTTCAAGTAATGCTTGCTCACATTGGAGCAAAAGTGCGGTAATAAACCACATTCGACTGTTTTTATATAAGACATGTTTTTGGATGTTATTTTTTTTAAATCACATTTTGTAGTACTTTGATTTTTCATATTAAATAATTGTATTGAAATTTATGATATTTAATCATTTTTATATCACTATATTTAACTATAACAGAACATCTTTATTGTTCACATTATAATTGTACTTGTTTCCATAGAGTGTATGCATTCACGTTAAAGTCGAAGCCATGGTGTATCACTCAAGAACATGAAACTAAACATGGAACTCAAGAATATAGGAAAATTAATAATTTTGCCAGTTAAAAAAAATACTAACGTAAGTAATATTTTGGAAATCATTGATGCTGTTAATACTTTAAATTAGTGTCTATAAAGTATATGTAAGAAAAATAATAACAATAAATAACAGTTAAAAAAAATCGAAAGAGAATATCCAAAAACGAAGTATGTCCTATGATGAACAATGATTTTCATTGATCTAGTACGGCGTCGAAGTGCATTCAGTATGACGTCATACGGATACAACCTATAGTATTTTTAAGCAATTCTAATAAATATTACACTTAAAGTAGAAAATAAAGTCAGGAACGTATAATTATATAATATTAGAACTTTAAACTAAAATTTACCCTTTTTGTTTAATTAAAGTTAGAAATTTTGGTGACATGAAATGATATTACAAGTTATGAATGACAGAAGATTATGAATTAAATATATAGGGAGCATAAGAAACTGGTGTAAATTCCCTTAAATATTTATGTATATAGTTAGTAAATTAACTAAATAACTTTGTATTATAAGATGAGTATAATATTATATATATTTTCATGTTGTAACAAGTGACGTTTCAAATTTATATTTACATTATATATTTTATTTAAATTAACGTCTCTCATCTGTTTTATTTAATACTTTAGAGACTATTTAAATATTTACATTATTTTTTTTATATAATATATATTTTTTAAATAAAATGTAACTAAAACAATGCTTTAATGGTTCATATTGTAAAAGATTTAATTTTTAAATCAAATGTCTTCTTTGTATTTTAATTTTTATGTTTTTTTTTTTTTTTTTAACCTTACTTCGATTTTTTTCAATTTGGGGTGATGACAATTTGCTCCATGAACTACGGGCGTCATATAAACTGTATTATGTGCTCTCTATATCGCCGTGGTCGCGCCTAAAGGGCGTGCTTGCATTTGGCTACTTTCACGTAAAGGGCGTACTTGCATTTGGATACTTTCAATGCTGCGAGCGCATCCACCATAAGCTTAAAATGTAAAACTAAGTGCAATTACTCCCTTTGCTGTACTGGAAAAAAAATGCAAGTACGCCCTTTGCCAAAAATGCAAGTACGCCTTTTGTAAGACGACCTTGAAATGCAAGTACGCCCTCTGGGCGCAGCCAGAGCGATTATTATGAAGCAAATAGCCTTTTTTTTTTAACTTTTTAACAAATAATAATAATAATAATAACGAACTTTAAAAAAGTATGCAATTGATGGATATCAAATTTCCTAAGAAAAAACAAACATTAGGTTATTCAATTAATTTGAAAAGTAAATATTAAAGTATCACAAATATATCAATTTTAATAATATTATTGGAATTTTAGGTTAAAAGAAAAATAAACACAAAACATTAAACATTACTATTATTTTAATAATAATAATATATATACACAAAAATATAATTTTGTAAATATTTAACTGATAATATATACGGTTACAAAATTAATTATAATAATTATTTGTCAATATCATAAGGTTATGTGTTGTTTATAAATTTAAATTATGTTTACATTTTAATTTCAATAATAAATAATTTATGAAAAATGTATAGCTGAAATTTAATTATTAAAATGTATGCCTTGTAGCATTATTTTATTTTTAAGTTTATATATATATATATATAAATGTAACTATAAAGGTGTTATTGTTACAAAATAACAATGAAAAGTCAATATCAGGAAGGAAAACAAATAATATCTCAAAAATATATTGTTCTTTAATTGGAAAATTATTAATTAAAATGTTTACAATTTTTTTTTTTTAACATCAAAAAGGAGAACAAAGTAAATAACTTAACTTTAAAAACATGAAAAAAATCATTTAAAAATGTCAGTTAAAAAAAAAAGTAAACCCTTTGTCATAAGATATTTTTATATGTTAAAACATATTAAGTAATTAAATAGTGTATATAAGCTAAACATTTTTTTTTTGTAGCCTAAGGGTACTTTATATTTTGTTTATATGTTTATTTTTTTCTCTATTATTTTCCTTTGTCATATATATATATATATATATATATATATATATATATATATATATATATATATATATATATATATATATATATACATATATATGTATATATGTATGAATGTACACACACACACATAAAATAGTCCAGTACAAAAGCATTAAACTCTTTATTTTACTACCCCCTTATAATATTAAATTATATTTTTGCTTTGTTATGTCTAGTATGAATTAATGAAATGTCACATGTCTTTCTCTGTCTTTGTATGGGTGGTAGAACGTAAAGGAAAATTACTCTTATATATTATAAAATTATGTTCTTTTACATACTTTGCAGTATAAAAATATAAAAGTTTTAAATTTTATTTCAATTTTATAAAATAGAGTACTTCTGACAAGGTTTTGTTTTTTTTCCGCCGCAGAATATAACATGAATACAACAGTAAAATACAACATTTTTTGTTTCTCCTTTAGCCAATTTTCAACATAACATAAACATTGAAAAAAGAAGAAGGAGCTGAAATATATTTTTATACATGCATGTAAAAAAGTTGTAATTACATTTGTTTTCTTTCTTTTTTTTTTGGGGGGGGGGGGCGGGGGATAAAAATAAAAATCAATAAAGTTTTATATGATTGACATTATTTCAAAATTGATTCTATAGAACAAAAAAATTGTAATAATTAATAATAATAACAATGTATAGATTTTGTGATATGTATTATGTAAAAAATGAATGATGGGTAAGATTAAAAAAAAAAAAAATCTGATTCAATCTTTATTTCTATATAACAATATCCCCCTATATTTTATAATAAACATGTTTTCTGATACAAGACTGAATTTGAATTTAATCTCCCCTTTTTATTTTAAATTCTTTTTGTTTGGACTTTCTGATATGTGTATATGTAAATATATATTAAAAAGTAATATAAAAATCTTATACCACTATAGTTTTTATTATTTTTTAGATGAAAATTCTTGCTATAAATTCGAAATAAAACATATAAATAGTTTACGTTATATACATCTGAATCATAAAAAAAAACGAGAGACAGAGAGAGAGAGAGAGAGAGAGAGAGAGAGAGAGAGAGAGAGAGAGAGAGAGAGAGAGAGAGAGAGAGAGAGAGAGAGAGAGAGAGAGAGAGAGAGAGTGAAAATCCGTTTAGTTTATTATGTGTATGTATGAACACAAAAAGAAAGCTATAAAATTTGTGTTTATTATTTCTTTTTTTTTTTTTTAAATACTTATAGTCCTTATTTCTTATGAGACTCATTAAGTTGTTAATTGTTTTATTACTATGCTGTATATCATTTTTTAATTAGTCTGCCACTATTTTGTGGGTAATTAATATTGTAAAAAGTGAGTAAAAAAAATTACTTGTTAATAAAAATGTTTAAAATAAGAGTTAATTTGATACTTTCCATTATTATCTTTGAAATATCTTTTGCTAATTAATTTATCACTTTTTTCTCGTATATAAAAAATTATCTAACTTACAAAGTTAGGTGCTTATTGAAAAGAATTGCAATGATATATATCTTACAAATTAAGATATCGCATGGATCTAGAATCTTAATTTTGAAACAATGTGTGTATCATTATTCTTAAAATTGGCAAACATATGGAAATGATTATCTATATTTATGTATTCTTCAAGCCTAAAATAACAAATTTGAATAAGCTATACCCAAAGGAAATTAAATATGTTTTATAAGCAAATGTTCCAAATGTTTTTTCAAAAATTAGTGGTATCAAAAATTGGATACTATACTGTTTCTTTTTTTCTTTTTTTTTTTTTTTTTCATTTTTTTTTTATACTTGTTGGTATGCAAACGTGTGTAAAGGTAGAAGGAAGAAGAAAAAAAAAAACACGAGGAGATCACTTTGCGTAGTGTTTGGCACGACTTTTGTATGCGGTATGAATGTTGACTCTGTGATGAGAGCCGTGGCGACAGCTGCGTGAGAGAAAGAGAGAGAAAACATAATGTGGTCCACAAGAGAAGATGTTTCGCAGTTTCAAACTCAGCCCGACACACACACATACACTCTCAGTTGAACGCCTTCTAGACTCTTTTGTGGCATCACAAAGTGACCGACATACAACCTAAAACACTATGGTTCATTTAAATATTTATTTCATGTACAATTATGATCTTTATGTAAAATAATTATTCTATTTTGTATAAGAATCTTTTTTAAACTATATAATAATGTTAATGTTTAAGATTTTTTTTTATAGTGATTTCTTATGCTTTAAAATGTTTGTAGTCTCTTGAAAGAATGTTTTCAAGTTATTTTTGATACTAGAGAAAAAAAAACACTAAGAAAGTTTTAGTAAGTCTAGTCTGTTTAGTTATGCGTAACAATGGAATTAATGTTTTTATTTGTAGTGAAAATTTGGTGAAAAGTAGAGTTATATATATATATATATATATATATATATATATATATATATATATATATATATATATATATATATATATATATATATGTATATATATGTATATGTATATATATATATATATATATATATATATATATATATATATATATATATATATATATATATATACATAGTTTCAAATCGTTTAAAGTGCATATTTGTTTGGATTTAATAGTATTTTTATTGTAAATTAATTGAATGGCAAGAATTCTATGCGGGAGGCTTGTGTTAATGGTTCTATAACTTGGCAAAAATTTCTCAAGTTGATTCACATGAAAGCCATGCAGAGATTTTTATGTGTTGTACTCACAGAAAATGGCTGAATTTCATGACGTCATATCAATAAAAGAAGTCGTGGTTTTTTGGTCTAATGTTTCCTAGCTGAACTCATTTTAAGACTGTTAAAACATATTTATCAATATACTGGATAGAATGAGATGAAAGTGAACATTAATAATAAAAAACAAAAAAAACTAAAATACAAAACAGAATTACAAATTTACAATTCATACGTCTACTTATATCTAGGATTTTAGCATCACAATATGCCTTAGCTGCTGTTCTATGTATGATTTTATCTAAATCTCAGTTACCGATACAATTTAAGAAACATTTATTACTAACAAGATACAATATAAACTTTTTGAATTGAATTATAACTTTTTGGCAGTCATAAAATCTTTTATATATATTTTGACAATTCAACAAAACCTTAAAAAAAAGTGTACGTTTCATTAAAAAAATATATAATGATCATTTATTTATTTAAATTTTTTCAAGCTTTATAAAATTTATAATCCTTAGTATAAACATCAAGTTTTTTTTATTTATTTATTACTTTTTTTTTTGCAAGTAAATAAGTGAAACCAGTATTAATAAAGCCACAATTATATCGTTAAAGTCTATAATTTTTATATAATTTAATACAAACACAAGTTTTTGCGTATACCTTTATGTAATTATCTTTTGCTTCATAAAATCGTAACTAAATACATATCCAATTATCAGTGGGCAGAATGAGACATATCTCTCTCTCTCTCTCTCTCTCTCTCTCTCTCTCTCTCTCTCTCTCTCTCTCTCTCCTTTTCATCATTCAACTCAGTTAATCAGTGACTAAAAAACATATTTTTGTATTCCCAGTGGATATTAGGTGGTTATATTTTTTTCTTTTGATATAGATGTAAAGTAATCAGTGTCATATACATTAAACAAGTGAATTAAGGGAGGACATGAGGGTAGGAGGATGGGGAGAGGGAAGGTAAAAAGGGGATGAAATACTCATCACTATGCGATACAACACTGTCATATTATATACAGGGGAAAGTGACAGGAGATAGAGAGAGACAGAGAGAGAGAGAGAGAGAGAGAGAGAGAGAGAGAGAGAGAGAGACAAAAATATACTGGGTCTATTATAATATATAATATCTCAATTTAATTTAAGTATTACAATAATGATATGCAAAGCTATGTTTACCAAAATGTAAATCAAGATTACAATAGAAAAAATCTCTGTTTATAATATAATATATATTATGAATCTCTTTGTTATTATACGGATTTTATATTTTATTATATTTTATCATAAATATAATTACATTATCTGAATATAAAATAGTATATAGGGGGGAAAAAAATCTAGACACATTCATCTTCTGAGTGTATAAAAATTGTAACTTCGTCTGTAAATTTTAAAACTACGTAGTTTCTTATATTAAAAAAAAAATAAATAAATAAAAAGAGTTATAAATATAATAAAATATATTTGTTTATTATACTATCAAATACGTTATGTATAAAAATAAATTTGACGTAACGATATTTTTGTTTTAGATAAAATCATTCCATAACTTTATTCTTGAATAAGATAAAGAAATTTTATTTACTTCTAAAAAAAAAAAAAAAAAAAAAAAATTTAGGTACCCTTTGTCTGCACGCTATTATAATATTTGCGTACACAATGTTTTTAAGGAGAGAGAAAAAATTTATTTTAAAATTCAAGTAAACAATCATTTTTACGTAAAGTTATATTACAAAATCAAATCACGTCATGATAACATAAATAAAAAATATGTTTTTTTTTTCTCCCCTTTATTTTTTGTATGTTATAACGTTCGTGTGTGTGTGTGTATATATATGTGTTTTTAAAAATAAAATATTATGAAGAATAGTAAATATTTTAATATAAATATTTGGTTTGCATGCTTTAGTGTTTAAAGGAATGTGTACACTCATTACTTTTTTATATATCATTTTTATGTGATAAAGTATGAAACAAAAGATAAAAAGAAATGAAAAAGAAAGGGAGAGTAAATTATGCTTTAAAAGATGAACATAAAATATTTTTTATTATTTACACCATGTAAAAAATAAAAACTCATTTACGTCATAGTACCTTTTTGGAAGAAACAAAAAAAAAGCCTTTGAAATTTTTGTTTGTTTCCCTAAAAAATATATTTGCATGCGTAATATTTTTCAGCACTTATTCAAGTTATCCTAAAACCTTTATATCTCTTATTGGAAAGATTCAACTTAGAATATAAATATCTAAATAAATATATCATAACTGAAAAATATATTTGTGGATTTAAAACAAAAAGAATTACAATTTGTATAAAATACGGAGTGTTTATAACTTGCTGTGATAAACTGATTTGTTTTTCTTTTTAATTCCCATGAGATACATAATATGCATTAAAAATGTTATTTACTTCAGATGCTACAGTACGTAAATGTATATAAAAAAATATAAATCATATATATTTTTTTAACTGATATTGAGTATAATATATTTTATGTAAAATAAAGGCTTTAAACATGAAAACTGTTTGAATCAATAAATTGTAATATTGAAATAGATTAGAAGATACATTTCTCTCTCTCTCTCTCTCTCTCTCTCTCTCTCTCTCTCTCTCTCTCAAGAATATATGTAACTTTTCTTTTCTTTAATAATCCAAGCTCACAGAAACAAAAGTAATAATGATTCTCTTTTCTTTTGCTTCATAATTTAGGTCAATTATTTTTATTATAAAAAAAAGTATAAAATATAGAATTACATAAAATATATTATGAAATTTGCATGCTAATGTATAAGTATAGTAGGTACGTTCGAGCTATTGCTGTACCAGTATATGTAGATATGCTTCAGTGCTTAGGAAACACGGTTTTATAAAATAAAAAATATATAAGTCCAGATTATTCTTTGTTGAAATTTAAAATGTTATTCATATGGAAATGTAGAATAAGGGAAGAAGGAATAAAAAAAAAGGCTTTGCATTATGGTCGATGTGCTATAGTAGTAGCGTCGACAAATTTTTCTAACTTAACATTTTGTACGTTCCCTTTCTCTCTCTCCCTCTCTCTCCCTCTCTCTCTACCAAATCTGAATTCATATTCTAAAGAGAGAAAGAGAAAGAGTGAGAGAGAAAGTGAAAGCGAAAGCACAGAAAAACATGAAAAAATATCGTAGCACAAGAAGCATGACATTTGCAAAAATTCATAATTTTTTTTCTTTTTTATATTTTTATCAATCCAATTTCATTCTGCCAAAAAATACAGTGTGAATATTTTAGATTTTTTTTCCCAAACTGTGTGTTTGTTGAAGCATACAAAATGACGTGTGATCCTATGATATATAAAAAATGTTACCAAAATATACAAGAAAACAAAACCTATTGAAAACCTATTGCTTTGAGATTTTTTTTTTACTATTTATTTATTTATTTATTTTCATTTTTGTTTATCTTAGTTTCTTTTTGTTTTAAGAACGAAAATGCTGCATTATTTGAAAATAAAAGAAACTTTTGTTTGAATTTCAATTTACAATATTGAAAGAAGCAGTTTGTTAAAAACAAAAATATGATATAATATACTTTACACAATATGAGTTATTGGGTATTTTTACTTTGAAATATTGTATATATAGAAAAAAAAGAACTGGCAAATATGACTTAACTTAAAGGATCATTATTTTAGTGATTTTGACTTATGTTTTTTTTATAAATAAAAGTTGAGAGAGAGAGAGAGAGAGAGAGAGAGAGAGACAGAGAGAGAGAGAGAGAGAGAGAGAGAGAGAGAGAGAGAGAGAGAGAGTATTAGAGAAAAGAGACATGGTTTTAGTCTTATGGATCTGGTAAAATCTTATACTTGGTCGCTTTTAGTCTCTCTCTCTCTCTTCTCTATCTCTCTCTCTCAATATTTTAGCGTTAAATCCTTAACTAGAGTGCTAACTAACTTGTTCTTGACGCAGTATAACTCTCTCTCTCTCTCTCTCTCTCTCTCTCTCTCTCTCTCTCTCTCTCTCTCTCTCTCTCTCTCTCTCTCTCTCTCTCTCTCTCTCTCTCTCCAGTATTATAGTAGTTTTGGTGGCATTAAAACTTATTCGTTTGAAATGCTAGTTTCTACTATTTGTTTAATATAATAAACTGCTGTATATCCGTCTCTTACTGTATTTCTTAAGTATAAAATACTCAAAGCTTTAAATATCCAATTTAAATATACTGAAAAACTTGATTAAACGTATAAATATGATGTATTGTTTTATATACTAAAATAAAAGTGAAAATATTATGAATAAATAAATAAAGAAAAAGAAAAGTAAAACGTGAAATGAAAGTTACGCGGTTTCTTGGTGGCTCTCAGCATACTACCACAAAATCGATAAAGAATGGGCTTATCGTTCTTTTCCAATCTATTGGTTAAGAGAGAGAAAGCGAGTGAAAAAAACTATGTTATATTTAGAGAAAGAGAGTGGCTTTTAATACGACAAACGTCGAGGAATATCACATGATGGTGTTAGTCGTCATTTCCCGTGACAATTGGGTTCCTCAATGCTAGAGAGTCCCTCAGGCGTATAACTGTTATTACTTGTCATCTTTCGTGTGATATCACAAACGAACAGAAAACCACACTATAAAGTTAGTTTCCTTTACCTTGTTATCTCTTTAACACCTCAATTTTTTATTCTACCTACTATTTTTTATGTAACAAATCAATAAAAAAATTAGATAATATAATTATTATCAAGTTCTTTATTTTTTTAATAGAACTGTTATATACCTTATGAGAAATTGTTAATTAAAATTTAATTAATTTAATATTGAAACCTCTTAATTATTCAAATAATAACTATAAAAAAATGTTTTTTTTTTATTTAATTAAATAACTTTAAAGAAACATTTTAATTTTGCATCTTATTATGTTTGTAACTTTTACTAATAGATGCTTTACAAATATCAATAGAAAATAGAAAAGGAATAAAGTAAAATCTCAGATTAAAATAAATAAATATTATTCTGTAGCATAGCAAATAGAAATCAGGTTAAGTTCTTTAATAATATTAAAATCAGCTTTGCATTTTTTTTTTCAGGGTATTTATTTTGATACAATATTTACTTAAATTTAATAGAAAAAAAAAAGGAAAAAGGTAATAAAAAGCGTAATAAAAGTAAGTCATTTCAATACAAACTGCAACTTAAAGGCGTTGACAATAAAACTCATAGTATTTTGTCCTATTTACATAAATACCATAAAGTATATTATATAGATTAAGATTAATATTTTATTTTATATAAAGTAATTGTTATAATATTATTACTATCTAGGTCGACTTTAAACGTAACTGTTTTATTGAATGCATAAAAATATCCTTTTATATAAATCAATATTTTTCAATCAAATTATAACCATTATTAATTTATAATGGAATTAAAAATATCATGATGAATATTTTTTATGTTCCTTTACAAAAGAAAAATATATAGTGATTTTTTTTACATAACGTGTATAGAATATTTTGTGTGTTTTATAGATATGTGGGTGTATTTATTAGATTTTTGTTGAGATGGAAATCAATTTTTTTAGTATATATAAAATATATACAATGAAGGGGAGAATATATATTATATAATATATTTTTGGAGTGGTCATATTCAAGCAGACGGTTCGTTATTTACAAGGTTATGCTTTCCTCTCTCTCTCTCTCTCTCTCTCTCTCTCTCTCTCTCTCTCTCTCTCTTTCACTCTCTCTTTCTCTCTCTCTCTCTCTCTCTCTTCACACACACACACATACACTACACTTTCAATATATGGAGGACGCGTAATGAGCTTTTTATCAGTGAGCTCTCTTTGCCGTAATATAATACTTCTCTCTCTCTCTCTCTCTCTCTCTCTCTCTCTCTCTCTCTCTCTCTCTACCATGTACCTCCAATTTATCGACTAACAATACATATATATATATATATATATTCTTTTTTATATGATAAAATAATAATATATATCATATATATAATACAGTACAAGTTCCTTTTTATATTGCCCAATATAATATAAAAATTATATATTATCAAAGCTCTTTTGATCACAAATCAAATCACTTTGTAATTTTTATTGTAATTTACTTTTAAATTTACATGTTTCATTGTATTTTTTTTCTTTCAAACAAATAAATACAATTTAATTATATTTTTTTAATGATTTCAATTTTTTTATCTAATTAAAGGTATAATTAATTTAATATATTCTATGTATGAACTATGTCACGTACTAAAAAAGTAGACAAAGGATCAGGATACAAACGTAAATTAAAAAATTACTAAAAAAAAATGTGTATAATTTCATAATACTTTTAGTGGTTGCACTAATTTGAAATACAATTTTTTTTATTCCATTATTGAGTATCAAACCATTTTGCTCTACATTTTATGCATGCAGAAAAAAATATTAAACCGGATTATTGAATTGCTTTCCAAACAAAAAAAAAATTGTATTAAAAAATGTTTACATTGCAATTTCAGGATATTTATTCGACATTTTTATTGATATGAGTATCATTTCCTTTTATAAATTGCAAAAATGTAGAAATATATAGTATTGTTTATATATAAAAACATTAATATATAAAAATTACTATAAGTAAGAAAAATTGACTTGTATAAGCCAATAAAGTTATCATTTCTATATATATAAATATAATATATATTTAGTTTTTTCAACTCTAATCTGTAGTAATAAATTTTTTGCAGATACATAAATACTGGCTGTAATCTATATGATTCAAATTATTTACCATAATTTAAATGGTTTGGCATTGTTTGTGTTTTTTGCTCTAAATTTGAATTTAATAAATTTTTTGATTACTTTAAGTGCCAAGTATTTCAAAATAAAAAAAGTTTACCAAATTTGATACTTTTAAATTATTCATGTCACTTTCCTTTTTTTACTATCAATGATTTGGAAAATTAATTTCCCTCTGTCTCTGTCTCTCTCTTTACCCTTAGTTCTCTCTTTTTCTTTATAGTACTTATTTCTTCTGTAGAAGACGGTGCAATAAATTTCACATAGCTATTTTATATATATATACATTTTTTTTATCTTTTGCAATTACCCAAAAGCTTGATTGTTATACTCTAGATAAAATGCTGTCTGGTATACTTACAAATATTGATTTCTGATGCGGCAGCCAAATTCTACTATTACGAGAGACAAACCCGAAAGACGCATTGTTTTTTTGGCGACATCACTTGAACATTTCAGATTTTTTCCCTTTTTTTATGTTAGACTTATATAAATTTTATATATATATATATATATATATATTATATATTTTAAAAATATGAATTTCTGATAGGATCTTCCATTCCATTGTTTTGTTTTTTTCAATCATACTATTTCTTTGCTATACACTATACAGTATACATTTTATATATTTCTGACGAGACTCGAGAACGTATCCAATCAAAAGTTCAACTATTTTGCATTGTCGTATATATATAATATTTATAAGAATTGAAGTTTATGAATATCTGTAGGATATAAAACTTATATGTGTATTCTATTTATAGTGAACATGAAGCAAATATTCATCTTCTCGATATTGATATTACATGAATGATTATCTATACGTTTTTTTAAAGAGAAAGTCAATTTCAGCAATAAAAATATGAAGCAATGAAATAGTAATAATTTTGGCGTCAGAAATCGATTTGAAAAAAAAATTTAGTTGGAATTATTATTGATACAAAAAAAGTAATAAAATGAAGTTTCATTAATTTTTATGCAATCAATCTTAAGTTAAAGTCATCTTTTATATTACCAACCGTGATATATAAAAAAAGTAACATTTTTTTTTTTGTCTACTGTGGCTACTTTATTTCTATAACTTTTCATCATATGAAGAGAAAAAAGAAAAAAAAACATTTTCCTACGTATATATAGTAGCTTACTTTTTTTTTTTTTTTTTTTTTTTTTTTTACATTTTTTTAAACCCCTTATACAGAAGTCTCTACCATACCAAACTTTTGTATGATATTCATAAGTTAAAAAGAGTCATACACATAGCAATTTATATTCATAAGTTTGTGACATATTCCTAACTTTTTCACTTTATATTATAAGGAATATATATATATATATAAACAACTTATGATATGTATATTAGTAAGTAAAAGTATAAGAAGAGTATAGGGGGAAAATATTCTTTATTATTTGTCAGTGTTTTATATTTATAACAAATATATATATATATATATATATATATATATATATATATATATATATATATATATATAAATATATATACTCGTATATATAATAATATTATAATTTTTATCAATGATGTGAAATATCAATTCTTTTTTTTTTGAGTTAGTTTGGTATCTTTATAATTACTAATGTTTAATAATGAATTTTTATTCAATTACTTTGCAACGTAAATTATGATTTAAATTGAACTTTTTTTTTTTTTTTTCTTTTGCAATGTATACATTAATTTGTTTTTATTATTGCTATAACAACGTTAATGTTTATTTTTCCATACATAAAATACTTGTAATAATATATTTAAAAAAAATTTCAACATCAATAGATTACATGTAAAATCTATTACTGTCCAATAAAAAAATTACAAAATGATATATGATCAAACAAAATGTGTTTTTTATTTTACAATTTTTTTTTTCTACTTTTTTTTATTATACTATTATATATATTTTTAAATTAAAAAAATCGTCACGTAATTAATTTTAATTTGATGTCAGTATAAAAAAAATCCTTGAAAAAACATAGCTTATAAACGATGAAAATTGATTATAGTTCGACAGAAACATGGACAAGATACAAGTTGACCGCCGCCTGTTACATTAGCTTTTACGTGGTGCTTGTACGTTGTGCGGGTTGCACCCCTAGGCAGGCGCCTCTCTCTCTCTCTCTCTCTCTCTCTCTAACTCACTCACACACACACCAACTAAACTTTATTTTAGTGCTCTAAAAATTACTCTTTAACAATAAACATTCATTTTTTTAAATTAATAAAAATCCAACTTTAAAGTATTCACATTTTATTATTTGTGATTTATATATATAAACGTATTCTATATTTAATAGCACTTGTAAATAATTTTATGAAAAGTTTCTCAAATATATATTAAGTAATTCATTTACATTCAAGATATTTATTTTTAAATACAATTTGTGACAAAAAGTTAAAGAGAGTGGAATCACATGGAACTTTAAAGATCAAATTAATTAGTATATTATCAAGGAAAATGTCAAGTTAGAGAGACAAAGTTAACAATATAAAGTGATGTTAAAAAAATAACATAAAAAAATAAGGAAGAACAAAATATATTCAAAAGCAACGAAGTTTGAATCTTATCTTTAACAGTGTTTTTGTTTGCGCCAACAAGATGAAAAAATAAGAAAAACAAGAAGAAAAAGAATAATAATAAAACAAAAAAATCTGATTGAACAAAGTGGAAGCCACCTGTTCAAAACAGCGTATGATCGTCTTATGATAAGATGCCTAAGGGGATCATACGGCTACCTTAAGTTCAACCATTTGAAAATACGATATATGATAAAAATAAAAAAAGTATATCTTGTTCAATTACAATTTTTTTTTAATATCAATATATATTTTTTAATATGTATATATTAAGAATTATTCAATAATATTTTTCTCTTAAAAATTTAAAGGTTAATAACCTTAAAGATAAAATCGGTCTCGTTTATACAAGGGGAGTAAAAATACTTTGTCATTTTAAACCCTAAAAATAATGATTTTTAGATGGTTGTTGATTAAAGAGAAAGATTTTCATCAGAAAAAAAATTGTATTCATGGCTAATCAATGGTTATAAAACATAAGGGAGTATAAAAAAACGCAAGGTTTTAAGTGTAGCTTTTATTGTAGGAGTGCAATTCTGTAAAATATAAAAAAAAAATCTCAAAAAAGGAAAGAAATGTTAAACATTAGAAACGAAATGAAAGTTTAGAGAGGGGAAAGTATATTTTCATCTAAAATAATCCAGCATTAGCAATCCTAATAATCCTATACACAAAAATTCGTTTAGCCAACATACCACACTACTTATATACAAAAAAAAAATCTTGTAGTATAGTAAATAAACTTAGGAATTTTCTTTAATTGTCATGAAAACTTTAATTATTTTATATAACAAGATGAAATTTTAATATCATTTTCTATTGAAGTGAAATTTCCTTTTTGCCTGATCAATTTATTAATTTGTAGTTGCTTCAATGATGAAAAACCACACAAAAAGAGATTTAATTACATTTTTACGTATTTTTACATAACGTACTATTTTTGTATGCGACAAAATAAATTTTGAACGTCTCTCTCTCTCTCTCTCTCTCTCTCTCTCTCTCTCTCTAATCTACAATAAATTAATATTAAATATTGTGTATTTAATGCAACAATTTATGAATAAATAATTTTAATTACCAAATATTGACAAAAAATTTAAATAAAATTGGTTAAATTTAATTTATCATTATATATATATATATATATATATATAATATATATATATATATATATATATATATATATATATTAATAATAAAAATTATTATAAAATATAATTTAACAATAATACTTTTTATTATTATACATATTATATAGTATATATAGTTGTTATAATAATATATGGTTTATAATAATTTATGATAGTTATTTGTTATTATGATTCAGTGGTTTGAAACTATAGCGTTGACATTGTTTATAGTGTTGGTATATAATGCCATTCATTATACAATGTAGTGGACAAAGGTAATTAGTATGATGAGATGTATCTCATTAACATGCCTAACTGCTCCCATATACTCTACTGGTATATATAACTTTGAGTATTATGTATAAACATTATAACAATAAAGTAGCTCCAATATCAAACAAGAAAATGACAAAAAAAATTTTAAACAAGAAGATCAAGTTACTATATGTTTTGATTTAGTGAAAAGCATGATTTTATAATGATATTGTTGTATTTTACTAATGAAAGGGTAGTCAATTTATAAAGTTTAATATTACTATATTGTATTATATTAAAGTGTGTACATTTTTTTTTTTTTACCTTAAAGAGAAAGTTCAGGGGTTACAACATGGCTTCTTCAATGATAGAAAATGAGAAAAACTGTTCATAAACTCATATATGATGACCCAAAGCCCTTCCGTAGCCCTGCAAACTCGTGATCATCCTGTGAGATATGCAACTTTTCCCGTATCTTGTACGTCATAGTTACGGCTTTACTATAGAAAAGGTTGTAGCTGGTTGCATATCTCGCAGGATGAGCGTAAGTTTAAGGGGTTATCATGGGACTACGGAAGGGCTTTAGGTTCTCATATGTAAGTTTATGAACAGTTCTTCTTATTATCTAACATTGAAGAAGCCATGTTGTAACCCCTGAACTTCCTCTTTAAACAAAAATTTGTGATATTAATTATTTTACTTAAAAAAATAGAAGAAGAGCATTTTTGGTTTTAATAAAATTTTCATTTCTAACCAATTCAGTTAGCAATTAGTATATTATATTATGCAGTTAGATATATATTAATAATTTTAAAAATCTTAATTTTTTTAATTGCAATTAGTATTTATGCATAAATTGTAAGGACTTAACGAGTACAATAAGTCGTTTTAATTTAATAGTAGTCTCTTTGAGAACACACTTCTCTTTTAAATTGCGGAAATGCAAGACATTTTATACAAACATTTTCTACTTACGTTTGTTTATATTTTAAATGAACAGTTGCCGTTTTAGTACATTAATTAATTATGTGTACTTTATATTAAAGAAGCCAGTAAATTTTTCATTCTATTATACTTCTTGATGAGAGAGAGAGAGAGAGAGAGAGAGAGAGAGAGAGTGAGAGTAAGAAAACTTATACTCAACATTCCCCTATTTTGCATCAACTCATTTAATTATACTGACAAATAATTTTCCATAGTATATTTATTACTTGTTTTAAAGAAAAATAAATATATATTTTTTAATGTCATTAAAACTTAAAAAGGTTTAAAGTTTCTAAAGGTTTATATTACATATTAAATATGAAGGAAATATGAAATTACTTTATATTTTTGTATACTGTTTTTTTTTTTTTTTTTTTTTTTTTAATGAAAGTCTCTAATCAAACAGAAGCTCATTAAATAACAGTTTGTCACTTTTCCTTTCACTTCTTACCTTGTTCAAAAACGTGCTAATTACACTCTATTCAGTCCTACACAACTCAACATCGTATTAACTTGAAATTCTGTCACCCAATTCTATTCTACACATATTTTGGCATTAATTTTACTCATATAAGCTTTAACTATGCAGTAAAGTATTTTTGCCTTTTTTTTTTTCTTTTTTTTTTCCTTCATAATATTATGCATGCTTTAAAAAAGAGAAAAAAAGTATTTTATTTTAAAATGTAAAATTTTAAAAATGGTTTAATTTATATTCATTATATTATATATACATAATGAGATTTATTATATAAAATTGAAGAAAGTTTGTTCAAAGTTCAAACACAATAGTTTTAATACTTTACTAACCCAAACCTCTTTTGTGATTGTAAGCTACTTAACACAAAGACTGACAACCCCAATTGCAAGCCACATAGAAAGAAGAGGAAAAAAAAAACTAAGCGCCCTCGGAATGAAAGTTCACCAAAAACACATGATTTAAGCTCTTTCAATATTCAATAGAACCATACTAAAACTATAGGTTTTGAAAGCTGAAGTATTTTTTTTTTTTATAGAATCAGCTATATTTTCAATACGCAGTTATATTAAAAATTTCATTTGAAAAATATGACATTTAATATTTCGCATCTTAAAGAGACATAACTCTTACCATAATACTTTATTATAGCGTATAAAATAACAGAATAACAGGCAAAACTTAAATTAGTTTTATATATATATATATATATATATATATATATATATATAAATGAATTTAGATTGTGATTTTTACAGTGATAAAATTAATTAAATTATTTCCAGATCTGATTTCTTCAATGCAATTTTTAAGTTGATTTTTTTTTCAGTAGTAAGTTGACATGATGCAATATTTTTATTCTGCTAAAATTTGATTGAATGCATGCAATTTAATGTATTTTAATGGAGATATGCCAGCAATCAAATTTTTTGTACATTGTAAATACTATAAAAGCACCGGCCATTAATGTAAAATATCATTTTTATAATTTTTTTTATATATATATATTATATATATATTTTTTACTAATTTATACTATTTTCATACAGAAACCTCAGTACAAATTTCAGTTCTCTAATTAGCAAGCTAGCTCATATAAAAGTAATGATTTTACTACCTTGTTATCTGTACTCTACCCAAATATTATCAGCTAAAAATGTTTCACTTATTAAACTACCCCATATTCAAATTGTACTCTCGTTTTAACTTATCTCAACCCAAATATTATTATTTTGATATTTTACTTTTAACCCTTTTTTTATCATTATAATATTTTTTATTAATTACAAGTTACTACTACAAGTATAAAGAGTTTTATTTCATTTTTTTGTATTATTGTGTGTAAAAAATTGTGTAAAATGTATCTTTGTTTTTTACTAAAAGTAAAAGCTTCTTTTTATTTCATTTCTTATAAATTTTAAACCATCATTGTACATTTTTTAAGTATATATACACATACATACATACACACACACACACACACACACACACACACACACACACATATATATATATATATATATATATATATATATATATATAATATATATAAAAGCAAAGAAGAAAGTACAGTTGTGAATTTTCGTGAATATTATTCAATGAAAATATAGTTATTTTTGGTGTCAAATTACAGATCAGTTTGTTTTGTGTTATATATTGAAATGTTTTTGACGTTTAGTTATTTATTAATATATTGACTTGTAATATACAAGAAACTTCTACATTACACATGAAAGAGAGAGAGAGAGAGAGAGAGAGAGAGAGAGAGAGAGAGAGAGAGAGAGAGAAAATTTTGCGTCCTATGAAGAGAAGTAATTAAACACGGAGTATGCTGATAAGGACTTCAACTCAAGTCTAAAATACTTCAAAATGAAAAGGTCGAGTCGTTAGTCACCCCCCTCTACATCTTTTGCTTCTTCTTCTCTTTTCCTAAAGTCTTATCTGCTTGAGTATATTATAGTATGAGGAGAAAGATAGTTAATGTCATTTTAAATTGAAGTCTTAAAATCTTGACGTCTATAATAATATACTCTACATATATATATATATATATATATATATATATATATATATATATATATATATATATATATATATATATGTGTGTATATAATATAACAATAAAATCATAGGGTAATAACGTAAAATTTGTTCTCTAATATATGTTCATTTCCTTTTCCCTTTATAATATTAATAATCAATAAAAACAGTAACTACTATATGAATCAAAATTGAGTAATACATTTTCTTAGAAAGTTTATTATGCATTGAGTTTATAGAATAACTGTATAATGTTAACGTAAATCTGTTGGAAGAAATATAAATTTTCATTGTTAGATTTGCTGGAAATCCGGATAAAAAAAAAAATAAATGTATATAAAATATAACAAATGCATCCATTATATTGCATGTTGATATATATGCAAATATTAAAATGATATAAGGAGAAAAAAAAGTATAATAAGCTTTTCTTAGATATGAATATTATGTATTTCACTTGAATTGTAAGACACATGACAAAAGAAGAAATATTACTGTACTCATCGAGGTCAAAATAATTCTATACTTATACGTCATTTGTTACGCATATACATATATATATATTATATTTAAATTATATTATATACATTGTTTGATTTGATCTTCTGGGGATTGAAAAATCTGTGACAGTCAAAGTTAAAGTAGCAATATCTATAAGTTATAGATTGATCTTTGAATAAAAAAAAAAGTTCATTAAAAAAATCGTATACAATTTAGAATTTAGAAAGAAAAAATCTACAAAATAATTTTAAGACTGGATATTATATTTAAAATGAACTAATTTTAATTTTATAATATTTAAGGTAAATGGTAATTTGACTCATTCTCTCTCTCTCTCTCTCTCTCTCTCTCTCTAACACTTAATTAATTAGTAAACATTTTGTTAGCCTTTCTTTACCAGCTTATCATAATGTGAAGGTCAAACCGAATAAGTGGGTTTCACATTAATTTTATATTACATATACATATTTTAACGTCAATTAGGTTAATCAGTGATTAAACCAAACTCCTATATGTTTTTAATTACTGTACTTAAGCATCACATATATTATAATTTAATAACTATTGGATTATAATAAAATTTGTTATAATTAAGCTTAAAATATTATTGACCTGAATTTCATTCCTTTTTTATTATTATTATATTAATTAACAATGCATTTTCATAACATTTTTATAATGTCTATATATATGTTATAAATTTAACGGTAAAGTGTTAAAGTTATTTGATAAGTGTTTTTTTCTGTCTAAATTTAGTAAATTTGTATCCATATATATATATATATATATATATATATATATATATATATATATAATAAGACCTACAACATGAGGTATGACTTTGTTTGTTACGTTAAATGCGTCTCATATCAATCTTCACTTTATAAACTTTGTTTTTTTTCTTAAAGTTTATAAGGTGCTTTTATATTGTTAAAAAGAAAATTAATGTATTATGGTTCTTAAACTTAAAAATATCACCATCCATACCAGTGAAAACTCTATTATCAAGTATAAAAAGATAAGAAAGAAAAAAAAAATGTGAAACTTTTTTTTTTTTTTTTTGCAAAACTTGTCTGCGTTAAATTTTTTGGCAGGATAATTAAGTTGTTCATGACTGGAAATTCATATTATTTCTTATATGCTTGCTGACAGCTCAATGAGTTCTAATTTTATATAATATTTTATGGTTTTATTCTTGTAATATGACCTGTAGTATAGACAAAAAATAATAGTATCATTATCACTTATGACCATAATAATAATTGACCTTAATGGTTCACGAATTTCATTTGTAATATTACAATTGTCGTAATGACAAAAAAAAATCTTTTATGTAATCGTTATTTGAATAACAATCTTTTGTAACACGTTTTACAAAAACCACTGACATGATTTTTTTTTCTACAAGTTTAACTTTCTTATTGAAATGTAAAATTTAACTTTTTTTACATTTCAATTATATAGTCTTGAATGAATTTTTAACTAGCACATTCAATAGAAATAAAATGTACTTTAACAAGGTATTTTGTTATATGATTTTTTCAATAGTTTAAAAAAATGAGATTAAAGGAGTTAAAGATAATCTTTATTTTAGTATTAAGGTTATTAATTATTACAAACGCAAAAGTTGCCAAAGGACAATTTTACCAATACTTTATTATTTTATTTATTTCAATAATCATAATTTTTAGTATAATTCACAGTTTTTATAAGTGTATAATATTTTTTACTTAATTTTAGAATAAAATACGTCCTGTCTGTATAGTACATACATAATATATAAACTCTGACCGAGTTATTTGTATTATATATATATATATATATTTGCATAACTATTTTAGTTAGTTTGTTCTTTTGCTTCACTTAAATTTGGACTACTAGAAAGATTTTGATTTTTTTTTATTATAATATATTATAGAACCCCCCCCCCCCCCCTTTTTTTTTTTTTTTTTTTTTTTTTTGCAACATACACTTTCAAACTTTGTGATCTATTTCTTTCGTTTGATGTGAGTAGCTCATGCATAATATGTAACAACTCATGTGCGGTAGCCATATATTTCTACTTCCATACATTATGAGGTTTCATCAAATATAGATAACATTTTCAATACTACTCTTCTGTAAATACTTTTCTCTCTATATGCTTAATACTTCTCTTTATAAAACAATGTCTTTTCATTGCAAAGCATGACAATTTTATTTAACATCAAAGTAGTGAAAATATTTTATAATTTGCTGTTTAAAAAATGTATGATAACAGTTGGAATAGCTTTTTTTTTTTTTTTTTTTTTTTTTTGAAAAATACTAAATAATACAGTATGTTTCTATATCAAGCCTTACAATAGCGTAGGTGCACGGAGAGAAATTTACTAACTAAATCAACTCATTTTATTGAGTTGATTATTTTTAGGTTCATTTGACTCAAGCCACTATTTTCTATAAAGTAACTGACAAAATGTGATTTGTTGTTTTAATTGAAAGTTTTCAGCTAGCAGGTATTTAACTTTTGAGCTATTTTAACAATAAGTTGAGTTATTTCAATTGTTGAGATGATTTTTTTGAATAGCGGGGTTAGTAAAGGTGAATCAACTACCTGGCTGTTAGTATTGTCTGAGACGCAACCAATAAGCAATAGCGTGGGCTGACGTCACGTCACGCGCTGCAGGATCAACGAATCAGCGCGTGCAGCTGCGTATATAAGCGCTCTGCCACAACCTCAGTCAGTCACTTCACTTGCTCACTCAGCTCAGTCAGTTAGCAGATGTGGTCTAAGCCATCTCTAGCTGTACAGAGCTCTCTGCGCGGAGCCTTTACTAATAAGTAATAAGTCCCAGGAAAATTTGATGATATTTTGCAATAAAGCTCATATCCTATACCCTCTTACACCAACACCTCCCAACGTTTCCCACCCTTTAAAATGTCTTATAATATGCGGCATACTTTTTTTTTTATTATTATTTATAGCGCGTTTTTCAAGTCATCGATATTTTTACGATATATCGATACGTTCCTTCCATATTTTAAATTCAGTACTTTTGACAATATCTGTAAAAAAAATTATCAATGTTTTTCTTAATATAACGCCCACCCTTAATTAATTTAATTCCCTAGTTCAGTTAATCTAAAGTGGTAGTTCTTTCACTCTCGCCTCGCTGCGCGCGCACCTTAAAAAAATGAAATACGAAAGAGTGAAAGCGCAAGCATAAGACTAAAAAACTTCAGTTCTGAGAACTAAACTGTAACTCAACTTGTCCCTTCAAATAAATAATGTCATGACTTGAAATAACCAAACTTTTTGTAGCTCAAGAAGTTTAGTTGAATCAATCAGTGAGATGCAATGGTTCGTTTTTAAATGCGCTCTTGAGTTAAAATTATGTTGATTCAACATATAATTTTTCTCCGTGTGGATATACGGACGATTAAACGCAATTTCAAGTTAGAAAAGTATGATTTATGGTCTTACAAAACATAATATTGATTTTATTTCGACAAAAAAAAGTTGTTGTTCTCTTATTTCACAAGATATATTTTCTAGAAGTTGCTAAGTATCACTGGATAAAATGTATTCAAAATATTATATAACATTTATATTAGTAGAATAAAAATACTTAATCAAAACTACATGTAATTTCAAAAAAAATTATTTTATATTCAAGTTCTTTTTCATTGCTTTTTTTTTTAATTATAATGTTGGAACGTTAAGAACTGTTTTTTGTTATTTAAATATTTAATACACCAGACTAGAATATTATGTGCTAAAAAAAGAGAGAGAGAGAGAGAAGAGATACTGTATGTTATGTATATTACATGTGTGAATTTGTAAAATAAGTTTTAAAATACCAGTGTTGTAGTCGATCGATCAAATTTCGATCCGATCACGATCCGATCACGATCATTTGATCGGATCGTGATCGGATCGACCCATGTTATAAAAAAATGATCGTGATCGGATTTCGATCACATTTAGGGCTGTGATCGAACGTTTTTTCGATCCGATCATCATGTTTCATACTTTAGTTTTTACAACCATGTATTTTTTTCTTTCTTTTTGTCTTCTTTTTTTTTTTTTTTTTTTTTTTTTTTTCCCTCCTTTTTTTTATTCATTATAATAAAGCAAAAAGTCAAAGTCAAAAATAGAAAAGAATTTAAAAGTACAGTACAGGCAGTACTCTGCTAGCAGCTGCTAGGTAGATATTGAGATGTTATCTACTTTAGCTAAAAGGTATCGCAAAACAAAACAAAGAAAGCAAAAATGAAAGAAATAAAAGAAAAATAGCAAATACCTGACTCTGAGCTATATAAGCTTCTAGGCTTTCTAGGAAAGAAATTATTATATCAATAGTGTGTCTGTGTCACCAAAGATTTTTTTTTTTTTTTTTTTTTTTTGACATGACATTAAAGGCGGTAAATAAGTTTTGTTTAAAATGAATTCTTGACGTATTATTTTGTTCATATGATATTCAAGTAACAGAATTTTTTTCTGCATTGAAAGATTGTCAATTTTATTTTAACACAATACATTTCTTGTATGAGTTTTAGAGGTGACTTTATAACCAATCGAAAAATTTTAAGTGCTTTTTACACTAATGATTTTTTCCACGAAATTTTGATGTATTAAAAAACCGCGGTGAGGGGAAATTTTTTCTGAAATAAACACGAGGGGGTTGCTTTGATTAGTGGGGATGAAGACACACAGTACTGTACATAGGATAATTTTTGGACCTCCATACAGACTAGTCATTTGGTCTGTACGTTCTCGCAGGTGTCACGAGATAAGAAAGCAGGCAAAAGTGTATTTTTTATTTTTTTTTACATATTCATAAACGTTAATATATATTATAATTTATAATATAAATTAAAGTATAATTTGGGTGACAATTTTTTTCCGTGAAATAATAGCTTAAGAGAATTTTATCACGTAACTGGAGCTCCTAAAAAAGATAAAAGTTGGAAAGAGCTTGGTATTCAGTGTTTGTATTTATCGTGCAAAAATAAACCGAATAACGTCGTATAGCCTTGAAATCTGTTACAATTAATCTAATGAAACATCTTAAGGTAAGAACTAACAATTATAAAAAAATTTTACACGGAAATATGAATATAAAAATATTTTTAAGTATAATGTATTATTACAGTATAATTTCCTTTTTTTTTTTTTTTTCATAATTATTATAATTTACAAGTTCTTACATACCTACATTTATTATTGAAAACGATCGAAAATTTTCGATCAAATGATAGTCGATCAGATCGGATTGTGATCGGATAGTCTCGAGTTTTGATGATCGTGATCGAGATCGGATCGAGCTACATCTCAATTGATCGGATCGTGATCGGATCGAAAAAAGGGCGATCGACTACAACACTGTAAAATACTATGCCCTATTATTTATATCTGTATGTTGGAGTTATCATAATTAGATTAGAAATTTTATTTCTTAATAAATAAAATTTTATTTTTAAATAATTCATTGCATTAAACTTTAAAACAAAATTACAAATGAAGCTCAATAAAGTACAACTTTTAAACTTTTCTATACTTCAAAATACTAGTCTGTAAAACTACAAACAGATTGTCCACTTCAATTATCTGTATCGTTAAAAGACAAGTTCTTTCACACCGAGTAAAAGTATATAACTTATAAAGTACTAATGTATCATACATATACGAAGTATGTAAGCTTAAAAGTTTCTTACTGTATACACTATACATACATATATATATATACATAGTCACTAATGGGAAAAGGGCTTACAAGGTTAGGTCAAAAACTTGGGAGCCCGTTATACTTTACACCAATAAACTATAAATGACAATGTATAGTAACGTGTGCCAAAAATAAAAGTAAAATAATAATAAAAAAAAAAAAGAAACCAAAAACGAGACGAACTTTACATTAAGAGTAACTAAAATGTTAAAATATTTATAAAAATTCAGAATATAATGTTAAACTTCAAAAAAATCTCTCATCAATTTAAAACTTTTGTATCTGAAAAAAGTTTACTATATATATATATATATATATATATATATATATATATAGCGTTTTATTGTTATTATTTTTGCATACAATAAAATTCTATTGCCCAAATTTCAATTGTTAACAAAATTATTTCATTGACAGTAAAAGTTAAATTTTAGAATTGTATTATAACTTCACATAAATACATATTCAAAGACATTGCAAAATAATTGTCCTCCAATACAATTCAAGTCTAAAAAAAAAAAGAGAGAAAATTTCAATATTGAATGAAGTTTATTTATTTTCTTTTATATAAGCGTGTGTTAACCACAATAGCACGTACCTACATTGAAAGTGTTCTGTTTCGTCATGAATAAATCAAACTATATATATGTTTACTGGGGAAAAATATTTTGTGGTTCTTGTTTATATAATTGTTTGTTCTGCTATTGATTTCCGTTGTTACTTATCAAACAAAATACACGGTACACATAGAGTGAGTGAGTAAGAGAGAGAAAGAGTGAGTGTGTGTGTGAGAGAGAGAGAGAGAGAGAGAGAGAGAGAGAGAGAGAAAAGAGAGAAATTTTCTTTTGTATAGAAAAACTACACGAAAAAGTAACAAAAAGCTCTTTTTTTACATTAGACGAAGTACGTTTCGTATATAACTCTTTTTGTAGTTTAAAATAAAAATCTATATTATTCTTTGTGTTACGTACATATATAAAGAAGAAACCAGACTACAATTGAAAGAACGATTTTTTTTTTAATGTAACTATTACATTTTAATCCATAAAATATAGCAAACGTTCCATGCCTTTATTATTATTTTTTTACAGGGATTTTTAATACCAAAATGTTGTAATTTATGTTTACCTAATATATTATCCAATACATGAAAAAAATACTTGTATAATTCATATGTATTCTAAATTTAAATACGACTACTAAGAAAGTTTTAGTAAAAATATTAATTATAAGTTTAGAAACATTCTTATAGTTAAAATATTCACTCAAGTACTTATTTAACTGTAATTGGGAAACAAAATTAAAAGAACGATTGTACAGTTAAATTAATTTTTCCTTGCATTATTTTCTTTACAAAACCCTTTATGATTATATTTTCTAGCTATATATATTTTTTTATATACTTATATAAAGGAAAGACTGCGAATTATATATATTTTTTTTCTTGTCTTGTAAATATTCTACAATTCTAGAATGTAATTTTGCTGTGAAATAAAATATAATTCAAATAACTCCTTCTTACGAATAAAAAAAAATATACTAGCTTATAGAGATGGAGCATTGTAATAAAAATTGTAAAAAATTATTATAAATAAAGCAAAGCTTTTTTTTTTTTTTTTTTTTTCTATATCTGTGAAAAAGAAAAATTTTATATGTACGTTTTATAAAAAAGTCCTTTTCTTACAATTTCATTTTTTTTTATTTTTTATTATGATTATTTTTTATTTATATAAAAAGAGACATTCTTTTGTAAAATCGATTAAGTTGTGTGAAAATTGTTCATGCCAGTAAGCAATTGCACACTTAAATAAAAAACGTTAAGAGTATGTATAATATATTTCTATATAATAATTCATACATCATACAACCTGTGTACGGGGTTTAAAATGCAATTCTCTTTATAGAAATTCTTATTTATAATTTTTTGTTCACTATAAAGGCGTAGAACAACTTGAACAAAAATCATGTCTAATATCCTAACATACCTAAATATTTACGTTGATTTGACTGGGAGTCAATGATTTCTAATTTATTTTCCATTCACACAATGGTTGCTACGAGTTTGTGACGTTACAGCTCACTAAGGAAACAGGCAAGATGTGACGTCATGAACCGGCAGCTGCCATTTTGTAAATGGAAAATAAATTAGAAATTAATGACTCCAGCCAAATTAACGTTGATATTAAGGTATGTTAGGATATTAGACATGTTTTTTGTTCAAAGTGTTCTACGCCTTTAAGAATTTTGTATAATTGTACATATTATAAAATCTGCATTTTAATTAAAATTGCATTCTCATTTACTATTTTATTTATATTATAAAATAAAGTCTTTATTTTCTCTCCCTTTTCTCCCCCTTTTCTAAATACATACCCATGACATATACATTAAAATAATTAATCCTAACAATAAAACACTCTTATTCCATCAAAAATACATTTAATCATTTTAATATTTATATGTAACAATCCCTATATTATATATTTTTCTTCTTTTATTCTGTATACTAAAGATTTTAACAATTATTGTTTTCTATTCACATGCAATGTGTAAGTTATTCTAACAATAAGAATAGTTTTCTTAGTAATTTGTAATATACATTTGAATTTTGCTATTATATTTGTTACACGCATTCCCTGTCACTCCGATCAACAACTCATTTGTTTTCAGCATGATTAAGATCCTTTTGAAAACGTCAACAATATCTCACATTATACTACTTGTCTACATTATATTTACATTTTAGCCACAATCACGCACATCAAATCAATGCAAATAATAATGAAATTGTTATATTTTTGATGCTGCTTATTAAATATATTTACAATTAATCATGAATAGAAGAATTAAGATTAAATTCAAATAGCGTTTATTATTATTTTATAGTTTTGAGTCACTCTATATTTCATCTCCCTTGCATATGAATTTTTTTTTTATCTGTGCAAATAGGTTCTATGTTGCCATACGCGCCACAATAAACCGCATTGGCGCGTGTAATACAATTTAAATGCAATGTAATTACATTTTCTATCTTCTCTTTAATTATTTTCTTATTATATGCAAAGTCTGAATTTTAGTTTTTTTTTTTTTTTTTTTTTTTTTTCCAGAGTTGGCAAGTATTTCCGTTTATAAAAGTACAAATAAAAATGCTTTATATTAATTTCTTTCTATGTGAGCTTAAAAGCACCGTAATAAAACGCAGTTGGACGTAAGACCCCCAATTTTAATAGCACGGTGGCCGTAAGAAACGTAGTTCGGTGTAAATGTTCATTACGGTGGTATGAACCTCACCTACAGTCGCAATACTTCAAATTTGTTTTAATTTTAGTGTAAATGTGACAACACTATAGTATAAGATATTCATAATATATACAATATAATATCCATATTATAATATACTGTATTATATCATAAAATTACAGGAATAATTGCAAGCAACGTTTTCTAACATGCTATATAAATATAGATTGTTGTAAACAAAAATAAAAAATAACATGAAAAAATAAATGAAAGAAAAATCCATGTGAATGCACATTTATAGAGACTTTTTTTTAAGTATACATATTTAAATACGGAAAAGTTAAAATATTCAAAGTAAAGTTTATTTACATGTTTAAACTACATTCCATGTTTAATACAAAGCATTTGTATAAAAATAGAGTACACGTGCGTGTAATTATAATTAATTATTTATGTAATATTAACCTTGACATTTTACTGTCACGAAACTTTTTGCTTGCAAAACTATTATAATATTTTTATTTATAAATAATATAAAATACCTAAGTCATGTTTTTATATGAAAAATTACTTCAAAAGAAGATCAACAGTTTTCAAATAGATTATAGTAACATAGTTTACCTTTACCTTGTATATAAATAAATTAAAATATTAATAATACTTAAAAAAAAAAACAGCTTTCACATTATATATCTTACAATTTTATATATATATATATAAGTAATGAAATTAATAATGACTAGCAATTAATATTATTGATTTTTATATATATATATATATATATATATATATATATATATATATATATATATATATATATATGTATGTATGTATGTATGTATGTATATATATATGTATATATATATTTTTTTTTAAGTTAAAGTAGTTGATAACTTATTTCAAAAACACTTAACAAAATTTCATTATTCATTTTGTATTCCAGTCGAGTTTATTTCTATATATTTTTTTAATTAGCAAAGAGCAAATAATTTTTTTAATGCTGCTATTTTTTTTATTAACTAAATAAAAATATTATATACATTGTTTTTAATTGTAAATTTAACACAACAATTTAATGTCAAAATTAATTTAATCATTTCAATATTGTTAAGTATAGAAATATAATAGCTTCAGACAAGGAGCATCATATAAGTTTTAATTCAATTTTAGACCAAAAACTATAATATAATATATATTATATTATTATATTATATTTATATTATATATTATATATTATAGTAAAAAAAAACTAGATAATTTAGGTTATATGAGATTTAGTTATACATAAAAGTGGGCTAGATAGGCATCAATCGAGCCCTTTAAAAAAACTTCTCTTGGTTGTAAAATAACCAATATTTACTTTGAATTGCTTTATATTTAATTATAGCAGTATTGCATTAGAAAAATGGGTATTAAGTGTAGAAGTTATCTTACTTAAAAGCTAAAAATTTAATTCATACTTTGCATGATAAAAAGCAAAATTTTAGAGATAGGATCTAAGAAAAATTCATGCATAAATGTTATGTGCAAAAGAGTTACTTTTCTGTAACTTGGCACTTCAGAAAACATACAAATTAAAAAGTTTTTAATAGCAATAATTTAAATATTATAATTATTATTTATAGTCTATTCATATACTAAAATAATATATAATATATATATTATGTTTTATTAATAATAATTATATAAGATAAACACAAATTGCTTAACAATTTTATTATTTAATAATTATTACTCTATTTTCTTATATAGATATATAAACTTTTAATACAAAAAAAACCTTTTTTATAACTTTGCTTTAACTGTAAGTAATATCATAAAATGTTACTTAAAAATATTTTTATGTTCAAACTTTTATATAATAAAGAATAATATTAAAAAAAATGAAAGCAGCAAACACAAGTAAAAGAGTTAAACTTTGGAAGAGAGAGAGAGAGAGAGAGAGAGAGAGAGAGAGAGAGAGAGAGAGAGAGAGAGAGAGAGAGAGAGAGAGAGAGAGAGAGAGAGAGAGAAATATATAGCTTACGTGATACGATTAAAATCAAAATTGATTTCTTTAAATCTTCAAAAATAAAAACGTTAAAAAAAGTTTTATTTTTGAACACTCGTGCATAAGTATATAAAAAATGATGTCTTATATTGTACAGGAAAAGAATTAAGAAATTGTGTGGAATAAAATATAAACTTGAATTAGTTGGATGGGTTTACGAGACACTATAGAATTGTATATAAGAACGTCACGCACTTTATACATATAAGAAGTTATTATAATCGCAGTGTTAGGAAATCAAATATAAAAAGATTAGATAATCAATATTATACTATACTTGACATTATCTATTTCTCAGATTATACTTTATTATTTTTAATAACTTTTTTATATAAAATTTAAATATATTCTTTATGCTTAAAGCCATAAATGAATAAGGTAGATTTTTGGGCCTAAAATTTGTATTTAACGGAAGATACTGTAAACAAATAAAGTATAAACAAATTAGTTCCATGATAATGTTCCATAGCATTTATCCAAAAATCAAACTACATTTAAAAGCCATGTCAAAAAGCGTCTTAGAAATAAAAAGCTATGGAAATTTTTCAGTACAAACGGTAACTTTAAAAATTTAGCTCTGCAACATTTAAAATTAAGATTTTAATGTTATCTTCGATACCTTTGAAATATATTGATAGTTGCCTTATAAACGACTTACAGCTTAAGAAATATAAGTTGAGCAATAATAAATCAATAAACGTTATTGATTAAATTGATTATAACTGTATAATATAATATAACAAGACAGTTTAAGTCATTTAATAGCTTAAGTATATAATCAAAATAACACATCCATTAAAAATAAAACATTTAAAACTCCATTGTGATTACAATCAGTATCTTTCAATATAATGTTTGGTGTACTTATTTCTTTTTTTTTTTCTTTAACAGCTCACCATAATAATTATACTCCAAAATACTGAGAGAAAAATTGCTATACGTAATAATATAACTTAAAAAAAAAACTGTATTCCTTTTATTGCTTCAATCAACATTAATGGATCTTTTTTGTTATATATAAATGGCACAACATCATCATTGTCTTATCTTTTAAAATAAATTGTTACGTATTTTACGCTTGCTGTCAATGTGCCTTAAGGGTAAAGTAAACAATTTCAAGTAGTCAAAAAAAAAAAAAAAAAAAAAAAAAAACTTTTTTCAGTTCTTTAACTCATTGTTTCCAACGAATGAAGAAAAAAAAAGAGGTTAAATACAATTTTAAGCGAACTTTTTCCTGGTGGTACCAGAGTCTTCAGAAAAAGTAATGAGTTTTCAACTATACAATGCTTGTCGATTTTTTTTAAAGGTAACTTTTTTTTATTACACGATTATCAAAAGTAGTTGAATAAGATACGAAAAAAAAAAGTAGTAGTAGAAGATGAAAAGGAATACATTCAAGCATTGTATTACCTCCTATATAATACATTAAATTTACTTTATTGTATGGCATCTAAACAAGTATATAAGGGATGATAAGATTAATAATACAATTTGTACAATAAAGTACAAAATTCTCTTCCTTTTTTTTAATTTTAAATTAGAAGACCTCTTTTATAAAACTTTTACTTGAAAGAAAAAAAAATGTGACAATGAATTTAAAACAGATTTTAGCGAGGCATATAAAATTGATACGTTTTTAAAAATTCAGGTGTAAATGTACAGAATTTGAATAATACAACACATTTTTATTTACCAGCTATACACTTGATATATTTTATATATAAAAAAGCCTCTTGTTATTGCATCAAACTCAAGTGAATTGCAGTGGAAAATTTTAATATGAAATACATTACAGACATTTATGATATTTTTTTTAACACCTCTTGTGTAACATTAAGTTTTATTTCTGTAAAAAGTAAAGAAATAATAAATTACAACATTTTTTAATAACAAAAATGTAGATGATAATAAATGATGATAGAATAAACTGAAAAAAAAAATTGTTGCAAAGTAATATTTTACCTTTACTTATTTACAAGTGCAAGTATAGTATGGTATAAGATAAATAAGATGTTACTTTCTCTTTACCTTATATTATGTAGAAATAAAAGTGATATGTCAGTTCTATTTTATTTCTATATACCTCTTTTCTTTTTATCACGTCGATAAAATGTATTCATGCATAGTAAAAAATTATTTAACAGCTAAATGATCAGAAAGAAACTGAAAGTTAAACCAGGTGTAAGATACATTTAAAGTACAAAGGCGAAATTGAAATTTTTAAATAAAAATTTAATAAAAGTAGTCAAATTAAATATATTTTTGTTTGAAAAGAAAAAAAGAAAAATGCGTGTAGCCGTCAGTATGTTTCTTTCTTTCTTTTTTTTCTTTCAAAAAGGTAACATTTTGCTTTACCTTTTTTATTCCAGATATGTATTTTTGTATATACATGAAATACTGATTTTATACAATGTATTTTATGCATCAATAATCATTAAATACTTCAGGCTGTATTACATAAGAAAGGATAATATATTTCTTTGTATTTTACAAACATCAGTTACTGTATGAAGCTTGATATCAAATACATATATTATATATAAATATGTAACTATGCGTATATTAAATATATAAGATATAAGATTTTATTACGTTCCATATATGATTCACATTGTTTAATACTAGGTGGTAACTGATAGCGCATTATATAATAGAGGAGTACAATATTGTGGGCCCTTTTTACTAGGTGACAAACGTTGATTTTCAATATAATAATTGTCTCTCCTATTACGAGTTTCATGGGTGTACACTGCGGACTGTTTTAAAAACCAAGAAGGATATTTTTGTAAAAATTTAACAAATTCATAGAAATACGTATATGGTAATGGTAAAATATTTAATTCTAAAAAATGAGGCTGGTAAGTACCATTATATAGTATACATCATCTACATTAAGTTTTTTCATGTTTGCATAATATGCGTAGGATCATATAATATTACATATAAATTTCAAAACATGTAAAGGGTTCTTATTTCTTTTAGTCCCTACATTACCTTATTACATACGTAGAACTGTAATAGAATACAAATAAATCATGACTGAAAATTAAATGCAACATATTATATAATATTTATTTTATATTTTATACATTACCATAAACTACTATTTAAAATCTAAATATATCATAAATAATCAACTTTTCAACCCTACATTAATTTTTAATACAATTTTAATTAAATTATATTTAGCATTTTTTTCACAAATTAATTATGTAAAAAAAAATATATATATATAAAAGTTACATGCAAATTGTCCATTAATTTTGATGAATTGGTTTGATCTTTAGAGCAGATCACTTAAATTTTACTGCTTAACCTCTTTCTCCCCTCGTAATATATTTCCTTCCTGACCCCCCCCCCCCCCTTTTATTTTTTTTATCCACGCACCACTTCATATTAAGAAAAGTGGCGAAACAATTTCATCGAGTGATTTTTTTTCCTTGTTAAATTTAACCATATAGCGTGTTTTTATTTGATAGTGGAAGAAAAAAAAAGAGAGAATTTGTTATAGTGCAGTTTATAATGAATATAAATGCGGAGTATCTCTTTCTCTCTCTCTCTCTCTCTTCTCATCGCTTTCTCTTCAACCATCATAATATTCTACATTATAAGATTTCTTAATTTGAAAAGATTTTTTTACTTACTGACATTGATAAAACGAAGATAAATTTTTTTCTTTATTTATTTTATATTTTAACTCTTCTTTCCAACTAGTCTCAAATTAAAAAATCAACCTGAAAGTTTAGTCTTTCTGTTCTCTTTCAATAAGGTTTAGGCTATTGCTGACACAAGTGTTGCCAACACTATATATACTGGCTTGGACTCAACTCCCACAAATTGAGTTTTGGGTTCTTCCCAACTTACTGAGAGAGAGAGAGAGAGAGAGAGAGAGAGAGATTCACTCACAGGATAGAAAAAGTTAGCTAGACGTTTGTTTGTGCAGAAGATAGAAAGAGAACCCTATAACTATGCTCAACACGACACCCTTATAGTCGGTGTTTAGGTAGGCGGGTCCAAATTTAATGGAATGGTTGATTTTTTTTTTTTTTTTTTACCCCTCGTGCTTACATTTTAACTCTCTTTCACTCTCATTCTAATCTTCGTAATGGATAACATTTTTCATAATACATATTAGTAAAAATATACAAACGAATATAGGAAACTTATGAATATAGAGTTTGGTTTTTCTCTTCTCAAATTTATAAAAAATCATGAATGCGTGACACATGCATTCATTTTTTTTTTTTTTTTTTTTTTTTTTTTTTGATAAAGAACAAATTTTCTGTTCTATTTTATATGAAAATTAAAATTGTAGCTTTATATATATTTTTTTTTTTATTTTTAAAGAATATTATATTATAATATAGTATTGCAGCATAGTTAATTTAAAGAAAAGCATTTAATTAAAACAAAAAAATTTTCTTTATATATAGCAATATAGAAATTTAATATATCATTGTGCATGATAAAGCTATTTTTATTTTTACTAATTTTTCATGCAAAAATTTATAAACCACTTTAACTATAATTATATAGGATATTTCTTTCCACGTATAAATCATTGTATCATAAATTTTGTTGCTTGTAAGCCGAACTTCAAGAGGGGGGTAATCATTCAATCTATACGCTGTAGGGAAGTATTAATCAACTGATTGCTTGATATTTTAATTAAGAAAATGAAATAAACTCAACTACTTACACTGTATGTAAGAAAATTTTGAATACATTTTTTTTTATAACATCTGATTTGTATTTAACATAGTTTTAGTTTTAATTATAAATATATAATATATAAAATAATTATCATGTAATGTAATATACACATTTTATTTAATGTTTTATAACATTATACAACTAATGGACTATTTCGTTAAGTGCATAATTAAAATATCCATAGTTTACATGTACTTCTTATTTGTAGGTTACTATTATGTATATAAAAAAATATATATGTATATAAATGGTTCAATAATCTAATTGGGGCTGTAAACAAACAAATCACATATATAAATCTACACTTTATTTTATTTAAATTATTACATCACGTGAGTAACTTTATTATCAATAAAAAATGAAACTGTGACGTCAACAAAAAAAAAAAAATAATAACTGTATGAGAGATGATTATAGAGGGTTATTGCACGAGTGATTTTGATACCTCTACTCTACGTATACCCTTGCTCTTTCTCCCTTATGTACAATATCTGAATGGTGAAACCGCAGGAGTATGAGGAGCTCAGTGCGTGACTGGGTCAGCTCCTGAATACTCCGCAACCAGCACAGCACAGCAGCACAATGCTTGTGTGCCCCTATGGCCCGTGTGCTACGGTAAACCGCCGTGACAACCACCACGCTATATACTCTGACGCCAGCTATCGACCACTCATCTAGTAACAATACTCTGTGCTCTGCACGATCCTTTTCTCTCTCTCTCTCTCTCTCTCTCTCTCTCTCTATATATATATATATATATATATATATATATATATATATATATATATATATATATATATATATATATATATATATATATATATATATATATTATATAATATGTTGGTGGAAATTATATGTACACAATACTAAAAGCTATAAGAAAAACGTTTTTCATGTAACCTATTCATCACAAAATAATTAACAGGCTCCTTTTTTTTTTTTTTTTTTTTTTTTTTTTGCTAGCTTTCTATTCTATTTTATTTTTCTACTAATTTTTTTTCTCCAATAAAAAAGTTTAATTATGATTCAGTTTTTCAATTCAGTATATATATATATATATATATATATATATATATATATATATATATATATATATATATATATATATATATATATATATATATATATATATATATATATATATATATATATATATAATAGTTTAAAAAATAATTACAAAAATACATAATTATTCAAATGAAACACACAAATATTTTCAAAAAAATTGCGTGTATTTAATTACTATCAGGTATATTATATTTAATTAAAAAAACATTTTAATTCATAATTACATATTATGAAAAAAATCAATTTACCCTTTATTTGTTTATAAACATTGCAAAATGTGTAATTATAGCATTAATTAATACGAGCAGTAAAAAAAAAAAAATCTATAATTACTATAAAACCGTATAGATGTTATAATTTACTTTATACTTGTATGCAAATTATATTTTTAAAATTTAAACAATTCTCCCCTTAATAAATTTTAAGTAAAGATAAGAAATAAAATTTGAATTTATTAATTTCCAATTGAAGTTATATGATATGACGTCAAACGAAAACAAAAAAAATTAAATTCCAAATAAAATATATTTTTATTAAATTTTTCTAATAATATTTATCAGATTATAATAAGTTTTATATAATGCGGTTGTATTAAATCTACTTTTTTATATGTATATTCCATTTTTTAAAGTCATAAAACAAATAAGGTAATTTATATATTTTTTTTTCTTTATTAACTTATCTTATTATTTTTATTTTCCTTATTTTTAGATTCATTTTATTACTAATTTTTATATATTATATAGAAAGAAAGAAAAAAAAAAGAAGTTTATTTCAAAGAATCGTGTTTGAATAATTACTCATGTAATTTATTATACCTTGTACTTGTCTAGATGTATAATTACACAACGTGTACATTTATATATATACAGACGTTTGTTATTTTTAGCACTGAAAAGCAACGTTGACTGAAATTTACCATAACATATTACATTAAACGTGTTCGTATGACCACAAAATGTTTATTTATTTGCAAAACACCGTATAATTTCATTGCTGTTATAAAGATTTTTTTATTTTATATTATACACAAAAGTATACATTATTGTATAATATACTTGATTAAAAATAAGAGATTTGATACAACAAAATATATAGGTCGTATATGCTTTATTTTATTGTTGAATAACAATATTTAAGAAATTCAGCAATAAAATTATATTTGTTTCTTATAGCAAGGCAAATACTTAAACTACTCTATTAAATATAAAAGTATTAATGTAAAATTTCAAGATTCTAAAAATGTGGGCGATAGGTCAATTTTTTGAACAATCGCCCAATATGGCGTACTAGTTTTATTGTGCAAATAATCGATTGATCGATTTTCAAATCACCTTGAAGTATTCTTAGCTTCTCCGGACTGTATTATGAAATAACTTTGTTTCTTTTTGCAATGTAATATATATATATATATATATATATATATATATATATATATATATATATATATATATATATATATATATATATATATATATATATATAAAAAAAATATATATATATATATATATATATATATATATATATATATATATATATATATATATATATATTTATATAATATATAATGCTGAGTAATAGAATATAATTTAAATAGCATGTAAATATGTCATACTTCATACTCATATTCATATACAATAATATACCATAAATATAGAAAAAATAATAGTTGACAACATATAAATGGTAAAAATATAGGAATATCATGCGACGCAAAAACATATCATTATTGCGATATCAAAATTATATGAAGCAAAAAAAAAAAAAAAAAAAAAAAAAAGTTACGAAATGTCATCGATAGTAACGTATTTCTTATATGAACGTCTTGTAAAATGTCAATGACCTCTCAAAAACTTCAGAAAAAAAGAAGAAAATCTTCTTTTTTGCAATATTTGAAAATTTAATACCTTTATATGTATACTTAAATATATACTATAGTATATAGAGGTTAACATGACATTTAATCTGATATTTTTTTCATCGAAAATAATATGTATCTCACATTTTGTAATATATACTGAATTTAAAATATATTATTCAATAATAAAAATTATTCATTGACAGAAATAAAAAAATAATACTGAAAATAAACTTGCACCAATATACCTGTCTGTCATATAGTATACTTCACTTTTATACATGTTATTACAATATTTATCGCTTGTACCAGTAATAAATCGTCTTGTTGCGTGTATATAGAATATTTTCAATGACACTAACACCAATCATACGTATAACAATGTTTATAGTGTTGCTTTTACATATATGTAAAAGTACAGAAAATATACATACATGTCGTACCTAGCACTGAATATATAATAACTCAACATTATATTATGTATTATTGTAAGCATTAAAAAAATAGTAATGATTCAATTTTATTTTCATATAATTAAGCCATACGTAATTATTACAACATAAAAAATATATATATTTGATCAATTATTTTTTAAGTTAATATTAGCGTGTATATGAATAAGGTCATTATTCTTTTAAATCTTGGTTTGAAATTAATGTGAGACATTTAGCAGTAAATAAAATTATACAAATCGGAGGTGCATGTTTCATGACACAGAAATAATTTAATAATAATAAATATAAAAAAAAATCAATAAATTTATTTTATAATACTTTTTTTTTTTTGCTACAAGAAATGTAGTAAAAAATGTATTTGGATCATATCATATATACAAATATAAAATACTAGCGTATCAAAACTTTTTTTATTTTTATTATTATTATTTTTGCTGTGTTTTTTGCAAAGCAAACGGTGAAATACATTTCATATTTTTTGTCTACATCCTTGTGCATATAATAACAATAGCATTCCTGTTACGTTTTATTTAACTATTATTGCTTTTATTATTATATTACAATGTATTAATATACATTTTACGCTTTAATTATTTTTTAATACAAAAATAAGTTTTAAACAATACTTATTTACATTTGCAGTTCTCAAATGTGAAAAAAAAATTAAAAAAATTAAAATTAAATTTTCTTTAAATTTTTTTTTAATCGTCTTCTATAAGGAACCTTGAGTTTAGGGTGAACATCACTACAATACAAGATTTTAAAACTACTCGAGGACAATATGAAATCAATATTGACGAGAAGAATAGTCACAATATCCATCAGCTCAATCATCGTCTCACAATAATAGAACCAGGAAAAATATTAAGTTACAAAAAATAAAAAAGGATTCTAAATATAGAATTTTTGAAAACTTTTCACTATATAGAAATTTTTTGACCTATATATATTTTTTTTCTAAATAAAAAAAATCAACAAATAAAATAAAATTATTGTAAGTTTATAAAATTCCTAAGGGTAAGAAAGTTTGGAGCTTCAAAAGTATTTCATCAAGCATTCAAAACCTCTGAGATTCCAATAAAAAAGGGGGGAAAGAAACGGAGAGAGAAAGAAACGCAACCACATGTCAGATTTATTTGTAACTTTTGATATAACTAATATCTCAAAATGTTTTATGTAGCAGTTTGGTTTGAAAAGTCATTATCTACCCAGGGTAATTGATTTAAACAAGATACTTTTTGAAAAATGTAATATGCAATCTAAAAGATAATAGAAATCATATATATATATATATATATATATATATATATATATATATATATATATATATATATATATATATATATATATATATATATATATATATATATATATATATATATATATATATAAAGTTTTTGAAAGTGTTTTTAGACACGTTATATTAAAAAGCAATCTTATATCACGAACAATATTTTAGTTATTTGTTTTTTTTAAATTATATTATACATCAATTTCATAGACAAATATTGAATATTGGAAGTTTGTGATATACATAAAAAAAACTTTCAACAAAAGCAAAACGGTATTTTATTGCTTATATTGATTTTAATTTATTCACATCGATCAAATGGCATAGCTCTGTAAAACCACAAAATTCCTCCTTTTTTTTTTCCACACATAGGAAATCAATAATTTTTTTACTGTGCAATCTTTAAATAAAATGATGTTTGATGGATATACCACTTACTTTGTGTTTGAGAAAAATAAATCTATAAAAATTGGGATTTTGAAAACTTTAGAGAGCAAGAATAAAATTATTTCACAAAAAAAAAAAAAAAAAAAAAAAAAAATCGAAAATATGTATTATCATAGTCACTGAAAAAAATATAAATCATTTCTAATTGTACCATCACAAAACTTTTGATTTTATATGTAATACTGAAAACTGCTTTTCTGTTATATTTACATAAAGAAAAAGCACAGATTTTTTTTTACATGTATATGTCTATTTTATTAGAAATATTGTAGTAATAAAGTAGTGTCCATATTAATGCAGATCTTTTTCCTTGTCACATATTTTTTCTTTAATACACTATGTTTTTGCACATGAGCTACTCGCAATGGTGTCTACCAGCTCTAAATCCTACATAAAAAAAAAATCCCCATGTTTTACGTAGTGTAAGTACGCATAACCCCCTTTTTTCATCTCTCTCTCTCTCTCTCTCTCTCTCTCACACACACTCTCTCACACTCTCTCTCTCTCTCTCTCTCTCTCTCACACACTCTCTCACACTCTCTCACACTCTCTCACACTCTCTCACACTCTCTCTCACACACACACACTGAAAAGGATAACTATAGCAAAAAGGTAGGTAGTGAACGAGTGAGCAAACGGGTCACATCGTAAATATCCCAACTTCACAAGCTTTGCAGATTATGTTTATACACTACCAGATATGAAAAGTACAATAATAAAGGAAAAAAATATGTATGAATATTTATACATATATAAAAAAAGAGTGTTTAGAAAAATGAAATATAATACACAAAGTAAAACTAAATTAATACAAAAGGCAAAAAAAAAAGTAAATTATAAATGTGAATATATACATATATAAAATGGTTAAAAGAAGAATAACACTGTAAAAAAATATATTTATATGAAAAAAATAAAAGTATAAAATTATAGTTTTATTTTATATTTTTTTAATGCATTAATATAATAAGTTTTATAATGTGGTTTTATTATAATTAAACTAAAACAAGAGTGCATTAGTTTAATTGCATATTAATATAAAGTTATACTCTTTTGTCAAGAATTTTAATTTATTAATCATTTATTCATATTTCATAACTCATCATGTTTTTGTTTTTGTTTTTTTTTTTTTTTTTTTTTTTTTTTACTACTTTAAATTAATGTGAAATATTACGTATATTTGTAACTTTCATTCATAAATTATTCTTAAACTGACTTGATGTGAATATATTGACATAAACACCTATAACCTTAATTGCGACTTTGGCGTTGTTACAAATAATATGTATTTTTTTTTAAACATTTAACTGGAACATTGGCAACATTGTTAAGGTTATATTTCAGCAAAGCTAGCCAATAATTTTGTCAGTCGAAATGGTTTGCATTGAAAGCTCGTCTACGTTACGATGTTTTTACTTTTCCACACTCAAAAATAGTACTATTTTTATATATTGTGTTGATAGATTATGAATAAGTACAGAATGTTTATTATAGAAATTTAAAGGCATAGACAAGAAGAAAAAAAAAGCATTTATATCACTTAAGGGTTGTATAATATATAGATGGCTCGTATCCCAAATTTTAAAAGAAAACTTTGAAACTTTATGATGCCATTTGAACAGCTACCTATGCTAAAATTTTCAGACCCCGTGAACATCAGATAAGAGAGAAAATAATTATTGAAATTAACATGGGCTCTTACGGAACTAAAACTTCAAAAAATCATAATTAAAAATCTAGCATGGTGACCTTCCAATTTTTTTTTTGCATTTTTGAAGATACCATATTATTATCCTAATGTATCACTGTGCAAAATTTATTCCTTTACAATTTTTAGTTAAATCCCGCAATACCTGATTTCCCGCCTTAAAACACTTATTGGGACTTACATAAATAACATTAGTTTGTCTTAAAAACAAATTGTAGTGCCATAGCAGTGAGCAGATAATTTCAATTTATGCAACCCGCACAACATTTTCATACTAATATTGGTCTATGTCAAAAAACGGTAGTAACGTAAATAGCACAATATTTTCACGTTCTCTTGAGCTAGCCATATTTACATTCTGGTAAAAATTGTTATCAGATTTGGAGATATCATTTTGTGTTTAATCGCATTAAAAAGCCCAAGTTGTTTCATGTGGGCTATGGCTTTAATTTAGTTCAATGTCTTATATGTTTAGAAAAAAAATATATCATAGTTTAAAACTACAGTACATAGTCTCTTTATTTATAATATAAAATAGCTATATAATGATATACAGAGGGTGAAATAAAAGGAAGGAATAAAGTGAAAGCAACAAAAATATTAAACAGATATCATCACCCATATATTTTACATTACATGAAAACATTTTCATACTAAGAAAATTTATAATATACAAACATCTGATGTTAAAGTATCATCCATTACAATATCATTTTGTAACAACTTTTGGGATATATTGCTTTAATACTAACAATCGATAAAATTTACAAATTTCATATTATTATCTATAGCAACCATATATAAAATCAGTACAACAAATTTTACAATTATTATTATCTCATTTAACGGAAAAAAAAAACAAGAAAAAAAAAAACACACTATTATATAACTACTTTCATATACAAAATTGGTTTAATAAATCTAAAATGCTATCATATTTATACAAAAATAATAAACCATGAATATACTATGTAAAAAAAAAAGCATCTATATAATTTTTTTAACACAATTTATTATCCAATTATAAATTTTGAATGCTTTCCTGTTAAAAAAAGATAAGACGTATTATGCATGATAGTCATATTATTATTCAAAAGTATATATGTATTATATATATTATAGTACATATGATTTTATGATATATTTTGATATAATGAATAGCTAAGTGGTCTCTTGTGTGCTTTACCTACAACTTTATTGATGATCGTGTAAACTATATTATAATGACTCTTCAATTTATTAAGCCTTTTCTCCTCTTTTTCATGGTACATACGTATACTATTATGAACTAAAAATAATTTGGTCTCATGTTTATTTTACTAATTACTGCGGTAATCAAATAATTTTTGTAATTATTATTCTATATAGATTTTGCTCTCGTTCATAACGGTCAATTTGCAAATATATATTAGGTCAAAAATAATTACCGTTTTGGAAAAAATATTGTGCCATTTACATGTTTTTGTAATCTGCTGGGGAATTTAGACGCAAATGAATAGGGGAACTAAATAGACATTATTAAATTTTCAATTATTATATGCTATATTCTTTGTTTGAAATGAAATAAATTGTAGTTATTTCAAAAATAAAAGTTACAATTAGGTCCAATTTTCAATATTTTATTTCTTATATAAACTTTTTTTTTCTTTCTTAAAAGTATTCATGAAAACTTAATTCAGTTCAAGTTTCTTTTTTATATTCTGTACACAGGACCACGATAAGATATTTTACCATTTAAAATCCAGCGTGTGTTTTTTTCTCATAGGAATAACATTGCAAATTTAGCGCAAACTTTTGAATGGTAATTTTTTTTTTATCATGGTCGTGTGTACGAAACAGTACTTGATACATCAACGATACATTTAATATAAGCAATACTTTTTCGTACTACAGATCAGTTTTAAAAGTATGTGGAAGATAAAATAAATTATATATAAAATAGTTAAAAGTCAAGAGAGAATGACAAGAGTGGTGACATTCATGGAATATTAGATGAAAAACTAACAAACTGTAACCAAAAGTAATAAATTTATAACAAAAATTATTATTATATGATATAAAAATGTTTAACTAATACTAATGTTCATAAATGAATCCAATGTTAATAAATACCTTGAAAAATAAGGAACTTTAGTGATTTTAACAATTAAAAAGGTAAAAAGGAAAAAAATTGCACCGCTCCATTTTTTTTTTTTTTTTTTTTTTTTTTTTTTTGAAGTTTATTATTATGCAACATTTGGACATGCAACTTTTTCAATGTTTACTCCCATAGAGTCTGCTATAAATTTTAATATATATTTTTCTCTAATCTGATGGTCATGGTTCTTAATTTAAATTGTTACTATTTACTTTCAAATTACAATATTTAAAAAAAGTGTAGGTGGTCAACTTTTATATTTCAGATATATGAGCCTTCTAATGACAAACCTTAAAATATAAAGATATGATTTAATATAATATATTATATGAAAGTAAAATTGGTGTCACTGTAAGATATAGAGCAATAAATTTGCATGCCAATCTTGAAACATGCAAACATTTTTTTATGTACATAGTAAATATACGAACGACGTATTAAGTATTTTGGCTACAGGTCAACAAAAGTTGAAAAACGTTTATGTAAACAATCTATGGAAATAAAACTTAGCAAAAAATAATAATGAATTTTTGTACTGATTACATAAATAAATATTTTTTTATATTTAATATAAATGTGTATTTTTAATCAGTTTTTTTGTTTCTCTATTTGTTTGTTTTTAAATGACGTTTAAAATTAATTTATGAGTAAAACTTTTGCCTTTGTGTTAATTAGTTTTATATTTTATACCAAAGCAATATTAGCACAAATTAAAACTGAAATATGTATACGTATACTGCGCGTTATATAGAAAGTGATTCTTTATGTTTAATACTTTGGCATAAAAAAAAAAAACATACCACATTATTTTGAAATTAATTTTGTCAAATTGAGATATATTTAAAAGAGAGAGAGGTGGAGAAAATAAAGAAAACATGAAACTGTCTTATTTTAAGGGGTTGATACATTTTATTTTACGGGTCGATATAAAGGAAAGAAACCTTACAAGTATGAGATTTTTGTTTCACTCGCATTGGTTGCGGTACGAGGATACATATCCCTCAAGGGGATACACTATACCAAGAACGAGTTTTACCCGGTGACTCTCTCTCTCTCTCTCTCTTGCTACCACTATACCAAAATTGATGAGCCTCTTGCATTCCACTTCGCACTAAACACGTAAGCACGCACGGCAAATATTAATCGACATGAAATACATCAACACACTTTTTTCTCTTTCGTTCTCTCTCTCTCTCTCTCTCTCTCTCTCTCTCTCTCTCTCTCTCTCTCTCTCTCTCTCTCTCTCTCTTTCTTCCCTACTAGCAATTCTTGCAGTTTCCATGTTCTTGATATTCTCCTGCATCCAATTTAAGTTAAAATCACTTTCATATCTATTTTCTTTTGCTATAACAAAGTTTTTGTAAAAAAAAAAAAAAGGCACCTATGGGATTTTTTCCTCTTTTTTTTAGGTAGTCTTTAATAATACTTTGAAAAGAAAAGAAAAAATTTTTTTGTCTATTCTTTTTCAACTCCTTATCAATTTTTCTTGCTTTACTTATAAATATAAAAAAGAAATTTTTATTATTTGTTGACAGGAAAGTTCAAAAGAAATTTATTTACAAACAACTTATTTTATAGAAGTATTAATTGTTGATCTTTTGATATAGTAAACATTCATCATTATATGCAAAGATCAAAGCATAACAGTAACTATAATTTATTAAAATCCATACTACTTGTACAGTAAAAATCTAGGGAAATCTACATTAAATAATATTGGGTATATATATTATATATATATATATATATATATATATATATATATATATATATATATATATATATATATATATATATATATATATATATATACGCGACTCAAAAAACCTCAGCCGATTTATCGTTTTACCAATAGTGTATCGCCCATTTTCTCGCACGCATTTCACAGGGGGGTGGCTGGGCGATACTGTAAAAGGTCAAATGGCAGGTAACTAAGGCTTTTTGAAGCGAGTATATATACGCCACCTAAGGATGTTCGCCATTAATCGAAATCGAGCCAAGAGCCAATAGACGCTAAAGCGCTCAAGGTCGCTAGGAGGTGGGGTAATATTACTAAATGGAGAGATTTTAGCCACTCTCTTATTGGTCGCATCCTTAGGTGGTACGGACTGTATATAGATAGTATGTATGTAAATATATTACATGAAAATCTTGAACAAAATATATTTGGATATTAATTAAATATCAAAGTCGATTGTTGAAAATCCATTAATATTTACATAGCTACAAAAACAACAAACATATAAATAAATAATATATGTTTCATAATAACGTATAAGAACAGCCCTTACTTTCGTAACATGATGAGAACCGTATTGTTTTCTAAAGTATTTCAAACAGGTAAAAAGAGGGGGTTTTCATTAAAATCAAACATACATACTTTGAAGTAAATAATATATTTGATGTCCTTTGTTTTTATGATGAAATTTCTAAAATAACTCTGATTCGAAAATGTAAATAACACAGAAAATTCTAATAGAAAATATTCTCAATTTTAGACCCTTTGTTTTCAATATTAATTAAGTTATATGTATAGTGAATAATAATTTAAGTTACAAACATGATATTTTTATATAGAACATTGTAAAAGAATAATATATTTAGATTATTTATTGACAAGAATATTATTCTCTTTCCTTTTTTTTTTTTTTTTTTTTTTTTAATATAAAAGTGAACTAATCTAAAATTTATTACTTTACGAATATAAATTCAATATAATCAAATTTCACAGTTAAACTCATACAAAACGAAGTATAAAATGCAATTTTCCCTAGTATGCACATGAAACAATTGAAATTTAATACTGGAATCTGTAGTAAATCACAATGATATAGATTTTACATGCATGAAACAAAAAAAGTATTGTTACATAATATATGCTTACTGACTGAATGCAACAGTAAACCTCTCTCTCTGTATATATAATATTATATATATATATATATATATATATATTAAGTTATTGACAAACAGTGCATAAACCTTCACAACAATGTTATTGAAATCGCGTGAATCCATCTCTCTGTAGTAACTTGCTATATGTACATATTATACGAAATTGCAAAGCTTCAAAGCTATTTTTTTATATATGATAAATATAATATTTTATTTTTATTGGATAATATTTTATATTCTTTTGTCTTTCAGCATTATTGCATGGTGTTTATTTAACAATTAATAAATCTTTCTATATCAATCAAGTTGTTTTACTCATAAATTAGTATAAAATGTTACAAACTTTTAACACTACAAGTTCAGTAACTATTTTATTAATATTATTTATTTATCAGCGTAGCTTTTGATACACATCATATATATTTTTACACAAATAGTTTGTTTCCCAAATGAGTTTCTCACAAACTAATTTATACTTTATGTTGTAAAATTTAAAACAAAATAAGACAAAGTTTAGTCTTAAATATTTTTGAAAATTAATTCAGGTGCTCACGATATTAATATATTATATGTGTATTTATATATAAAAGAGATTATATTTTAATGCAGCTTAAAAATGATTTATAATAATATATAATTTTGTATGAAAGACATGCTTAGAATAGCAAAAAAGAAAAAAAAGAACAAGCATGTTTATGATGACAATCATAAAACGATCATCTTACGTCACATAAATAATATTCTCTAAGCTATCATTACTTAACTATTGTTCATGTTCTATACTTAAATTTTTGATATCATAAAATTTTACATTATATCTTAAAATTTATGATGTAATTAAAAAAAAGTACAATAATAATAAGAAGAAGGAAGAAAAGGTATACATTTTTTTTTCCAAAAGTGTTGTAAATCTTTTTTGAAATAACCTGAAAATAAAGGAAAATTTGTATCTGATGGTGTTTTATTTAAGCATTTTTATGTGGAATTTATCCACATATACATATTTTTTTCTTATTTAATAATGAACTTTTTTTTTAATATTAAACCTTAATTTTATAACTATATAATATACATTCAAACGGCTAAGTATTTTTGTCAGATTAATACGATTTTTTTAATTTAATCAAACTTCATTTTGTTGTAACATTGAGTTCATTCAGCAGTGTTATAATATTAAAAATTTGTAATTTCAGATATTGATATAGAAAAGGCAAAATCTCAAGAATTTTATTTTTATCTAAAAAAGAAAATAGTAATAATGCCAGATATATAAATCCTGCACATTGCCATAGGTTACCATTGGCTTGAAACAGGTATTATTATACCACAATAATACCTAATGCAGGTAAAACTTCCTACAATTAAGATGTGACATTTCACCTAACATTTTAGTATAGCAATATCTGTTCTAGGTTATAATGTTTACCTATTGCAAGTTACATGATTCATTAGCAGTATTTTTTTTTTTTTGTATTTTATGGCAGAATTTTTTGTAAGAGTGAAGGTAAAATAATAATATAATTCTTATCGCATTGAAACAGAATAAACTTTTATATTTATATATTTTTTCCTTCCATTACTTTTTTATGCAGGCAACTCAGCAAAAAAAGTAAAAACGAGAAAAAAATAGTCTTCATAATAAAAGTGTATACTACATAAGAAATGATAAAATAAATTACATAACTTCAAGAAAAAAACAGAAATTGTTATATTTTAATAGTCTATAATATAACGTTAATCTCATAAAAATATTATATAAAAAAACAATGTAAAAATAAATATTAATTTTAGTAATGCATAAGCTGCTGGAAAAATAATAGTGTTGATAAAATATCATATAACTTAAATTATATAAGATATTCGTATTACAAACGTATTTGTTTATCACAAGAAAAGTAATTCATCATAATAATAGAATAGATAAATTTTCTCTTTGCTTTGCTTTCTATTAAAAAACAATTTCTATCTAGATTGTCTCAGTAATTTTATTGTGAGATAACAATATTCTTTACAGTATGTGTGTTAAATAAATAGTAAATCATTCTATTTTTAGTCTCTCTTTCAACATCTTTTTCATTTTCCAAATTTTATATAGTTGAAATTATAATATATTTCTTATATTCTTCCATAATACCTCATTAATTATTTAAGTTTGGTGTCAAATTCTAACTTAACAGGCAAAAAGTTTTAAATATTTAATCTTTAAAAAGTATAATATTGTAATATAACAATGCAATATTTTAATATAATATTTTTAATAATACTTTATAATAAAAACTCCCCCTATACATATGTTTTGACTCAAAAAATATATAGGGAACAGAAACATTATAATAAAATTAATGTAAAAAAATTTTCAACAGTAAAAAGAAAATCAATAAATAACACTTTTAAAATTCAAAAGAAATGATATATTTTATATAAATAAATAATAAAAAAAAAGTAATTTTAAGTTTATGTGACTTTTTAATATATTTATTTACTTTGTACATATTATATTATATTATTTTATAACATAGTAAAATTTCCGTGACGTAAAAGGCTTTACTATAATAGGATCAATGTGTATATTTTTACTACTACTCAACATCACGACTATACACTATTTTAGTCCTCTTAATTTGCTTTCAGAATATAACACATTTTGTTTTACATGTTTTATATTACCAAAATATACTTTAACATGTATTTTGAAAATTAAATTATCGATTCAAAAAAAAAAAAAAAAAAAAAAAAAAAAAACTTATATACAAAATTTAATTTAGGTAAAAAAAATTTAAGAGCAAAAGAGAAACAAAATGTTTTAATTTAAATATTTAGTTTTTCTCTATCTCTCGATCTTTACTCTTTGAATCTAATTAATATTTTATGTTTATTTACTTTTAAATCTTTTTCCATTAATTTTTCTATTTATTTTCAATAATTTTGCTAGTTATTTATATAAAGACAAATAAAAAATTAGTCTAGTCTTCCCACTTTTTTATTTTTTCATGTTTCAGACATGATAATTAATATATTACGTAATTTTGATTCACAAAATATACTGCGTAAATAGTAATTAAATTTATTAAAAGTTTTTTTTTTTTTTAACTTTCTTACCTCATGCAAAATGCTAACTTGTGAACTTTTGGCAAAGAGTTATGTTTAAAACTATTTTAATGAAATTCTCGTTAAATAATAACATATTCAAATATAATTTTATACAACTGTGTATTGTCACATCACCGAAATAAAAAAAAAATCACTGTGATGGATTATATATTCAAAATATTTGTCGTATTACAATATTTAAAATTGTAGATTATAATTAAAAATTAATATTGAATTTTATTATAAAATATTAATTAGAATATATAATGTATTATCGAGGTTATTACTATATTTTATGATTAAAAACAATGTATAGAAATCCTTTTGGATCTCTGTTATTTCCTCCTATACTTTAAAATGTATTTTTGCTATATATTTTAATATGCAAAAATTTGATATTACTTACTGTATATTAAAAAAAATATTGAACTTGCAGGAATTTTTTCAAAATAAATTTAAATTATTCAAATATAAATGGTTAATAAACAATTTCCTAGAAAATTTTCTATTTATTTTTCAATTCATTCAATTACTTATTTCCAATTCAATATCTAAATTTTAATAAAAAATAAAACCAATTTTCTGTTGACTTTTAACATTTCATGATGCTTTACTAACTTGATAGACTTTTTAAAACCTTTTTTTTTTTTTTTTTTTTCACATTTTATTCAGTATGAACTTTAAACTTAAAAAATATTATTTGTGTAAAATTTTGTAATTCATAATTTAAATATTTGTGTGTGTTTTTTATTTTAGGCTGCATATGTATAAAGAATTGCTACGAGATTTGAAACATATAATATATACATTCAATTATATAATACATTGTGCAGTAGAAACATTGCTTTCTTACATCTTTCATAATATGTATGTATGTATATATGTATATAACTAGACAAGGCATATGATGAAACACTTAATCCAACATCAAAGCTTTATAAATGTGTACGCACTCATCCTTGTATTCTCTTCAAACATTAACGTATATAGCCAAACCCTCTTCCATGTTTTATACCTTACATATTTGCTTGCTTACTTGCATTTATATAACGTTACGTCTTTTAAAGGTACAGCATATAAATAAGGCAAATGTTATGTAACCAACTTTATATCTTGTAAATTATATATATATATAAATATATATATACCACACGTTTATATTTTATTCTTATTTAAAAACAGAAAAATTCTTTTGATATATAAAAGATAGTATAGAAATTATGTCAAATTTACAGAAAAATCGTTTATAAACAAAAACCAACCATCACTACATTATTACGATTTTTTTCCCTTTTTTAGTAAGGAATTTTATACGTTATTACTTTGCAGTACGTATGATTTTTTTTTCTACCATATCCTGCACACGTTTTTTCTGTTACTATTGTTTTTAAATTTGTGTTACATTTTTATTTGCATGTTATTTTTTATTTTTACCATAATACTTTTTTTTACAATATTTTTACGATCGCAATAGTAATGTGTTTTACTACATTTGTTTTGAACTTACAAAAAATGTACAAGAAAGGTGTAATTTAAAATCTTGAACTATTTTACATGTCTAAATTTTGTTGCATTAAAAAAATATTTACTTTTGGATAAACATCTATGAGTATACGCTCAAATAATTTTCATTCTTGAAGATTACTTTAAATCAGACAATAGAAAAATTTACTACATTTTACTACAAAGCCAAACCTTTCTTTAACATCATTTTTTGGCAACATTTTATGATTTCTTATCTTTTAGTAGATTATATTTTACTTTATAGTAATTATGAAGTAAAATGTTTTCTTTAATAAACAAGAACTTTTTATCTTACACAATTCCTTACCCATGTGATTCTCACTCATGGTTTATTCATATCCCTGTTGAGACTTTTATTACAATAGTAAGTGACAGCTCATACAACTTTATGAATGCAATTTATGTATTTTACTTTAGTTTAAAATTATGCACTATTACACATACTAGTACGCAATAGTAAATAGTTCCAAAAATACGTCATGAATTTTTTTTAATAGTAACAAATAGGTCACTTAGTACAAGTAAACTATATTATATTATATATTGTACAATTATATTGAATACGTTTTAATATTAGCTATATATAGGTATATAATATAACACCCCATGTATAAATTGTTACGATAATATATATATAACACAAAGCGGCTGCCACATATCTTGTACAACACTACAAAGTGTCTTTTGTTATTCATATACGTCATGTCAAGTAAAGATAGACAGTATTAATACAATGACCATTACAACAATATTCATATATATATATATATATATATATATATATATATATATATATATATATATATATATATATATATATATACGTAAGCGTTCTGTTCAATTGTTATAATGGTCCCAGACAATATAATGAATTAAATATCATGTTATTGATATGAATATGTTATGTAAGCTATAACAAAAAAAATACATGTATTTCATTGAAATAACATATTGCGTTTTATTATATCAATATCAATAATTTTGTTGTTTTGGCTATAGTGCAATGTAATGTAATGTTAAATACAATTTCTATTGTTATTTGTATTTTACGCAGTGTTTTTTTTTTTTTTTTTTTTTTAATAAATTAAAGTTACAGGTGCTGTAGTGCACTAGTCAATTACAGGTGGCTTAGGCTCTCTTCCGCACTAATATAGCAATGTTGAACTATCCTCTAGGAGTTCTAGGGGGTGAGGGGAAGGGGGGAGAAGGAACACTTTTGCACCGAGGCTAGAAATTTTATATTAAGGGATACTATACGCACTTTATGTATGTGAATCTAATAAAAAATTTAGTATTATATCTTTACAGTGACACTCATTGTAATTGTATAAATATTAATTCTTGCAACAACAAAATAAGCGTTCATATTATATTCACTGGCACACAGAAGATTTAAAACAAAATCTTGCGCTACTAAATTTTAAACTTTTTGTTTTTTTGTTTTTTTTTTGTTTCATGTCACTGCCAGTATTATTATTTTTTTTTTTAAAATTACTGAATTTATAAAGAAGGGAAATTGAGCTGTAAATATTTTAAACAGTATTCAAATTTAGACTTTAGTATAAAAATGTGCTCCATTTTATAAAAAGTAGAGATTTTTTTCACCAGTTGATTATATGTTAGTAAAAAAACGACATTTTTTAGTGTATTACACAATGATTTAACATTTGAAATATAAGAAAGATTTAATAATATGGAAATTAAAAACAATCATGAGAATGTTTAAAGAAAATTCAAGCATGTAATATTGGGAAAAAATAGAATTCAGGGAATAAAAATTTGTTTTGAATGAATGGTTTCGATAGATGTTTTTGCCTTTTGCGCCGAATGTGAATAATATGATATTGATTGCATGAAATATATTTTTCTTTAGAAAAAAAAAAAAAAAAAAAAAGAGAGAGAGAGAAGAAATGTCGTTAACACGAACCACAAAATACATATTATAATCCTTTTCTATGACTTAACATTTTTTTTTTTTTTTTTTTTTTTTTTTTTACTTCAAGCAAAATAAAATTATGCTACTTTGTTATACATTTTTATAACACAACTACCATAGTTTGTTTGTAAAGAAAGAGAAAATGTGTTCAAAAAAAGAAAACAATATTCAGTGTTCAATATATGTATGTATATATTATAGTACTATTTTTATTTTATTTTTACAAACGTGATACGACCTGCATAAATATTAGCTTCTTTTTTATCTTTTCTTGAGTACGTCGCATTGTATATCGAATTTTTTTAGCAGAAAAAAATAAAAAGACAACTTACACTATACATTTTCTCTCTTTTGATACATCCTTTTTTGCTTGTCTTTTTACTTTGAATTCCATCTTTATTTTTTTACTTTTGTGTGTATAGGATTTCTCTCATCGTTCTCTCTCTCTCTCTCTCTCTCTCTCTCTCTCTCTCTCTCTCTCTCTCTCTCTCTCTCTCTCTCTCTCTCTCTCTCTCCCTCTCCCTCTTTCTGTACATATTTAAATCCGCCTCATCGCTTCATGATCCAAAAGCAGTCACATTACCAGCACTATATATTTTTTTCACAACCATTACATTAAAACATTTGGCACGATGTTTTTTTATATATATATTTTTTTTAACTTTATGGTTGTATACTTTTTATATGGTTACTAAATAAGGAAGTACAAGAAAATAACAAGAAATATAACAAGAAATATAACATTTAAAAGAATAAAATTGAAAATGAAGTAACGTCAATCTCACTGAATCAAAGCATATAATTTTTTTGAAAATAATTTGTTTGAAGTAATTTATTTGTGTTATATATATATTTTTTTGGAAATATAAAGGAAAGGCGTTAAATCTTCATGTTATTATATGTGAAGTAGAAAGAATGTTTTTTTATTTCAATGTCCTCTGGTCTGAAAGTTTGCCAGAAGTCTTCAGTTCTCTCTCTCTCCCTGTCTCTCTCTCTCTCTCTCCTCACACCCCCGTCTACTAGTTCAGTACTGTAAAACATGCTCGGCTGTTCACTGCATTGCCTAAACGTGACACGCTTTTAAAAATAGCAAAAAAATAAATTATTTAACAATGCAGTTTTCTTTTATTATCCTAACCATTCACAACAACAAAAATATATTATATAATATATACATATATAAATATAAAGAATAAGTATACATTTACTATTTTTGAATATATATTCTAGAAATTTATCACTAACATAAATTATTGTATTCAATATCAGAAAGGAAAAAAATACAACTACAAAATGCTACAAGAAAGGGCAAAAAAAAAAAAAAAAAAAAAACTATAATACTTTGAAATTTTCTCAATTTTTTATATGCAAGGAAAAATGAAACTCAATTTCTTTCTCACAATGAAAAATACAAAATTTCATCAAAACAATCCATTTTATTCTTACGAGAAAAAAAGTTCAATATTAAATTTAATGCTCTATAGTTTTTTTTATATTTAAATTTGTTAAGAAAAAAACTTAAATAACGTGAGTGCTTTTTTATCCGCGGCCATTAATTGAAATTAAATCAAATGTAAATTACACCGTATGAATGATATAAATCACAGTATAAAATTTCCTTTTAAATAAAACAAAAAAGTCATTAATCATTAAAAAAAAAAAGAAATTAAAGAAAAGAATGAGAGTAATCTATTGTTATATTAAAATAATAATAAATTAGTTCAAAAGAAACAGGAAATATAGTATAGAAAAAAAAATATTATAAATAATTTTTAAGTATTTCACGCCTGTCTTAAAACCTTCATGGTTAGTGGTTTTTTATGTAATGTTTTCTTATTGTTAGAGAGGGGAATCAACAACACATTTTGGACTTAGAGGGTATAAAATGATCTTAAATGTTGCGTAGAGGAAAAGTAATAGAATGAATGGATCAGTCATTCTCCTCTTAATACTTACATATGTGTGTGTAGTAACATTTTTTTTTTAATATACGTTAGGGTCCCAAACATGAGTTTAATTGAGCTCTTCCCATCATCACCCATTCTCTCTCTCTCTCTCTCTCTTTCTCTTTTTCACTACTTTTCATCTCTCAAAATTTTAGGTCTCTCTTTTAGTTTATGCCACCGTCATAGTCTTTATCTTTTCATACTTTTACACTTCTGTCCCCCTTTCATATCCTTTATATCAAAAGATAATCTTATTTACCAGATTATAATAATATTATATCATTAAATTATAGTGATATAACCTAACCTTAGACACTTTCATTGTTAAATTATAAACATAATATATAAATATAATTTTTTTTTTAAAAACGGTAAAAAAATTGTACTAATGTAGTTATAGTTCTTTTTTTATATATAATAATAATAATTATTATGATATATATTTTTATATATCTTTCAAGGAAGATATAACTTAATTTAACTTTCTTTTATAAAAAGAATTTGTAGGCAATTTTTTGTTCTCTTTATATAAAACTGTTATCACAAGTCTGCATCAAGAAAAACTGAACTTTATTTTTGAAAAACAAGACAAAAACACAAGGGGGAATTTCTACGTAAGTATAAAAAAGGAAAAGAATGAAACATTTTCATTCTTAAGATTGCTCTTAGCAATATTGTTGGAAGCTTTTTTTTTTTTTTTTTTTTTTTTTTCGGATGGGTTTTTCCTGTGTTCAAATAACTAGAAAAGTATTTTGTATTGTCAGTTGTTGTTTAATTTGAAAAATATTATTATGGTCATTTCCTTTCATATCCCAAATATTTTCTATTTCCAATGTTTTGGAGATTTTTGTTCCATATATGAATGAGACTATCTGCATGTAATGTTAATATTAATTTTAGAAATTCAAGCGTTTCTTATAATCACTTACTTATAGAATAATCTTATATTCTCTGCATGCTAAGATATATTACTTTGGTAGGACACCAGAGTATGAGATGTTTTTAAGAAAACTTCAGTATTTTAGTGTTTAGAGATAATAACACATAAAATATAATTTCTCTGCTCTCTATTAGACAGCTGAAACTCAATATTACCTAACTTTCAAAATATCTCCAAAATAAAAAAAATTGATATGATGAATGACACCCAAAAACAAAAGTTTGAACCATTATAGTTTTATATTTCTCGTCTATACGTAAAATATAACAATACACGCTGTCTGCTTGCAAGAATAGTTAACACTTTCAGTATAGCTTCTCAGCAAAAAATATCCTTTCACAGTGATAGATTTGTATATCGTGCGATGGAAAATGTGAACAATCTAGCAATTATAGAATTCGTATAAAAGCAAGATAATTTTTATAAATGGTTACAGATTTTTCTTTACTGCAGTAAAAATAAACTCGCATTAAAGTATAATATTAAATTTATAATAGAAGTTTCACTTTACGTTTTCTTGTTATATATATAATTACTTGAATATAAATTGATAACTACATTTATCACGTGATATTTTATAGATAAAAACAAACTATATCATGATAATATTTAAATGATCAGAACTTTATTATTAATATCTAGATTTTAATCTCTTACGAATAGAAATGAAAAAAGAAAAAAAATCACTCATAAATTGTATACTAATTATAATATACAAACAACATAAAGAATCATTACCCGTTTGAATTAAATTGTAATTAATCTTAAATTAAACAAATATACTTTTGTAATGTTTGTGTTATTTGTGATGACGTATAAATTGTTCATCAGTATAACAACAGCAGCAAAACACTCTGATTTATTGGTAAAGTACATATATAAACTATATGCCATCATATATATATATATATATATTGTACAAAGTATAGAGACTCTCTATTAGAGCTTAAAATATACAAAACAGTATCACAAAGAGAGTGAAAGGATTGGAGGAAAAAAAATACTGTATAATCAAATACAGTATAATAAAAAAAACTTTTACCAATTGTATGTTCATACAAATCCCGGTAAAAATAAAAATAAACAAAGCTTTTTTCAATACATTTGTACATAGATCAATAAGACAAATTACTCTAATGGTTTCATTGAGTTAGACATGTCATTTATCATTATTTGAAAATCTAAAAATCAGTGATTATAAATAATATCTTATAATTGCTTATTATGAATCTAAATATCGGATTTAAAGAATTGTATTCAAAGTTTTATAGAAATTTCTAAGATACTTGCATCGCTTACTTATAATAACGCTTATTATCACAGTAGAATTCTGTATTATTTTATACACCCTAAAATGTGTAAACATAAAAATTAGAAAAAAAGAGTCTTACCTGATTGGCACGCCAAATAAACGACAACCAATAAAAATTGAATGGAGAATGGATGAATCACATGTTGATACTGAGCCATTCTTGATGATAAGGATTATATAATTATTATGATTAAAAATTTGAATAATTATTAATTAACAACTGTACTATGATTATATATTTATATTTTCTTAAATATAATTTATATGACACTAAAATAATTTTTCAAACACCGAATTAACTTCATTGCAATTTGTCATCATCACAATAATTTATTATTATTATTATTTATCCATAATACAACACCAATGTTATTATCTATATATATATTTTTTATATATAATACACTACACACACTATATATTATATATCTAGAACACTTAAGTAATATTTATTAATGATTATTATTATACACTATATAATATTAATTACACAAATTTGATTGACAGGTTTTGACTTGATAGGGCTGTAACGCCGCAATGTAAAATATTTTGATGCACAAGATGTGATTAAATTGTATGGGATATACGGTGGTGGATGTTTGCTACTTGGCGGTTCAGCCCAAACTAAACTGGGCAGGCGTATCGACCAAAGAGAGTGGCGCGCGAGTTCGTTCGTACTGTACCGGCAGGGGAGGTCACGTGGTAGCTACACAGAGAGAGAGAGAGAGAGAGAAGAGAAATGCTGTGCAGTGTTCTCATCTCTCTCTCTCTTCTCTCATTCTCTCTCTCTCTCTCTCATTTTCAGACTGCTGTGCGGCGACGACATATACGCGACAAAATAAGTACCAGTATAATATATATAAAAGAAATATATATATTTATTTTTTTAACACTTAATAAGTTATGTAAGAATACTCTTGAAGGGTTATTAACTAATAGAATCGATTTATTATACTTAAATTTATTATTATTAAAAAAATATATATTACGTATATAACACATTTAAAAATATACACGTTGATAGGTTATGATTGAGTTATTAGAACTAAGTTTAGACAGTTTTATGATCATTTTAATAAGACTTGTAATTACGTTATGATAAGTAGAGACTATGATGCAATTAGTGTTTGGTTTTATTATAAAGGACGATCTAATGTTAAACATAGTATGTAGTTGGTGTGATATGCAGTTACGTTGTTTGTTTTTTTCTCCTCTATTACACCACGCCAATATGCAAATTGGAAATGTGGTTCGTGCTCATGTGCTCTAGTGGCTATCATGCTCCTGAGATATATGCAATTTTTTGCACATACGTATACAAAAAGTTGCCTATATAGTTAGGGGCTATAGCTCGTATATTATTAATATTATAATGCATCACTTAATACAATATAGCAATAAGTTTATGTAAAAAATATACTATCAATTTGACAAATTTAATTTCATGGAAAACTCTTAAATTTTAACATACCTATACATATCTTTGATTACAGTATCATAAAACCACAAAATTAACAAAATAAATGGATGCAATTTGTTAACAAAATATTGTGGCTTATTTTAAACGTATTAATAAAACAGCACGATGTAATTTTTGCGAGGTTAGGTCAGGTATTTTATTTTAAATACAAAACAAAAAGCTCTTTTTATACGTTTGTTGTATACACGCACGCAACGAAGCGAGAGAAAAGCCGGTGACGATACTTGCACCCAACCATTGTTCATTTCATGCAGGTTAATATCATTAACTATAATTGTATTTACACTTAAACTCTTTGATATAGGATGCTACTGCATTTACATTGTGTATGTTATGAGGAAAATAATATTATAATAATATACTTTTTTTTACATCCTTTTATGTTCTTTAACTGAGGTCTTATTGTTATTATACAAAATTTCAAATATAGTAATTAGTTATTATTAAAGGAATAGACCAGAAGAAAACATAAGCATTTATATCACAAAACACTTGATGTGACTTACATAAATAACTTTAGTTTGTCTCAAATCCTAACTGTAGCTCCGTAGCAGTGATCAGAAAAATTCGATTTATGGAACCCGCTCAATTTTTTTTACTAATTTTTGCATGTTTCTGACGTCAGAAACATGAATAGTCACGCAAATTGCATACTTTACAGTATTTTCACGCTCTCTCGTGGGGTTACTTTAACGCATTCTGGTAAAAATTGTCACCCGTTTTGTAGATCCCATTTCATGTTTATTCATTAAAAAGTACATGTTGTTATATGTGGTCTATGGCTTTAATAACAATTTAAGCAATTATTATGTAACTAAAGTATTTTAAACTGTTTATGTATGTTACACATTTTTTAAATACAAAAATAATAATTATGAAAATGAAATATCACAGTAAATAATGACGGTTCACTAAAATAAAATATTAAAAATATTACAAGTAAACTTTTATAACTGAATAAAAAAGAAAAAGAAAAAAGGATTTAAATGAAATACTTAAATAATAAAAAAAGAGTAATATAATAATATATTATTATTTCGTAATTATTTCCGTCAAAGGGCTTGAAATTCTAAACTTAAAACCATATAACTTTATCTGTTTATTTCTACTCAAAGCTTTTCAGTTAAAATTAAACTACTATAGTAAATGAACAGTAAAAAGAATTTCAAATAAACAGAAAACAATAAAATGTAAACAATATTTGAACCTAAATATTAAACTTGTAAGTATATAATATAAAGACATAATTTTAAAATTTATTCTTATTACTTAAACAAATAAAACTGAACAAAAACTTTTTATTGTTATTATTATTATTTTTTTTAGAAACTTACTATTAAAACAACCCTGAATGTAATTTATTAAAGCAAAACAACGCAGTAAAGACACATATTTCAACCTATAGAGTTGAATTTGTGGTGTTTCAAAAAAGAATTAGGCAAGATCGAGAGTAATTTACAATGTAACGTTAGTATAAAAATTTTCACCACAGTACGTATAAACATACGTGTTAAGTACCCAATGCTAGCTATACCATAAATTGAATGTGGTTAGCCTGTTAATGATCACATTATTCTGGAAACTAACACACACTATTTTGTGTACCCCCATATAAGGTTTCGTACAGTACTTACACTATGTAGTATAAAACTAGTTATACAATATATAAAACTATTCACATTTAAGTATAGGAGGTGTTGAAGTTATGTAACCTCTCTTTAGTTTTTTTTTTTTTTAAGGTCATAAAAATCAATATTGAATGTTTTTTTTTCTTTCTTTTTTTTTTTTCAAAAATTGCCTTTTTTTTTTTGGTATGTTGTTAGTTCTTTATATATTATACTCTAACGCCACTAACGAAGTTCAGTATTAACGAAATTAAAGGGATTGTTTATTAGCCTTTTTTTAAACTGTATACACGATTGTGATAAAATTTACTATTCAACATACTCGCGCAATATTTATACAATGTTATTTTCATTGGAAAAATACATGCTAAATTTAAATGTTAAATATCACTCTAAAAAATGGTGCATTACTTTAGGTACGAATACTAACGTATTTAAGATATATACACTTTTGAGTAGCTAAAATAATTCATTTTAGCAAATTATTAACAATTGCTATTTTAACTTAAAATAGCTTAAATAAACTTAAAACAACTTCAAACAACTTAAATTACCTATTTTTAATAACTTGCTAAATGCATTATTTTAGCTACTCTTAATAACTTGAAAGTGTATATCAAATAAGTTAGGATTCGTAACTAAAGTAATGCACAATTTTTTTTAATGTATACTACCACAATCTTGTTTACATAAAAATGTGATGGATTTCTTGATTTAAAGAAGTTTAAAAAACTTGTCCACAGATAACAATAATAAAGCCTGCGTGTAGGTTAAATGTTAAAACCAGATTTGCTATGCAAGAAATAAGAAAAAAAGAGTAACATTATATTAGTTGGATACACTAGGTCAGTATTTTATAAAAATAAATAATATAATCAACACTGGTTTTCATGGTGAAACTCTGTTGAAGTTTGTATAGAAACAAACTTTTTGATCCTAATTAATAGCAAGCAGTTATTTATGTTTCAAACTTTATAAACAATAAATTATTCAATAATGAAAAACTCAGCAAATATATCAATCATGTTTAGTTTATTTTAATTTATTTATAATGGAACTGTAAGCTTTATAAATGCATTAAATTAAACATCTTTCTCAAAATAAAGTTTAAAAAATTTATTTAATTCTTAAAGCCATAGACCACATAAAACAACATTTGCTTTTTAATGATTCAACACGAAATGGGATCTTCAAAACTGTTGACAATTTTTACCAGAATGATAATGTAGTACCACGAGAGAGCGTGAAAATACTGTAAATTATGCAATATGCGTGACTATTCATGTTTCTGACGTCAGTAACATGCAAAAATTAGTAAAAAAAAATTGAGCGGATTCCATAAATTGAAATTTTCTGATCACTGCTACGGAGCTACAGTTAGGATTTGAGACAAACAAAAGTTATTTATGTAAGCCACATCAAGTTTTTTGTGATATAAATGCTTATGTTCTCTTCTGGTCTATTCCTTTAATTAGAGTTATATTTTTAAATAGATACTTCCCTAAACAAATTGATATTTTATAATGAAAAATAATAAAAATAATCATTACAGTAAAACAATTCATTTCATCTACCATATCATGAGTGTAATTTTATTTTATATAATCTTATATATTTTTAAATGTATAATTAAGTGAGTTTTAAATTTATATTTATTCTAAATATATCTAACACATTTCCCTTTTAAGTGTATGTAAAAAAAGAGCCGATATTACGCTATGTAATAGCAACTTTAAAAAGTAATATTACTGTTTAACATGAGACATTTTGTTGTCTTTTCGTGAGATTAAATTTTATATTATTATACTTTTTTTATATATAAAAAAGTAATAAATGTAATTTTTTAAATGTATTTTTAAAAATCTTACACTTGTATCTTATTTTTAAATCAGACGTTTTTATTTTTCAAATTAAACTGTTTTTAATCATGCATTACTTTAATTATGTTTTATAGCACCATTTTAAATATATAATATATAGTTAATTACTATAACTATAAACATGTATTATATATTAGTATACGCACATTAACTAATTGCTTGTATAGTACATATTAATATGTTTATTAATGATGATATCATTATGTAAATAAATTAAAATAGTAATTTATACAGCAATAAATTATTGAAAAAAAAAAGAAAATACTAAAGGCATGTTAGTTTAAATTTTTTATTGTATTCATTCAAAGAATGTTTGAAATTATCATTCAAAAACTGTACCAAAATTACATGATAGAATTTTAATCTTTTACCCTCTGGCAATATGCGGAACCAAGTAATCTCTGTTTAAGTTTGTTTATTATTACAACCAGTAAAATAACAATACTAACTAGAGATTAACACTTAAGTATGTTACGTACTGCAAATAATGTTTACTGTATTTTTTTTTTTTTTTTTTTTTTGCTTGCTCGTATTTTTCTTATAAAATTAGCATTGAAAATTTTGCGCTATTATTCGAATACTTAAAAAGCTACGTCTTAATCCAGTGTATATGTATACTGTACAATATTTGTTATAAAAATTTTAAACTCTTATAATCATAATAATAACAATAAATTGTTTTTATTACGAGGCCAAAAAAGGTATTATGCATGGTCCTTTGACTTATTTATAAAAAGTTTTGGTATTATCGTCAGAGTATTTCATTTTTACAATAAAAACATAAAACAAACAGACATAAATTAATCTTGATCTAAAATAATCAGACATTCTTAATACATATAGCATTTATTTATTTCTTATTGACTTGTTAAGATAAGAGATAAAAAATATAAATACACATACTATGATAGTAACAATATAATAAGAAAACTTTATATATACAAGATACTACTATTGAAATAATTATTAAGTTTTTTTTCTCACTTTCTTCAGGATTAATTAAAATTGGTTATAGTAATAGTGCTTGATATTTTTAACTAATAGTGATTAAATGTAGATCTTAAAATAAAAGTTTAAAGAATGAGGAAGGTGAATTGACAATTTTTTTTTGAGTTTATGATATTTTTGGAAAGAGCTTTAAAAATTTTTGAGGCGTTATTTTTTCTTAGGACGATTGCAGCATGCGAAGTATTTTTAATTAATTTTTGAAAATCGGCCTAGAAAGCGTGTGACGTCATCAGTCCACTTTTTTTTTTCGGAAAATACTAATCGTTCGAGGTTCAGTAACCAGTTTAATGAAATCAGCTCGTCCTCAGGATTTCAAAAAAACTGGCTACTGAACCTTCTACGGTCAATACTTTCCGAAATAAATGCCCGATTGATGACGTCACAGGCTTTTTAGGTCGATTTTCAAAAATTAATTAAAAATACTTCCCATGCTCCAATCGTTATAAGAAAAAATAGCGCCTCAAAAATGTTTAATGCTCTTTTCAAAAATGTCATAAAAAGTGGGGTTTAAAAAATCACCTTCCTCATTAGTCATTACTAAAGTTATTCCAATTATAAGGAAAGTACTGTTTTCAAATTCAGTTTTAGTATTGTGTACGTTGCCATTCTGCCATATTGTCTTGAAAACGTGAAATTTTATAATTAAATAGATTTATTCTGCAAATAATATTTTACGATATTTTAAAAGAATATTTGCAAGCGGCTTGTATTATTAAAATTATTAATTGTATTATCCATTTAATAATTATAAAATATGAGAAAAAAAGGAGCTTACAAATTTATTGATGGCGTAATTCATATCAATAAAAATCAATAACAATTATAACGAATTTTACCCGAAATAACACTCATTGGCAAATAAAAAAAAAATTTAACCAAACTACCCTCAGGAAAAAAAATCATCTGAAATTTGAAAATTAAATTATACCTAATTTTTATATTATTTATATTCCATAAAAGTATTCCAAAAGTGCAAATTGAGAAAAAAAAGTTGAATATATTCAAGTAAATTAAATTAACATGGAGATCATTGAGGGAAAAATAAGCTTCATAACACGCACGGTCGTTTGAAAATTCAATTACTTTGCTTTAAAAAAACTCAATATTCTTTGTTTACTTTAAAACCAAATATAATTTGTAGAATTTTCCTGTAAGCTAAAATAATATTATATTCTTATGATACTGATATGGTTAACTTAATGTATATAGTAATATAATAAATTGTAATAATAATAATGTATAGGTAAAATAGCAATTGTTTTCCTTGCTATTCAAGTTCCCTATACATAAATGAGGATATTATTGCATGCAATGATATTTCTTACTTAAAAAAAAAAAATGCAAAATGTAATCAAAGTAAAAACTCGTTTTATACTATAGACCCCTTGCACATCCTTGCGCTTTGTCGCCATGTTTGTAGTGCCTAATGCATTGTCCAGCATAGGGGAAACATCATTTTTCCATAAACAGAGTTTATTTCAACTGAACAAATTTTTCTCATATTCTTCGAGTTTATTAGGAGCTAGAAATAAGGCTTTGGTTGAGGTTTGAAGCTTCTTTTGATATTAAAAAAAATACGTTTTTCCTATGCTAGCCTATGTATTCCTGACCAACAAAATGGTGGCTCTTAAATATGAGTGCAACCGGACCGGTCTATATAGTTACCTCTTTAGGTGTGATAACGTATAGTAATTATAATAGTAAAGCTAAAATTATTCTATTTCGATATTTATGTGGATCTTTGACTTTAAAAATGAAATAATACAGAATAATTTACATTATATAAGTTTACCTTCCCATATGTTAATTTTACTACAAATGAAGCCGTAACGTTACATGTGAAGTTGTTTCCTGGTGTTATTTTACTTCAAAAAGAGAGAGGTTTAAAAGTAAACAATACATACTGATTCCTAGTATGGTTTATTATATTATATTATATTATATTATATTATATTATATTATATTATATTATATTATATTATATTATATTATATTATATTATATTATATTATATTATATTATATTATATTATATTATATTATATTATATTATATTATATTATATTATATTATATTATATTATATTATATTATATTATATTATATTATATTATATTATATTATATTATATTATATTATATTATATTATATTATATTATATTATATTATATTATATTATATTATATTATATTATATTATATTATATATATATATATATGAGTAATTAATTAACAAGTATATCTCAGTAACTCTAGGTAGGTCAATTGCAATGAGAAAACAGTGTTTCAAATTACACTTGCAGTAAGTAGAACTGGTGTAGAATGTCTACAAATTTTCCTTACAGCGTTTTAACATTAATGAGAATGAGTGTTAATTATACTGACTCAATCTATTTTATATAATATGCTTTTTTCCCCATTAAAATCTGCCACTTTTTTTTATTTTACGCTATTGTTAATACTGTATAATAATCATGTCCTTTAAATGAACGTGAAGTGTATAAATATAAATTTTTGAAATCTATGCTGTGGGCAAATAATTTAAATACAGTACTGTGTAGTTATTGATTAAACAATGATTTTTTTTCTTGTATAGACATTCACTAAAAAAATAAATACTTAATTTACAATAAATAGCCATAATAGTAAATAAAATCAAGTTTAAAAATATTGGTTTCAATTTTCAATGCATATTTCTGTAATTTAACTTTTATTTACTTGAAAAACCATTAGACTTGTTTATTGTTTTAGTTAGAAAGAAAATTTTTCAAAGTCTCAAGACTTTGAAACAATGATTAAATATAAACCGTATAGGATATTTTTGAAGTTTTACTAATGATTTTAATAATAAAATCAATAACTTTACAATACGTAATGAGTATTTTTATTACTGATCCATAATATTTTAATTACTATATAAAAATTAATTGGATATACAGGTAATATAATACTATTTTTTATTACTATTAATTGAAAATAATTTTTTTAAATAATTGCATTCAACTTTATTACGAAGTACTTGAAAGTTACTAATAATAAATTACGTAATATTCAGTTTTATGGTGATCGTAATTTTTTGCTGTATAGAGATATAGAGATTTCTATAGTTTATACTTATTTCAAGCTTATTACGTATAATATGTTTCTTCTTCCTATAGAGAGAGAGAGAGAGAGAGAGAGAGAGAGAGAGAGAGAGAGAGAGAGAGAGAGAGAGAGAGAGAGAGAGAGAGAGAGAGAGAGAGAGAGAGAGAGGGGGAGAGAAATATATACTTAAAAATTTATTTCTTCCTAGATTGAAATACTTTATATTTATATGGCCTAGTAAACTGTTCACACGCTGCAATATATTTAATGTGCATTAAATTTTATTGCATGAAAATGTATTAAATGCATTTTTATGGAGATTGCATATTTACTCAAATGTATTGCAAGCATGGCATGTGCTTATACAAGCCATAATAGAAGTATATATATATATATATATATATTTTTTTTTTAATATATTAAATCGTAGACAGTAAATATGAATTTCAGATGCTGTATTCCCTCATATTTTGATCACTTACTTAAAAATTGAAACATAAGAATTTTAATGGCATGAAAATAAAATATATCAATATTATTGCTCATATATACTAAAAGATAAATAGTTAGCTATTAATAAATGTGGAGAGATCGTGTTTAAATTTTATATTTATTTAGTACGAAGGAGATACAGTGAAGGCTATATACTCTAAAATGTTATGTACTGTACATGTAGCAAAATATACAATTTTAGAACACTTTTAGTTACAAAGAAAAACTAAAAGAATTTATGAGGTATTTTTTAAATTAAATTTCTCCTTTTCATACCATATTCTTTGGCTTAAATAAAAGAGAAAGGTTTTAATAAACCGCATCTCTTTTTTATTTAAGAAAAAAAAAAAGATAATATGCTTTATCGTTCCCAAGTGCTTAACAATTACACATTTATTTCTGTGTTTTAGCAATTATATGTAGAGTTTTTTAATTTTCATGCTGAACGATGATAACGCAATAATTAGTTATTGTTTAATAACAAATCATAATAATAAGGGATTCATCTTAGCGACAATCTACATGATTATTTTTATTTTAGTAGAGACTATAATCAAGTAATCTATCTTTAAAACCATTACTATAATTTTTAAATTTAGAACAATTTTGTCCACCAATTTTCAATATTATTTTACAATGTTTTGTAATTTACTGTACAGTGAATTATTATAAAATTAAATCTATAAATTTGTTTTTAATTTTAAATAATTTTAAAATTAGATATAAGTATGTATTCATGACTAATAAAGGAACAACTGTATTTAGGCAGACTTTAGGCGATTACGCACACATCCGCTTCCGTTTTGACGTACTACACATGCGTAGTAAATAGAAACGGAAGCAGATGTGACTGAAATCGCTTAAAGGAATAGACCAGAGAAATCATACGCATTTATATCACAAAACACTTAATGAGACTTTCATAAATAACTTTAGTTTGTCTCAAAACCCAACTGTAGCTCCGTACCAGTGGTCAGAAATTTCGATTTTTGCAACCCGCACAACATTTTCATACTAATTTTTGCATGTTTCTGACGTCAAATAGTCACGCATATTGCATACTTTACAGTATTTTCACGTTCTCTCGTGGAGCTAACTTAACATTCTGGAAAAATTGTCAACACTTTTAAAGATCCCATTTCGTGTTTATTCATTAAAAAGCACATGTTGTATTATGTGGTTTATGGCTTGAAAGTCGGCCTCAAAACATTTGTTGCTTTATTAATCAATAAATATATATTTATCATACGTCTCAATACATCGTAATTACCTATAAGTTTAATAGAAACTGCAATTGCAAGTCATAATCTTATTTTTATATGACACACAACAGAACGAACAGTAAATAGTCATATACTTCAATATTATATTGAACTTTTAGAAATAGAGAGAAAAAAGTGTTAATTAAATGATGAATCCGTTTATCTGTAGGATTTCAATTAAACTTTTGATGTTAAGTTTGTAATCAGTTCTGTTAGAGATAGAGAAGTCGAGACTTTACAATAATCCTACCAGTAGTTGTGGTCACTTGGTCACGAAGTGGCGTGTGCATGTGCCTTGCCTACCTACCTATCTCTTACCCCGGTAATCCCATTGAACCATAGAGAAGTGAGAGAGAGAGAGAGAGAGAGAGAGAGAGAGAGAGAGAGAGAGAGAGAGAGAGAGAGAGAGAGAGAGAGAGAGAGAGAGAGAGAGAAATAAGGTCTTACTGATAGAAACCTCAATGAACAAGCTACCAATGTTATATATATATATATATATATATATATATATATATATATATATATATATATATATATAATTTGGTTTTATTAATCTATTTTACTGTCAATTCCATCTTCTTTAAATATATTTTCGATTTATATTATATTGTGTTGAAACTCTGTATGAATTTAAATTTTGTGGTGACTCATAACATTCATGTGTGGCAAGAGAGAGATAGAGAGAGAGAGAGAGAGAGAGAGAGAGAGAGAGAGAGAGAGAGAGAGAGAGAGAGAGAGAGAGAGAGAGAGAGAGAGTATACACTGTAGATTGAGTAAATAATATATTCCAATCACATAATTGTAAGTACTATATAGAAAAAAAATAGTTTGCCTTTCTCTCTCTCTCTCTCTCTCTCTCTCTCTCTCTCTCTCTCTTTGTCATAAATTACAGTTCTTCTAAAGGGGAAGGTTTTTTTTTCGATTTTTTTTTAAGGTAAGACAGTGAAAAAAAAATCAATTGCTTTTTTTACTATAGAATGAAAACATATTGATTTAAATTGATTGGATTTAAGAACAGAAGTGATATATATTTTTATACCACTAATTTTTATTATCACAAAGATACGCTTGTGAACACTTCTTAGAAAAGTAAGATATAGGTTAACGTCAAGATGATTTCAATAAAATGTTACATATTTTCTGAGTTAAAAATTTGTTTGGTCATCATTTTTTTATTGCTTATTTTGTATACAAAATACTAGAGTACTACTATTTTTATACCACAAAAACGTTAAATATTCTCATTATGCATCATTTTGTTATTTTATTACTGTTGAACAAATATATATATTTTTGTAAGTCAGAATCTACTATTGTACAATAAAATACGTATAAGAAATTTATATTTTGTTAAAGTAAAGCTCGCTCAAAATAAAATATAAACACATAACAATGTTTACATCATAATTACTTAAATTGACATCTCCTAACATAAGGTAAGAGACAATTTATAATTGGTATCCTTTTCACTTTTCAGTTTTTTTTTTTTTTTTTGTTTTTTTTTTTAACAAGATGAGACAAAATATACGTAATCATAATATCTTACAACATAATGCTTGTGTTATTATAAAATTCCTCCGGGCTTTCTTTTTATTATTATTATTTATTATGTATATTTTTTATGAAGGAAACGTTTTTCCTTGACAATAACGAAAAGTAAATTTTCAAACTACAAATATTTATTTTATTCTTTTAAACATAAAAGCCTTTTTTTCTTATCAGGAAGAAAAATGCCTAATTTTTTAAATACATTAAATATTTTTTTATGTATATTTACGTACGATTGTAAAAGATTGACAAAACAACAAATTTTACTTTTCATGTAATAGCCTATTTAAAATTTAATATAATTAAACCATAAAATAGTTTCATTTATTATTTAAACATAATTGTATGAAACGAACATTTTGAATAAAATTTAAGTACCATAATATATAATTTTGTATTGTTAATTTTTATTACATTTAGATTTTTTTTTATGAAAATGAAATATTAATATAATTTTTTTTATATATATAAAATTAACCACAGAAAAGCTTGGTTTAAAATTGAATTATTTAGTTACTACTAATTGATCTATACCACAGACTAGATTGTATGCTTCATATAGAATTGGGGAAACATGAATTAATTTGGAACACAACAACAATTCAATTGTTTTTTGTTTTATTTTTTTCATTTATATTTCAATGTAAATACACTTTTAATCCTTTTTTTTTTTTTTTTTTTTTCAGCTTAAGTGTTTTTGTGGCAATTTTGTCAATTATTTTAATGCTTGTTTAAATAACATTTATTTATTTTTATGATTTGTAAAAACAAAAATTAATATATAAAGGTTAATTAGCTGTAAATTTTTGGTTATATACATAATTCAAATAATTTTATTAAGTCAATATTAATTAATATGGCAATAACGTCAATAAAGGAGCCCCTGAAATATTTTGCATATAGGCAACCGGTGTGTCCGAAATGTTAAAATAGTTGCATAACTACTAGGATGCTTTAAAACAAACTAAAACCAATTCAAAATGATATAACTAACATTTTTTTAGCTTCATTACATTATTAGTTATGTGGTATGAAATACATTTATAAGAAAAAATGAAATATGCTATAGTATAAAAATTTTAATGAGTTCAAGCAACAATTTTTTTTTTCAAATGCAAAAATGTGTGTTTTATTTGTATTTTGATGTGCAGAGAGAGAGAGAGAGAGAGAGAGAGAGAGAGAGAGAGAGAGAGAGAGAGAGAGAGAGAGAGACGATAAGATACAAACTTTCAGTTGGTCATGCGGTGCTAAATTACCACCCTCTTCACACCCACGCGCTCTAATTCTCTATTTCACCCACTTTTTGAGTTTGTCCCACCCGCACCCTTTGCTGTAGGATTGGAGACGCGATGAAAGTTTTGGTAAACAGTACAAGAGAAGAGGTGGAATGGGGAGTGTTGCTGTGCTGACGAGATGGTGATGCTCATTAAAAAAACAAGCCACGGTCCTCCCTCCACCTACTTTACCAACCTCTTTGCTCGTTGAGTGCTGGTTGAAAATCCACTGTAGCGTAAAAGAGCACGACACAGATTTTTTGTGTGAGACTGTATATATATATATTATGGTATTTTTTAAGTTATTTAATTTTTTATATATGTTTGTTTATACTTAAAATTTTACTTTATATTTTGTTTATTTAAGAGTTGATTACTAATAAAACATTTTTTTTTATACTGTGTATATGAAGATCTAGAGGTGTAACAAACACAATAACAATCATTGCTTTTTTCTTACTGCAATTTTATTATTCAAAACCTACCATTAGTTTTTTTTTTATTATATAAGAAAAAAGTGAAGAGACAATTATAATATTAGTATTATGTACTATTTACAATAAAAGTAATTTAATACTTAATTTTGAACTTCATCAAAATTTCATTATTATTTTATAACTTAATTTTGGCACTATAATGTATTTTTATATGTATTTTTCCTTTAATATCAAATTTAAGTTATATTTTTTTTTTTCTGTAAGTGTTAAAATTCTTTTAAAAAAAGTATCTAATAGGGTTTCTATTGTATGTACATAAAACTTGGTGCGGCATGTGTACGGGCAGTTGGTAGCAGATGTTTAAGCGTCTATCGCTTCTTCACTTTTCACCCTTTTTTTAAAAATTGCAACACATTCAAGTATTCTGCTAACGCGTAGCCTAGGAGAAAAAAACAAACTATATTTAACCTCAATGACAAGTGCAAAATTTAACTTACTATTATGATACTTATTAAGAGTTATATTATTATTAATATTACTATTTTGTTATAATACAATACATTTTACATTATATGTGAAAAAAGAATAGCATTTTTTTTATAGTTAAAATATGATATATTAGAAATTTTATGCTACACCCTTACATAGTATAGCTTATAGTTTTCATTTTTTCTTATAGTTTTCTATAGTATAGAGATGTCGTTGAAATGTTGTCATCAAATTTTATATCAACAAATAAAAACAAATTACAATGTTGCAAAGTTTGAAAGTTTTCTAGCTCAAGATTTTGAAGTATGTTCCTTTCTTTATAGAAAACACTAAAATAAAGTATATCAAATATGGGTCATTTATTGCAGCCCTCGCTGTTTTTCTCGATTACTCAATAAAAGAGAACATGCATTTGATGGATAGGTTATAGTTTCAGTTTTTCTGACAGTGATTATTGTGAAAATGTTATATGTATAAAATAAATTGTGAAATCAATAGGAAATAATTTGTTTTAAAAACAAAAATAAGTGGATTTTTTTTTAATTACAGAAATCTGATAATACACGGTTATCAAGAGAATATGGTACACTGCATTGAAAATACAAATGATGCCTCTAATACGTAGTACTTTTTTTTTCCTTCTTCTTTTTCTTTTTTACATTTTTCACACTTATTTTTATATAAAATAAAGTGTTTTAACTTCAGAATTGCAACGTACAGATATTTTAAAGTAATTCTTTTTACTTTTTTTTCTCCTCACTTGAGAAAAACTTGAGTTTGCATTATCACCCACAATAATCGCCCATTTAAAATAGCATTTCTTAGTTAAATATACGATTATTTTAAATAATTGAACATTTATAAAATCTATCCCGGTACACATTTCTCTCAAACTCAACACTATATTGTATAACTTGAGAGTTAGTGTTCTCTACAACTTTGTATTAAAAGCATAACTACATCAAAGCATTATAGTAAAAGCTAGAGAAATCTTAAAACCATCTTTTGTTATCAAAATACTGAAAATTCAAAAACGTCAATAAAAACAAAGCTTATAATATTTATCATTAAATAAATACGCGCTACGTTTTAGATTTCATACTAACACGTTAAATTCTACACCATCTGTAGCAAACATCTATATAACAAAAAGGAAAAGGTGTAAATTTTAAACTATAAACATCGTATTTCCTACATTATTATATAGCAAATATTCATGAATGAAAGTTTTAATGTTATAAACATAAATTTTTATTACAAATTAAACTTTATGGTCTAATTATGAATAATTATTGTTACTTTATACTAAAAGTTTCCAAAAACATAAATAGAATAGCTCTAGGGAAAGGTATATATATTTTTATAAGAAGTAAAAATTTACGTAGTTTTTATGTTTCGGTGCCTTTTCTTTAGAAGAAAATATAAAATTAAACAACTCTGTATAACAAAAAGCACAAGAGAGATTTTATTTATAAGTTTGCTTCTTGTTGGAGCCTTTCTTTGTATACTTACTTAGATGAGTTGTATACTATTCGAACATTGTATTATTAGTAAATACTGTTACTTTCTGACTATTATACAAGAATGATATTTATTAATTTAAAATTGTAATTAAATAACTACAAATGTGTATATTTTAGAACAACTTAAAAAAAAAACTTCTTTAAAAATGTTTAGAGTTTATATCGCTACTCTTTTAATATAGCCAACTCTTTTTTATTTTTAATTTTCAGAAAGAAAAAAAAAGCAAAGGGAGGGGAAAAAAAGGCAAGAACATGACTTTTACAATAAAAATTGTAGACAATAGTTAACATTTTTATCTTTAAGCCCGTACTTCTCGAGACAGGAAGATTCTTGAGAAAAGAAAAAAAAGTTTGCAGCGATTACGACTTGTTTGACACTTCAGTAAATCCGCTTTAAGATGTTCATGAAGTGTAATCCTAGCGCGCAAGTGTCATGATTCATACGTGTGCTTGCTTGCTTGCTTGCTAGCCCGCTTGCTAGTTCTCTTCATTATTCTCCATTTCTCCATTGTGGTAAACATGCAAGTGCAGTTCAAACATGTAAAAATGTCATTTAAGTGGGTAAAGTAAATTGTAATCAGCAAGAATACAAAAAAAAAAGAACAAAAAAAAAACTTACTACCAATAAGCATGTGCAAAATGTTTAAATAATTATGTTTTGGATTGATATAATAATATACTGATTAATTATTATTAATATTTTTAAATTATATTGCCCAATATCAGTGTAAATGAGTATTATGTACCGAACGCTGAGAAATAAATTACAAAGCATTGGATGTATGGAAAATTCATAAATATATTAACTTAGCCACAAAGTTACAACAGGTCAAGGTAAAGAGCGTGTGCGCTGGAATGCAAAAAAAAAAAAAAAAAAAAAAAAAAAAAAAAAAAAAGATAATAAAAAAAAAATGAAATGTTGCCTTTTACTTCCTTTGTTTGTAATTTATTCCTATATGATTACGTTTATGGATTTATGGTTGGACAAAAATAAATATACTTGCTCAATTTCAGCAATATTTATTCATTAACACATAATTTTAGCAATATTGAACACTAAAAAGAATTATTTTGTACAACACTATTATTTATGCAAGTAAAAAATTGTAGCATTTATGCTACTAAATATATATTATGTATTTTACGTAAATTTACGTCGTTTATTAATATTTATATTGGATTTTTCACAACAGTGAAGTGCTAATAAGAGTCTCTATGTCTAGTTGCATTTTAAAATAAATATTTAATTTATTTAGCAAAGATGTAATCAAAAAACGTTGTACATCAATGTATATCACGGGTTTCTAATTGATGGAAATTGCCATATCTTTGTATAGCTTTAATTTAAAGCTCTTGAAACCTTTTTTATTATCTCTTTTTTATTTGTATAAAAAATAAACTTTGAAGTATTTATGAGAATAAAATTAATTAACCACAAGAATACATAATAATTATGAAATTTTAATTTTAAAAGCTTTATATTTTAATAAACTTATTAAATTTTAAAACCCTACTAAAATTTTAATCCAACAATTTTTAAAACATTAAACTTGTTTATTGTATAAAGAAAAACATAACATAAAAGGACGATGGATTATTGTAATATATTATGTTCATTATATTATGGTTTTTATTTACTTTCTGTGACTACAAAGTTTCACTTTTTATAAATATATTTATATTATGTAAATAAAAAAATTGCTAAATAATTACAAAACCTATATTTAATTTCATTTAAAAATAAAAATATGTATTGTGTAGTATTAAATTAAAAAATTAAAATCAATATTAAATTTACGTAATAAATAAAAGCTCAACCCTATTTTGTATCGCTCGTATATTTTTTTACCCGGTTATAATTTTCTGTGCGTGTATGAAGGGTTATATGAGAGAGAGAGAGAGAGAGAGAGAGAGAGAGAGAGAGAGAGAGAGAGAGAGAGGTTTAGATGTTGATCCTTTGTTGATCCACCTTCCCTAACATTATGCAAGGATATGCTACACACATAAAGTAAGCCAGAGAGAGTGTGTGTGAGTAAAATATATGTCATATGTGAATACTGCATACAAAATACGACAAACTTGACAGTTTTTTTTTTTGTAAGCTATAAAATGCACTGTGTTCAGTTAAAGGGAAAGTACCAATGTTGTAGTGTGTGTATATATATATATATATATATATATATATATATATATATATATATATATATATATATATATATATATATATATATATATATATATATATATATATTATTAAAGAATGTGTCATATGTTTGAGAAATATGCACATCTATTACTTATTTGTGTGTGACAAATTTACACTTTCAATCAATGTCAGCACTGGTTGGTTGATATTATATAATATACAGCAATTTTACAACAAAATATAATATATAGACAGAAGTGAAGCTTACTCTTATATACTACATATAATAAATAACTAAAGGTAAATACGTATATACTGTACGTATTCTTCCTAGACTATGTATGTTTAATTTTAAAGTTATATTTATTTTGGATAATTAAAATAATTTCTCAGAAAGCAACATTCATACAAATATAGTATGCTTATATTTTGTTGTAGATTTTATGGTAAGCACTTTTTATTATTTTTATAAAATTTAGTAAAAACTGAAATGTGTAAAATTTCAACTAATTAAGATAAAATTAAGCTAAAAAGTGAAATATGAGAATTAAAAACAAAATATTGTCCAAATATTAAAATTTAATTAAAATGTAAAAAAAAAGTATTATATTACCATATATACGTATGGTTTCTATTTTAATAATATGTTTGTTATTATATTAATAATAAAATACTGAGTTATAACCACTCGTTATAAAATTTTCTTATGAATTGTATGATATTTACAGCGTTGGTTACTTTAATAAAAATATTACAATAGAAATACAAATTAAATGTCTATTAACAAATACGTTTTTTCTTTCTTTTTGTAATTTAACAGTTTATAATTCAATAAATTTAATTTAAAGTAAATCTGTACTACTTTGTTGTACGTTAGATACTTTAATTGAACCACAACTGCATTTATTAGAATGTAATTGATAAAAAAAAAAGTAATAATAAGTTAAAAAACATTTTCTATCTTTTATTCCTCTTACTTTATTCGTTTTTTACTTTCAATTTTTATGCACTAGGGATTGTAAAAGTCTCTATGGACCTGCAAATATGAGAAGAGATCTTCAGAAATTTTTATGAGATGATTCAGGTAGTAAAAACCTCTCCATCATCTTAAATAACTCCACAAAAACCAAAAACGTTTTCTGCAGTTTTTTTCCCTTTTACCACTTTATTGTTATAAAAAACAGTAATATTTAGTTACCTTTTTTTTTCCATATCTAAGGAATAATTTTTTTATACAAAAGTTTTTTTTTTTTTTTTTTTTTTCTTCTAATTTTGAATTTTGCTGATGTTCTTGGAAAAATAATAATTGATTTGTTGTATGACATCAATTTTTTTATGTACGATTAAATTACTTCTATGAAATGATGAGGAAAATTAATAATGAGAGAAGAAAAGAATTCTTTACATCTTGCAAAAATATTAAAAAATAATAAAATAAAACAAATATAGAAACATTATTAAATTTTTTTTTACCAATAAAAATTTAAGCGCGTGTCAATATAAAAGGAATTTTTTTATTGCAGTGATGATATCAGCATCAATATTGAACTTTTCTTGCAATAAATCACTTTACCAAAGAACAAGGGCCTGAAGTATTTGGTTATGCCAATACAACACGATAGATATTAGAAAAAAAAAACTTCTAAAAAAACTTCTTACTTTTGATTCATTGTATATTACTCAAAATCAATTACAATCATCACTTCTCTCTAACTAAAAAATATTGCCCACGTTTTTGACATTCACATTCTTATTAAAGCTTTTAGAAATAATGTAAAATAGATTAAATACAAAAAGAATGGGCTTTTTTAAAATTAAATAAAATAATTGTAATTATTAAAAAAAAAAAAAAAAAAAAAAAAAGCACGAGAAAGGTTTGATAGAAGTGATTACATGTCTGGTCCACTCTTACACCACTTATTGGTTCTGCTTTGATGTTCAATTTTTTTATTCAACAAAATATTTATTTTCCCTATGTTATTGATCTGGAGTTTATATATCCGAGCGGAATAATGTAATTTCAACGTTTTTTATGTGTAGATATTTATGTTTATGTATATTCCAAAATATTAATGTATTTGAAAAACAATTCTTCATTTTTTTATTATTTAAATAATAATAAAAAAAATGAAGAACTGTTCTTCTCCAAAGTGTAATTGAAAAAAACAACTAATTAAACATATAATAAGCTAAAGGAAAACTTATGAAACTAAGATGTACAGGTTTTTGTTATACTGTATGTTATGTGATGTGTATGTGCATAATTATGTGTTATACTGTTGAGCAAATGGGATTTTTTTTATTATTATTTTTTAGTGGAAATGTTAACGTCGAAATGATTTGTATTAATCATCTGATTACTTTGCTTTTTTTATAGTATAAACAACATTTTGAACTTAAATCAGCATTTTTTCATAAAAAAGAAAAGAAGGAAAAAAAAGTCTTTATTGCGATTAATAAATTTTACGTTCTTGAAAAGAAAGAAGAAAAAAGTAGATTTTGATTAAAATAGAAAATTTATTATTATTGCACACAATCACATAATATTTAAATTAAAAAATAAATCATTTTTAAAATTTAATGTTAAAGAAAACACTATGAAATATAATTCTAAAAAGGTAATTTAAGATCTATTGAGAAAGTTAAACCTATACTTTCTCCCCTACCACACACATACGTAATGAATCAACATTTGCGTTTCAATTTGAAATTGTAGATTGTAGGAGCTAGGGTATTAAATTTCAATGATAATAATGAACGACGTTAGTATGGGCGGTTTGAGTTAGTTGGGTCGTTGAGATATTGGACTATTTGCTCAATTGCAAATCTATATACCTACAATTATAACCAACCGCCTACTCTCGTGTATTACTTGAAACTGATCATGCTGTATGTTCACACTGCGTAAAGAGATTTGATTACCTAATGAACAAGATCTACTAAACCAAGAGAAACTAACCGTGATTTTAGTATATATTGATAAAGGATGACATTCAAAATGTGTTGAAATAGAATACAATAAGAAATTAACCATATAAGTTTAAACTGAAAAAAGGTTGGAAATTTTTTTTAAGAAATTTTTTTTTTTTCACTTGTACTGAGAATATTCAAATTTGTAAGAATTTTTAGCTCAAATGATTCATTTATTACTATCATTGGTGATGGTTTAGTGGAGTGTGACAATTTTAGTATCGGCAATTTAAAGATTGGTATTTAAAATGAAAATAACATGAGAGTAATGTACACGTAAATTATAAAGCCTCCAGGCAGTAATATAAAATATAATAAAAACAAACAAATTTGTTTAACGTATAGTAACTTCTACAAAAATTTTATATTAAATTAATTTTCTTTTATAAAGTAAATAAACTTGACTATATAGATAATTAATATTCTTTTTTCTACGAAAAAAATTTTTTCTTAAAGAAAAAAAAAACACTGAACAATATAATTTAGCTTTTAAAAGCAGCTTCAAAACCATAACAAAGACTCTGTTTATAGAGAAGTAGAAGAAGAAAGAAAAAAAAATTCTTATGGAAAACTAAAAAAAAAAAAAAAAAAGTATGTATGTATGTATATAGAGTAAGTAAAGTTTGTTCTTTTGTTGTTGTCGTTGGATAAGCTGCATGAGGCTTGGTTGCATGTGATGTAAGGAATGCCAATAAAGCTCTCTAATGGTGATAAAGAGAGTATAAAAGAGAGTAGACAGTTTGACGCAATATGAGGTCGCTACCAAGCTTTTGCCTTTACTTATGCTCGTTCACACGCAAATATACACACGGTTCTCTCTCTCTCTCTCTCTCTCTCTCTCTCTCTCTCTCTCTCTCTCTCTCTCTCTCTCTCTCTTTCTCTCTCTACTTTTTTGTATCTACTTTGAAAACGAGTGAGCAAGGGAGCATGTGTGAGTTGGAGAAGAGCAAAGAGCTCTCGAGATGTTTTCTCTCATCTAACCACATCACACGTTACCACTCACTGCAAATCCAATATCAAAACATGGTCTTTTTACACATCAATTTTCTTATCTAAAACATACCAATCTATTTCACAAAAACTGATTAAATTGGAGAAAAGAAAACTATGAGATAGAAAAAAAATAAGGTAAAGTATATCTAATACAAAATATAAGGTGGGAAAGAAAAGTTTATGTGAAATTTACTTTATACAAAATAGCTTTAGTAAAGTTTGTCCATATTATATTGTTATGTAAAGTTGGGATTTTTTTCTTGAAAAAGGTTTTGTTGACTTTGATATTTAACACCTATAATAATAAGAAAACGATTGCAAATAAAGGAAAAAGAATTTTCTCGTTGCAAAGCATACTGAATTTTATTAACTTCACATGTATGTGTTTAATAATGAGATGTAAATTTAAAGTTGTTATTTTATTTAAATCACGACTGATATTAAAAAAAAATGAGAACAAATGAGGAAAAAGACCTCAGGATGATGATAAAAAAAAAAAGCGCAAGAAATGGAAATAGAGTGGCCACATTTATCTTCTTCTTCTTCTTTTTTTTTTTTTTTTTTTTTCAGTCATGTTAAGCTATGGTAATAATAAAAATAAAGCCTAGTCATGTTAATTGATATTTTTATTTACAATTTTATACGTATATATCAAAACAAAAAACTGAAGCATTTTTATGTGCTCAATATTGCTTATAAACTTCACAAAACTATATAATTAGTTACGAAGATTATACAAAGATTACATTTTTATCTCTCTATTTTACACTCTTAGAAAAACAAAATAATAGAGCACACTTATAATAGGCATACTGTGAAAATGTTGGTTCACACTGCTCAAACTAACACTGAATTAAAAAAAAGAAAGAAAAAAAGACATTTATGTGGCCATTTAAGGATTACTATCCTTTATTATATAAAAAGAAACGTCATTAATATGAAACTTCAATTTTCCATATTTTAACTGAAGATAAAAATAAAGATAAAACATTAAATTCATATAACATTAATAATTCTAATTAATTTATATTATATGGAGCTAAAAATAAAAACATGCGAAGAAAAAAGTATTATATATATACATACATATATATATATATATATATATATATATATATATATATATATATATATATATATATATATATATATATATATATATATATATATATATATATATATATATATATATATATATATATATTATATATATATATATATATATATATATATATATATATATATATATATATATATATATATATACATATATAAAATATGCATGTGTGTGTCTTTTCACTGTAATTGACATGAGAGTTGAATATTAATGATTAAAATAATTTAAATTGTAAAATATATTATCAATCTTAGCAGTGTAAATTACAATTTATAATAATTAACATAAATTCTAAGTAAGAAATATAACTACGTATATTCATATTTAAATACTGTATTAATATAACAGTATGAAAATGGTATATAAATATATATAAAGAAAATAATTATTTCTTATCTTATTGTAGTAAGACGTTGCTTTAAAATAAAATTTAAAAATATATATATTTAAATAATAATATTACGTAAGTACATAAAAGTGAATATTTATAAATTTCTGAGTACTTTATATAATAAGTTTAAAAACAAAAAAATATATATTTACCTTACTGATATTATTATTTCTGATATAAAATGTTATAAAAATAATATTTTAAAATAATAATGTTATTATTAATTCTATATAATTGCTTATAAAATTATATTTAAATAAAAAAAATCGTGTTTTTAAACTAAAATTGATTAAAAGTGAAGTCATTTTATGAATATTAACTTCTCTTTTTTTTTTTTTTTTTTGTCATTTATGTTAATTTTTTTACTAAGAAAATTGTTAAGTTAAAAGTCCTATTTTGTGTTAAGTTAATATAAATTAGTTGCATGTAATAGTTGTAAATAGAACAAGAACATGCAAAGTAATGAAAGCTATACAGTATAGATTAATATTCAAAGAAAAATAATGATAACTAATAGGTCTCCCTATCCATCATACCTTTAAATAAGCTTGTATGTATATCTGTATCTGATAATAATGATAAACTAAAAATATCGTGTGTATAATAAACTTATAAGAGTTGTTATATATATATATATATATATATATATATATATATATGTGTATATATATATATATATATATATATATATATATATATATATATATATATATATATATATATATATATATATAATATAAAGCAAATTTGTATTGAACAAAGACTTTAAGGTATTAGTATTCTAATTTTAAATATCTTAAAGTAAAGATCGAATTATACCAGTAAAAGTTTTTTATTTTTTATAATGAATAATTTAACAATTATTATATAATAAGATATCAGTAATATTTAAATATCTCTTAAATTAAAATTTAAAATTTTTAACATGTAATTCCATTATGTATAATGAGTATCTACTTATGAAAAAATAAAATTTATTAATTAAAAAGAAGTTATAATTACTGTTATTATTATGTCAAAGCATTTTGGTTTTGTTTGGTGGCATGGATCATTTTATGTATTAGCTTTTTGCCTTTTTCTTTCTCACCTTTTAGACAAAATGTTTTATAATATATGTTTTATTACATATTAAGGATCTATTGATTTAATTTTTAATTGAATTTATTTTATGTAATTTTTTTTTCTTGGAGTTATATCGAGTGGATACGGCAAAAATGATTCATTACTAAGCAAAAACACAAAAAGATTAATTTTTTTTAGTCATGAAGCTATTTATTTAAAAATATAAAATTCAATTATTGAAATTACATATAACATCAAATATTTCAAAATACACAAAAATGTCAGCATAGAATTACAAACTAGCACTAAGAATGAATAGTATTACCATAGTATATATTATATGGTATTACAGAGTAAAACAGAGTAGTGAAAATTATTGAACTATGTATGGTTGTTGGTTTTAGTTTAAAAATTTAATATAACTGTTGAGTAACTTTTGTTCTGTAATGAGGTTATTTAAGTAAATTTCATGTAAAGCTTGACTGTACAAATGCATCACGTTGCATTTTCTCATGTTATGCATTATTTGCAGGATCAACGTGAGAATTTGCATGCTTTCTTGGCTTTGTTCAGCAAGCCAGCCAACATCGTGCTGCAAGTGTAATGAAGCTGTGTACTACAAGCGCACGCATCACTAGATAGATTAGCATAGTTTGTGATTTGATACATCTCTATTTCACCATGGAATATATACATATAATATATATATATATATATATATATATATATATATATATATATATATATATATATATATATATATATATATATATATATATATATATATCAATTTGCAAATCATGAACAATTTCTCTTTGAAGTAGATATACTTCAAATTTTAAAGGAAAAAGATCAAACTTTAAAACTCAAGTAAAAACCATCTTTTTGAAATGTTGATTTATCTTTTTGGCAATAGTTTCATATAATATTAGCTACAAGAGGTCTATTCATTAGTCTAATATTTTAAATTTATTTATACAATTTTAATAAAATATTTAACCATATTTAAAAACTTGCATTTAATTTTCAATGTTATTCTTACGAGAAACACACACGCTGAATTTAAATTAAAAATATATATATTTAAATCTTATTATGTTTATTATAAATTTCAATGCTTGTAACGTCTTTTTAATACTATTAAATTTTCATGTAATCAAATTGGTTATGTAGTGAAAATATTAGTCGTGTGAACAAGCCATAAGGCCACTTTGCACTATTAAATTAGTGATCATATATTCTTAAACATAAAAAAGCTTTGTTTTTCTATAGAATATAGCATTCACTTATATTATAACATCAACTTTGGTGTTATAGTTTTAATTATTATTGTTTTATATATTTTAGACATATTTTTGCAAGAAAAAAAGTGCGTTGTATTGAACACTTCATGTTAAAGTCGAAGCCATGTTAAATCACTGAATAACATGGACTGCATAGGAAAATCACTTATTTTGCCACTTTAAAAATACTAAGCAATAACTTTGAGAGCATTGATGCTGTTGAGTTAGTCTCTCAAGTATGGAAAAAAAATAATCATAACAAAAAATTAACCAATTTTCTAAAGAAAATAGTCGAAGATGAAGTTTTTCCTATGCTGAGCAACGTTAGTCATTTCTCCAGTATGGCCTCCAAGTGCATTAAATATGACGTCATACGCACACACCCTATACTAGAAATTTTCAGTCCACACTTTCGCATTTGTATTCAGACATTTTTTGTCTCTCTCTTTAGACTCGTCTAAGGTTTTTTTTTTTTTTTTTTTTTTGTCTAGCCTGATTGAATTATCATTCAGCTCACATTCATAACTTTTATTTCATATAATTTCCTATATATGTAGTAAAGTATAAAAAAATATATCATTAACTTTCAGTTGATAATATTTTTACTACTACATTTTTATAGTTTCATCTTGTGATTTTTATTGTTTTAGAAAATAGATTTATTGGTGATAATAAAATTTATTATTGTTTTGATAATAATAAACGTTGGTGACAATTTATAATTAACGAAAATATAATTTAACTTCATGAAGAATTTTATTTCAAATATTTTCTTGTAAAGATCAACATCACTATTTTTTATGTATTTATTATTATGCCATGTAACTAACAAGATTTGAAATTGTTTTATCTGACAAACACATGATTGCTTCATATATAAAGAACTAAAAGCAAAATTCGCTATTCTTTGTCTGTTTACACAAAGCAGTTCCTTTGATTTCTAACCAATCTTTTTTTTTTTTTTTTTTTTTTTTTTTTTTTTTTTTTTTTTTTTTTTTTTTTTTTTGTCGTCATGCTGCATGAAAACCTTCAAATACATTTTCATAAAAAAAATATATATTAACTTTTTAAAAAGTCATTGTTGTATCAAATTTAACATAAAATTCAATGTTATTTTATTTTAATTAAAGTTTTTAAGGAAAGAAAAAGCAACTAATTTTAACGTTGCGTGACTTTATTTTAAAATTTCGTAAGTGTGAGTTTTTGACTTAGAAATAAAACTAAACTAAACTAATAAAAGGAAGAAGTTTTTTTTTAGAGAGAGAGAGAGAGAGAGAGAGAGTAATGAAAGTTTGCATAAGGATTGCAACTTCTAAATTTCTAAGTGTTGGTTCTCACTTTAAAAGAATTCAGTGAATATTAAATGAGACGATTAAAAAAAAAAGTCTGCAAGTTTACTTTCAACTTATATAAAGGTGTATTTTTACCACTGCAAAGTATTTTAATTACATTTACTTTAATGACAATAGGGGAGAAAAAAGCAATAAAAACTTAATAGAAATTTTCTACTTTTCTTGAAGTAGCAAACAAGATTTACAATTAGTAAAATTTAATATAACATTAAGTTATTTTTATTAGAGAGTCATAAATCAATAAATCTCGTGGAGCATAATATAAGTTATATAAAGCTATATTCCAAATTATCATCTTTATAGAAATTATTCTTAATATTTACTTAGTATTTATAATATACACTCTGGCCAAAATAATGTCTTTCCCGCCAAATGCTGTATCCGCGGTGCTAAACCAATCAGAGAACGTGTTATAAACCTACTAGCCAATCATAGTTGCCCTTTACATAGTTAATTACACTGCATCCGCTCGAACTAGTATTGGCAGAAGTGTAACTACATTTGAGAAATATATTTGCAATTCAAATTTACATAAATAAAATGTCAATATAATATTTTGTATCAAACTATATAAATAAAATGTAGCAAATTATTATAAAAAATTATAATTAAGAATTTTTTTTTATTATTATAATTTTATTATACCTAAAACTTTGTGGTAAAATATATACTACTATTTTTATAAACCGTTCAATAACTTCTTTTTTCTATAGGTTATTCCTTCTTAACCTAATTAAGTTTTTCTTAACATAGTTATAAGTTGTTGCTCTTTATTAATATTATGATAATTATTCTCATTTACTATAACATTAACATTTTATATTACATTTTTTTTATATATTATAATATATACTTGATTCTAAATTATATACTGTAATATAAAAAGAAGGCATGCACGTTATACATAATAAAGTAGAGATGAGATGATGGATGAAGTCACGTTTGTTAGGCTTCAAAAATAATAAAAAAAAACTTATGATAATAAACATTTTAATACTTTAAAGTAATTTTATTTCAAAGATTAAAAAATATTATATCACATATATAGTAAGAAACTTCATTATGATTAAATGTTCAAATCAATTTCTTTAAATTATAATAAAAATTTAAGATTTTTATTTTTAACACGTATTATATTAAGGCTTTTTATTTTTTTATCTTTTGTATAGCACTTTGATTTTAAGAGCGTATTTTATTATGATATTTACATTATAATCGGAGTGTGAATATTTTATTATATTTATGTCGATATTCCTAACAACTTATAGCATAATTTAACCATAATACAATTTTTTACATAAATTTTTACTAAAACGTGGTATAGTAATCATTTATCAATAAATAATGCCCTTATACTCGACTCCAAAGCTTCATAATTCTACTAATTACAATTATCAGAAACATTTTAAACGTCTAATAATTACTATAGTAACTTTACTCTGCTAAAAAAAAATATGTATAAAGAAATTTTGTAAAACAAAAATAGTAAAAAAAAATAAATAAATAAAAAAACCTATTTTTATATTTATTTTTGCTTCAATATAAGATTATTTTAAGATACAAGAAAGTATCTATTATTATTATTATTAAGTCAATAGGCCATTTGAAAAATCTCAATTCTCAGTCATGGAAATTTTATATATATTATTTAAAATAACTTATTGCAAAGCTACAAAAATTTTGATGTATGGTATATTGTAGAATCGTGTTAAATTAAATTAAAACAAACCTTAAATAAAAAAAAAAATAAAAAAATAAAACTCTTTCCCAAAGGATTGTTGATTTTCTACCTTACTTGTAGGGTTAGTAGAGAGTTTGTTTATTTTCAAACACTGATGTGAGTTTAACAAATAAAATTATCCAATGTTTGATTCCAACACATTATTATTATTATTTTATACACGCAAAGCAGAGACTGAAAAAGTAACCACATGGATCCTATATTATGCTGTAAAGCCAAATTACTTTTCACCTCTTCAGAAATAAATCTCCACTGCAAGATTACTCTAAATTACATATTATATAGTAAAGCAACAGACTCCCAATAACAAAGCATAATGATTTAGAAGCCTATATACAATTCTGTATAATAAAATACATGGTTTTTGTTTTTACTAATAATTATGTAAGCAAGGCCGTATACAGTTAAACGTACGCGGATTTAATTAATTACGTAATATATGCTGCATTTATGTCATATAACATAAACTTTGCTATTAAACATTAACCTCAGGCATGGCGGTACTTTTTTTTTTTTTTTTTTTTACCCCATAACATTTTTAAAAAAAAAAATCAGCATATTAAGTTTGTATTACCTTCAATAGCGTGTATCTGGTTAAAAATTAACATGGTGAGCATAGGACGTCCTATATTACCCGTGTTATTTTTTTCTCACATATAACACATAACCGATCGACAATTGGTACATAATGCTGTATAGAAAACAATTAAAGTTATCGATTTAAAAAAAAAAAAAAAAAGTTCCACTACGTTAATCCTTTTTAAAAACTTGCATAAATTCTTATGCTGTATAATACATATATTTTTTATGCTGTACAGACAAATTTCGTTTTCAATATTATATAAATGAATGAATGTAATGACTAAATTTGGCTAAAATTGAGCTATAAAGCATAATAATATATTATTATTATTTATTATTAATCGTGTATAGTGATAACAATGACGTGATAGTGATAGCAATGATAAATTTTTATATATTTATAAAAAATACTTGTATCCGTGTTTACTTTAAGAAAAAGGTAATAAATTTTTATTGTCCAATTTTATATTTTCATTTTTGGCACGCAATCTTCCATGATTATTTCAAGAGGACATATGATCATCAAAACGACTTCAATTTCAAAGAATCACTTTTATTAGTAGGTCTTAAAAGTAGATTTATTTATTTATTATCAAACCTGCAGTATTAAAATTTGCAGAAAAATTTATTTACACTACTTTGCTAATACAACATAAAGCTTTTACATTGCTGCACAAACTGATTAGTCAGCATGACGAGAGTAACGTACAAGTGCATTCTATTTCATACTGATGATTGATGTGCATAATATAGTGTAAAGTAAATTACTGGCATGTATGGCTATCTTATACATTTTACATACATACATGTAGTAATCAGTTAAAGTAACATGTTTACACCGCATTATGTGATGATGTGGTCAAACCAAAACTATACTTAGGATTACATTTTTAATTCAATATCGATTCTATTCATTATTTATATTCCAAGGTCTTACAATTTACATTAATAAAGTATGATTAATTTTCATAAAATCAATAAGTTTGATATTTTTTTGACATAAATTTTAATAACTTCTATTTTGTGTTTGTAAAATCTTATTTTTAATTAAAAACTGCATGAATTTGGTTATTTTTATATAAATGAAGAATATTATAACTATTTTTTACAACGTAAAATATAATATACTATAGTATAAAAGTGTCAGCAAAAATTATCAATATATGTTTATGGGAAAATAGTAAAAGTGAGATATATGTGGCAATATTGCACATAACACACACACAGTTAATATTAATGTAAGTAGATGACTTATGTAATCCAAAAAGGATTCCCGCTGAAAAGTACTGGTCAGCTGGAGATATGTATTGCGGGTCAAAATTACATTGATCAAATGGGTAACAAAATATAACTTCCAGGATTGAAATAAAAAGTAACTGGAAATTGAATATTGATATTTTCTTTGGATTACCTATCTATATTAATACCTTAGTTAATAAAATAACAGGTATGAGGGGAACTGAGTGTTTAAGTAAAAGAGAAGAGAGATGGCATACAGTGTTGCAATTTAATCCATTTTCATGAAGTTTTTGGTGACACATCGGTAGATTAAAGCCATAGACCACATAAAATAACATGTGCTTTTTAATGAATAAACATGAAATAGGATCTTCAAAACTGATGGCAATTTTTACCAGAATGTTAATGTAGTCTCACGAGAGAGCGTGAAAATACTGTAAAGTATGCAATTTGCTTGACTATTTATGTTTCTAACGTCAGAAACTGAGAAACATGAAAAAATTAGTAAAAAATACTGTGCGGGCTGCATAAATCGAAAAAAAAATTATAACTGCTACGGAGCTACAGTTGGTTTTTGAGACAAATTTAAGTTATTCATGTAAGTTCCATCAAGAGTATTTTTGAAAAGAAATTCTTGTATAAGAAATAATTTCATATAAAAATATTAATAATTAAGTTTTTGCCTTGTTATATTTCTTAAAAAATATATACATATAACTATTTTTTATTATATAAAAATCGCAATTTTTAATATAATTAATATTATATAAAATTGAAACAAAATAAAATTTAAATAATATTTTTACTTTATTCTGTATAGTGTTTCATTAATTTCTAAATAGGCTAAAATGTTTGAGATAAATGTCTGTACTTACTATTCAGTGAAAATGTGTATACAGTAGTTAATTAGTATTTCAAATATAATTCTATTAAAAACTTATAAATATGTGTATATTGTATAGAACTGAAATTATGAAACACTCTGACAAGTGATTATTATTTAAAAAAAAAAAGGTAGAGGACCATGTAAGTGGGTATGTACCTTTTTTGGCCTCTTAATAAAAATGTTTTATCATTATTATCTGTATTTTAGTTGCAGTTGGCACAAACTGTTACTATGAATGTCTGAGTCAGAGTAGAAAACCCGTGAAACAGTTTGCTATTTTGTGGATTTTCATAACACGATGACAATAAAACTTTGTAAAAGTAAACAATGGATGAGAAAAATGTATCATTATTATTTATTTATAATTTATACGATTGTATTATTTACATTTTTCAATCAGATTACAAATATGTAGTATATTTTTACTGTGATACTGTTGTTATTATCATCGTTTCAATATTCAATTATAAATATAATATTGTGTCCTGAAACTCTATTGCTTGCTCTAAAAACTACAAAATAGGTTATTCAAACAATATTTTATATAATTGAAAATAGAACTAGTCACTGTTGACCCACTTTTTTGAATTGCAGGAAAATGTCATTCTTTTGACCACACAAAAGAAAAATGTGCAATACAGTGCTTTATAGCATTATATTTTCCTTTTATTGTGTCTATGCACTCCACAAGTTAATTATTCAACGCGAGAGGGAGAGAGAGAGATGAAGCATTGATTACGATATATATTTCTGTATACAGTATGTATACAGAGTGAGTGTATATATATGTGTGTGAGTGAGTGTATGTACTGTATAGTCCATTTTGATGCTGAACAATAATGACGTTTTCCATATTTTCTATTCCATTAATACATTCTATATAACAGCTATATAGATTTTGTAAGGTTTAATATAACGTGAAAGAACATGATAGAAAGGAAAGGAACATACAGTAGAAACATATATATTATTCTACATATCTACAAAAAATAAATTGTCCTTGTTCTACTTTTAAATATAATGTTAAAAAAAGTGATTACAAACTAAAATAAGAAAGAAATGGTTAAAACAAAGTATGTTATGTGATAGCCTCAAAGGGTAGAACTATATTCTGTAATGATCTGTCACTTTTAGTTTTATCTTATTCTTCACTTACATATAATATAGATTAACACAATATCTGAATTCTTGTAATATAATATAACAACTGCATTTGTTAAAGCTCTGAAAACGGAGTGCTTTTGTTATTTTCATACTGGGAGTAAATGGTTAGTCATTTTTTTTATACATCTCTCTCTCTCTATCTCTCTCTCTCTCTCTCTCTCTCTCTCACTCACTCACTCACTCTCTCGTTCTCTTTCTGCTTCTTGCTGATGCAATTCATTATGCCACTTTTTTCTCTCAGATTTAATAATTGAAATGACGAGAACGTAGAATATCTTACATAAATATATGAACTCGCCAGAAACAAAAGCATACATTCAACATTCGCTGCATTGTACATTTTTCCCCTGCTTAGTAAGAGAAAACGACACTTACAGCCAATGTCGACTGTCTGTTTTTGCAATAACTGACGCGTTTATATAATATTCTCTATAATACCGACTTATACATGCACATAACTGTAATATTACCATTTTTCTTCAATTATAAATGAAATATAATAATGATTTGGTTTTAATTTTAATTCAACTTTATATATCATGAAAAACTTTAATATAATATCTGTTATAAAAGACACACTATAGTAAAAAAAAAATAAAAAAAACTTTAATGTTAAAAACACAATAGAAATAAGAAGTATTCTGTTTATATAACATATAAAAAAAATTAAACTAGCTTTTAAATAAATCATTATGAGTATGATATAATTCTGTAATTAATTATTATTTTTAGTACAACAAGTCACTTGAAAATAGAAATTAATTAAAAATACATTTGAAGCTTTTTTCTCTCTCTCTTAGAATTTATAGGTCATTCTATTGTACAGTAAATTACACAATTTTTTGTCGTTATTTATTAAATCTAATTGCTTTTCTGTGCAAATAGCTTATTGTTGTTATTTACCAAAGGCGTTAATTTTAACAGAAAATTGTTTACTTGTTTATAATGGCTCTTATTTTGATTTTTTTTTTAATCTCCTTTGGAATAATACTTGTTTTGTTTACTATTTTTCTACTTCAATAATCATTTCATTTTAAGTATTAACGTATAATTAAGAATACTCATCATCAAATTCGATTATTTTATTATAAAATGTTAATTTAAAACTCAATTGAAACTATGATGAAAATGTAAATTATAAAATAAATTTTAATTACTATTCACATACTTGTATTCAAATTTATTTTAATTATTTATGTAAAATAAATTAAAACATAATTTTGATGAATGCATTTTTTTTTTTTTTTTTTTTTTTTTTTATTATTTCAAACACACAAATATACAAAGTCCAACCAAGGCATAGCCTTATCGGTTGGTTCATTTATTGTTACACAATCATGTCTTATTATATTATATTACTACATATACATATTTTTTATTATATATATTTCAAAAGCAAATAAAGTACGTATTTACACAAAAACATTTTTTTTTTTTTTTTTTTTTTTTTTTTTTTTTTTTTTTTTCATTTAAGAGAAGTATTTTTATAATACAAGAAGCAAAAATTAATCATCATTAATCAATACAAACAGCAAAAAATTGTTCAACATTTTATAAATTATCAAGAAAGAATTTTTTCATATTAAATTTCGTTTCATTTTTATTTGCAAAACTTTTTAATTCTGATGGAATTTGATTCCATAATTTAGGAAGTAAAAATTTTTTTGTCCTTTCAGTGAATCTATTTACAATTTTTGGTACAAATAAAGGATTGGTCACTGCTGTTCTGGTACTATAAATATGAGTTCTCGGTATACCATGAGAATTTTCAAAATAATTTTCACAAATAAAAGAACATTTAAACATTTCTTCTATTGGCAATATCTTAAAGTACTTAAAATATTCAAGATCACTTTTTAGCTTATTTCCTTTTTTTAAAATTTTTAATATTCTTATTTGCATTTTTTTCAATTCCCATAATTTACCTGATTTAGTACAACCATAAGATAATAAACCGTATAATATATGTGGATGTACAAAAGAAAAATATAATTGTCTCATCGTCTGTTCATTCACATATGATCTTACTGTTTTTAATTTAAAAATTGCAGATCTCAATTTATTTAACAGTTGCATAATATGCAAATCCCAATCAAAAATATAGAATATTTGAGTTTATTATTATTATTATTATTTGTATCTAACCTATATATTATGTTGAAGTACTTTTATATCATCTAGATTGGTTTTATAATAATATATAAATATAAATAGAAAATTAATAATAAAAGAAAATAAAGCTTGTTGGCTTTGATATTGATGATATAATTTGAATCACTCATTTAATTATAAAGTATTACTGTTTTAATTATTTTTAACTATTTTATTCAATCTGAGAGAGAGAGAGAGAGAGAAAGAGAGAGAGAGAGAGAGAGAGAGAGAGAGAGAGAGAGAGAGAGAGAGAGAGAGAGAGAGAGCTTTTTTACACTATTTATTTGATCTTGTACTTTATCCCTAGAGTACAAATGTAAAAAAAAAAGCGTAAACAACTAGATATATTATTTTTATTTCCTATTAACTTATTGACACGTGAAACGTTATACTGTACAGGTTATATTTTGTTATTTTGTGTTACCAGGAAAAAAAAATCAACTATTGTGAAATGAAATGAATCACTTTCAATAAAAATAATAATAATGTTAAAAGTAGTATTTGAGTTATACAGTACAGTTCTTATTACATATTTTATTATGTTTTTATTTCCAAGTTGCATAAACATGTTTACCAATGAAAATATGTTTCGTTTCTATGTCTCATGAGATATTATATTTTCAATTCTAAACGTTTTTTTTTTATGGTGGTAATAATATCAGTACCAACTTATATTAGGGAAACAAATTAAGTTCAAATTTAAATTTTGTTTATCCATAGTATTTTAAATTGATAAACAATAAAATTTGAGACTTACAAAAAACTACTATAAACATATTTTCATGCTTAAAAATAAGATATATAGATGAAGCATTTTTTTTTCTTCTTCTTCTTTTTTTTTCTTCTTCATATTATAGAAAATTGAAAGTTCTCAATCTTATAAAAATATAAAATCAACATAATATTCTATGGGATATTTGTTTGTTTGTTTTTTGTTGATATAAGCTCTGATATTGAAAATCTATGACTTAGAATATTGCACAATTTCATATCCTTTACTGTATTTTATATACACAAAACTTTTTTTAGTTTGTAAATATATATAAAAAATAACATTATTTATTGCTTTGGAGAAACAGAAAATAAGATTAAATTTATGCGGTATAGTCTCTCTCCCTCTCTCTCTCTCTCTCTCTCTCTCTCTCTCTCTCTCTCTCTCTCTCTCTCTCTCTCGTCCTTTATTCTCTCATTTTCTTCCTGTTTATATTAGAAATGAGTTTATTCAATACGCTTCAGTATACGATACCTTAGAAGTTTTGCAATCAAAATAATGATACAACTTTTCCTTCAAAAAATTTACTTCAGAAAAAAAAATGTACATTTATAAATATAGCTTTTACGTTATTCAATATTTTCTTAAAATTACGCGGAATTGAATAAAATGATCGTATACAATTTAAAATTTTTGAAAAATGCGTACAAATGCGTGGGCTTTAGCTTGTGGGTGTATTATTAATAAATAATAATCCATTCGTAACACAAGTGTATAGAAAGACAAACAACATTTAAGCATTAATGTATAGTATAAGGACTGTTTGAACGAAATATAATCGTGTGTGTGTGTGTATATATATATTATATGTGTTGTCACTGCGGCCAAAGAGTTGGTCGATGCCGCGGCCGTCTCGATGGGTCCTTCTTTCTCGACATACACGTAAAAATATATCAATATTTTTTCATGTGTGTCAATATATATATATATATATATATATATATATATATATATATATATATATATATATATATAATATTATACTTAATACATAAATATTATACTACGAGTATGTATATCTAAGTGCGGATGCGAGCAAATACATGTCGTCGGCAACTCGTAAGTTGGCATTCCTCGCTCATCAATAGATGTTGAATACGCCATATTAAATGTTTTATTTTAATTTTTGCAAGACTAAAAAAAAAATAATAATTAAATCTACCACATCGTATTACTTCTATTCCGTGGTTAGTAAGATTGGTTAGGATCGTCAAACCGTGAAGCCAAAATCACGCAAATGTTGTCTATTGGTGGCGTAGGAATCCAATAACTTAATTATAATATTATGTACTATACGTATTATTTAAAGGTACAGTTTAGAAAACGATATGATTATAATAGAATTAAATTAACCGTACTAAAAATTTGTAACAATTACTTTCAAAATTATTTAATTTTTAAGTCCTAGAAGATACTTTAAAATACGAAACGAAGTATAAAAAATAAGTTCAATTAGATATAAAATATAAATTCAAAAATTTAATTAATTTAAATTCATAAATTGAAATCATACATAAAAAAGTTCATACATATGTAACTTAAATATTGTAGGAAAAAGTAGTTTAAAATAACACTGGATGAGATTTTTTTATCAACTTTAAAATAACAAAATTCCAAAAATCATTGTTTTTTATGAATTCTTTACTTTGTAAGTTTACAATTGTGTGTGTGTGTGTGTGTGTGTGTGTGTGTGTGTGTGTGTGTGTGTGTGTGTGTGTGTGTGTGTGTGTGTGTGTGTGTGTGTGTGTGTGTGTGTGTGTGTGTGTGTGTGTGTGTGTGTGTGTGTGTGTGTGTGTGTGTGTGTGTGTGTGTGTGAGAGAGAGAGAGAGAGAGAGGGTATTTTTAATAAAATAAATTGCATATTTGTCACCTCATTCAAGATGTAAATTAGTTAGAGGAAAAAGTTCAACTTGTGAATGCAATAATTAACAAGTGCTTTATGCTAATGAAACAAACTTTTACAAGATGATAAGCTTCTACTTTTTTTTTCTTCTTACTTACACTGACAAACTTTGCAAAACTTTTTTTTCTTCACGGAATTGACTCAACGTTAATTTGAAATGCATTCTGGACAATATATTTCTGTAAAATCGCAATAAATTATTTGGTTAAAAAAATTGGATTACAGTACATGAGATTTATTTTCAGTGTATCAAATTGTTTCCACCGTAGCGCTGGCCCTTTTTCACTACTTGCAGTTTCTGATTATCTGTTTAACTTAGGCAAGGCTCTACCTTTTACAATATTATCAATGTTACCAAGTTACATTGTTACATTGTTACCAATTGATGTTTATCAAGGCTATGTGCAGATTTTTTTTAAATAAATATTTACTAAAATATATATATTTATTCTGTTTATTAATCTTTTAAATTTTTTTTATTAATAAAAAGTAAATAAATACATAAGTCCCATCAAGACAATGAAGTCTTATCAATGGGTGCTTAAAGCGACACACAACCCTAAAAATAAGTATTTTTTGTTCTTTCCTAAAACAATTCAATAGTAATCAGTCATTTATTTGACTTTTCTAGTCCGCGGGATAAGCGAGCCCCGCGAGGGTAATGATATAGAGTACACGCCCCTCTACTATGAGTGTAAAAAATTTGTACCCCCTGCTGTACCTGGTAAGCTTACCTGTGAAGGTGTACAGATTTTTTACTCACACAGTAAAGGAAATCTCTGACGTCAGAGATTTCCTCTTTACCCTCGCGGGGCTTGCTTATTCCGCGGGCTGGAAAAGTCAAATAAACGACTAATTTCTATTGAATTACTTGAGAATAGAACAAAAAATACTTATTTTTAGGGTTGTGTATCACTTTAATCAACATAATATAAAAATGTTAGTAAGCATACAAAATTTACAATATTAATTATACAAAATCAGCACATTTCAATTTTTTTTTACTAACTATAAGAATATAAAAATAATGTTTACCTTTAGAACAAACCAATTAATTATATTATTTACAAAAATACAATTTTTTACTTTTACTCTTTACCTTTCGCATCCTTGATAAATTTTGGAATGAAATTACAAATTAGCGGTATGTAGTTGAACACTTATAGTGTCCTCTCGCCTTATCTATTTTTAAATTTGGGTACAACAACCGGCTCGAAAAGCTGTTGTCTTGTATTGTGAGAGTAAGATCTATGTATATGTGAGATGTATGTGAAAATAACAATCTTAGATTATCATTAATATAATGTACTATATAATATATTTATATATATATATATATATATATATATATATAGATATATTCATTAATATAGTTTGTTTGTGTTTCATCTTAGAATAAAATTATTCTAAATTGAAGAAATAAAATTAATTAATTAAGCTAAATAAAAATTATTTCTACTCTGTTAAATCTTGAACAATGTTGCTTATGTATAACAAAAGTAAAAAAACAAACAGTTATTTTTATTTTTTCTTTTACTCTTGTTAAATTTTTTTAGTACTAAAGTTGAACAGCAAAATGAGCAACCGTGCAAGCTACAGAGATTTTTTTTTTACTTCGTAAACTCACATCAGCTGACCTAGCTGACTTTGTGCTTGGAATAATTAGCTCATTGCATATTTACTGCTTCTTTTTTAACCTTAACTATAGACTATTCTGCTTGTATGTAACAGTATTACGTAATAAAAATTACTAGTGAAATAAAAATATTTTAGATATTGTGTAGTGATATTTATCTTTCAGTTAATTTGAGCTTTTATTTTAGAAACAAATATTGAATTAATACCTATAATAAATAGTTTTTACTTATTGGCTTTTTACAATGTATACACCCACTAATGTATGTACAGCTCTGGACAAAAGTTCCCGAAAGGGGCAGCGGCGTTTTCTCATAAAGATAACATAGTGTGTTTGCGGGTTGCCTATGCAAATCGTTCGGGAACTTTTGGTCAGAGCTATACGTATACATCATTCTCCTGCCTACTCAACATTATTTTCATGCCAGATTATGTTAGTTATTATATCATCATATACATAATTTCAACAAATCTTTAAAAACATCATATGAATGAAGTTATATTTAAAGTAAAACTTAAAATGAGGAAAACTACAAAAAAAATTTAGTGGGTGATTTTATTTCATATTCTAAAAGAGGACATTGCCCTGAATCGATACATGTGTGAATTCATAATTTTTCAGTTCATTTAGTATTTTTTATTATTTTTGGAAAGTCGCGAAATGACGTCACAAGTCATTTGGGCATAGGAAAAAGTTGCAGCCTGTGACGTCATTTTGTGACTCTAAAAAAATAATTAAATATACTTAATGAACTCAAAAATTAGAAATTCATATATGTATCGATTCAGGACATTGTAGTCTTTCAGAATATGCAATAAAATTACCCCCTATTTTTTTTTTTTTAGTCTTCCTCATTGCTTAAATACTGAAATATAACTGAAAAATGTAACCTATATTCATACCTCATATAGCTGAAATGTAAAACTACTATATTTATATAACTTAAATAACGACTGTTATGTTAGAATCAGGTTAGAAATGTAATAAAAAAAAAAGCAATTATGTTAAACACAATTCATTATCTTTAAGTATCATGAAAATCATAAAAACGATTTCAATGTTTAAGACAACCTTAATTATAATTGTATCATAATCTTGTTTAACTTGTATAAAAACAACTGAGAGTAAATAGGAGAGGGAAACAGAGGGAGAGAGTTTCCTTCTTCTTTTTTTGCAACTTACAGAGTATACTTCGTATTTCAACATAAAAGTGCAACTGCAAAGTCATAACTTTCAAGACAGGTGATAAATGATGCTTTTTATACTGTAGCAAATTCACCTGCATAACATAACATATAAATATATAAGTTTTTATGTGTTGTGTTACCACAATTCTTATATAGCAATGCATTAGGAAAACTACTCTAAGGACACTTCAACCTTTTATTATTGTGAATCTTAAACTTAAAAAGGGGAAGACAGCTACAGAAATGTAGCAAGTTAAAGATAACTTCTTAACTTATATTTTATATTTCTGAATAAATGACGTATTTAAAGATTATATTGTTTTTTCTTGCTTCCCCAGCTCTGTCAGCCAATATAGATGTTGTGTATGAATCATCTCTAGCTGTGCATAGCTCTCTGCCATGCCTTGCCTGATGAGTCCTTGATAAATTTGATACTATTTTGTAACAGTGCTCATGTCCCATATACCCTATTAATTTTTTTTCATTGTTCTTATCGTGTTTTTGGAAGTCATCGATATTTTTCCGATATATCGATGTATCGATACTTTTCTTCGATATTATTTAATTAGTATTTAGTACTTTTGAAAATACCCTATATAAAAAGTATCGATACTTTTTTATATATCTCCGATCCCTATTATAAAGACAGGGGGGGGGGTTAGATAATTTTACCGTTGGCAACTTAAACTTTGTTTGTATTTGATATAGCAACTAAATAATAATTAAATGTAAAATATGCGGATATTATTTGATGCAAGATTGCAGTAACAGTTAAAAATCATTAACATTATTTATCTCCGTGTTATAGCCTGCAAAATACCAATATCGATTTTTTTCTTTTATACAAATTTTTGATTTTTTTGATTTTTTTTTTTTCATTCAAAATTAATTGGATATAAACGATGCAGAAATGTGTGTATAAAAGATATATTTAAATAAGTTTTTTTTATGTATTTATTATTCATACAAACAAAAAGCTGTAAATTGTATACGTTATTCTAATTATTTTAATTATGCATTGGTTTTACATTAAATAAACTAATTCATTAATTTAAAGTAAGAGAAGGAAAAAAGAGAAGAAGTCATGTTGTAGTAATCTCTAGAGAGAGACGACAGTATTTGATTTCATCGTGAGAAGAAGAGGATTGATTTAGAGAAGCAAAGAGAGCACAATATACATCAGTCAGAGAGAGAGAGAGAGAGAGAGAGAGAGAGAGAGAGAGAGAGAAAGAAAGAAAAAACATGATAGTTTAGGCAAGCAGGGTGCTCTAATTAAAACAACGAACGGTAGTCGCTTCACTTTTGTTTACCTAGCTCTGGGCAATGTTTGACAATCTGCCTCTTGCACGGGAATTTTCCTCCTCTTTTTTTTTTTTTTTTTTTTTTTTTTTTTTTTTTTTTTTTAGATCGCTTTCAAAACATTGAATGCAGACAAACGACCTTCTACCATACTTCTCAGTTTCAATTTTAGTGAAATTTAAGCTTAAAATCATTAATCGTTTAATGTTTTCTTTCTTGTGACGTCAAATATAAAAATACATTGCTTTGTTATATTGTTCACTGCGCATATAATTTTTAACAGATTTCAAACAAATTTCTTAAAAAAAAAAAAAAAAAAAAAAAAAAAGTAAAATTTAGACTAGTTTTTGTTTCCCGGTAGAAAAAACATAAATAAATAAAAGCGTAAGTTTCATCAAAATGTAATATTCACTTTCATTGAAATAAGTTTTTAAAGAACATCTCACTTTTTGTTACTTTTAATTTTAGTGCTTTAAATCTAACATAAGTGCATTTGTGTTCAAAATATTTGATTAGGAACTAAAAAAAAAAAGTTGCCCACTGTAAGTATTCTGATGAAGCTTAATTTTTTTATAAATTGAATTAATTTTTTATAGAACTTTTTTATTCTTTGCTTATAGGAGTTAGGCCAGGAAGTAATATACTGTATAAAGCAACTGCCAATACTTGTTGTAACATGTTAGTTATATGGCTTGTCTATTCGGCGTTCAAAGTATTGATTAAAACATTTTCTTTTAACATTTAAGATTTAATTGTTAAAAAATCTTAAAACAAAAACAAAAAAAAGTAAAAAAATCAAATAAATATTAAACTTTTGTGGGCCGTAAGCTGCAGCCTCTATTTAAATCGAGTTAATGTAACTTTACTTTATACCTTATGTATGAGTAAACCGACCAATTAATCAAAAATCAAAATAACAACTTTACTACGGTTTAACTAGTTATAAAACGTTACAAAAAAAATGAAATTAGGTTCTATGGCATTACAATAGTTCAAATTATCTGAAATATTTAATTTTAAATCAAAGAAGAAAATTTATATTGAAGGTTAAGTTTAGCAAATTTAATTTTATATTAAAATTAGTCATAAAATATAAAAATAAAATTTATATAAAACAGTTTTTATATAATTTTAAATGTACATGAAAGTTTAAAAGAAAAAAAATCAACTTTTCAAAAGAATATGCTGACAAGTAAATGCCAAAAACTTTTTTGTAACGAATTATTTTTCTTTTTCTTTTGTAATATCAATCTGTAACGCTACGGGTAAAACTTTTTTTTCTTTTACTGTCGGAAATGACACTTAAACTTCATAACTTCAATATTACAAAATATTACAACCAACTTTTAAGTCAAGTAATGTCATTAACGTAAAAAAAAAAAGAACTCAAAAGTTTTTTTTATATATGAAATATATTTTACTCTTTTAGTTATAGAAAATAGGCTAAAAAAAATACTTCAATAACTATTACCTGACTGATTTAATGAATTATTACACATTTCTACTTTTTTCCTATAAAGAAGGATAAAATTAAATTAATTAAATGTAGATGCTTGACGTAAGAATTTTATTATAAATTGTGTAATAATACCTATTCAAAAGAAAATATTTATGTAATGTAATAGATTTGAAATATTTAAAAGTAAATTATTTTTCTATTACTAATTGTATCGTAAGTATATTTATTTTACGGTAATAAATGCACACTGGAATTCAACTTAAAAAAAAGATAATATTATTGTCAAACGCTATTCACCTAATTCATATTAGCATTAATGTTGCTCAACTTCCGCTAACCAAAATAAATTATTATTATTATTAATTATTTATGTATGTTATTTTTTAAAAATGATAATTGCCTATTCAGTTTTTACTTTAAAAGTAGATTTATGGCTAATTTAAGCTTTATATTATTAAGTTTTAGTTTCAATCCCCTCCCCCCCCCCCCCAACCCTCTCCAACGTCCTATAGTTTTTTTATACTATATTCGCAGCTGTTTAAAGCCCCTTGACGTATAGGCAACAATTGTGTTATATCTATTCAGCGGGTTGCATACCAATTAGGATGTAATTACGAAGCACTAAACCTAAACATGTATATGTATTTTTTGAAATAAATCCCTTTCTGAATCTGAATCTGAATCTATGTGTTTTTATATAATACAGCATATTTTGAATTGAATTGAAGTACTAACAAAACCATATTATTATTATCAATAATAATATTACTTCAATTTACGTAATTCCGTAGTATTATGTATATTAACTATTGTATTGATATACTGTATATCGTTAATAATGATAACTCTTGTATATTTTCAATTTCTTTGTTTGAAAGTTTGTTTAATACAGCAATAATTCATAAGAGTTGAGAATTAACAGAATATATAATAAGAAACAAATTATTGTGAAGATTGTATACAGATCAATGCAGTTCATATAACATGTAACCAATTGTGTGTTGTATGTATATTATATATGTATATATATAATAGATTATATTAATGACTATTGAAATTATACCACTAAAGTATATTTTCATATTAAACAAATAATATACTGATATAACATAGAAATATAACAAATAAATAAAAAAAAATGTAATAAATAATAATAATTGCATATATATTTAATCAATCAATATTCAATTTAACATGCAAAAAAAAAATCACGTTTGCTTACATAAAAAGTTGATTCATATTCCGTGTTGAGTAGTAGAGTGACTTGATTGCATTTCAAATACAGAATACACGTCGACCTCTCAACAACCACAAGGGAATTGAGTGGAGTAGAGTGGAGTGAGGTAGTATGGAATTTAATCAAATCAAAATTGTGAAACATGAACTGCAAGTTCCACGTATGACAAAAAATAATAATATCATACGGTCAATAGAACCTTCGTTTTAAATTATACGTTTATATTAAAGTTCCAATTTCTAATTTAATAATTGAACATTGCTATACTGATGATATATATATAGAACTAGTTTTATAGAATATTTAAAACAAAGGACAATTATATGGAAAAAGTTAAGAGTGCATAAACTAATTGATATATATATATATATCACGGGCAAACTTTTTTTCCCTCTCTTCTTTTTTTCTATAGATAATCAAATAATTTTACTTTGTATTCTTTTGTTGCTTATACTCTAATGTATTCCATTTATATTTGATACAAAATATATATTGTAGCGTGGATTATTTAGTACCTAAAATAATAAACTATAATTTACGCAGTTACAGTAATATATCATTCTTCATCAGTGCTGATAAAATCAAAATACTTATTTTTCAGAGGCTGGCTGTTACAATATAATTTTAATATGGTATGCGGGATATTTTTAAATAACAGTTGAATTATATTAGATAAGCCATATAAAGACTACAAAACGCTTTTGTAAATTGTGAATTCTTAATTTTAAAAATAATATGTCAAAAAATGTATAAATGAAATTGATGTAGTGGAAAATAAGTTAATCTCTTATTTTATCAGAAGTAAAATGTGTATCTCATTTTTTGTCATGAGCAGCAAAATGTGTAACTGGTTTCTGATAATGTCGATGGTAATCCGAGTTAAGCATTTTGATTGCCGTGACAAAACAATTCTTTATAATTTATGTTAACAAAATTTTTAATTTACTAAAATATTGTAAAGCAAAAATGTTTGCCGATGATTTACTTATGATAGCGGCTCATAGTAACTTTGAAGTTGCAAATAAAATGTTACAAAATGATTTTGATTCAGTTTTGGAATGGTCGCATGATAGGAAAATATTAATTAATAGGAAAAAAACAAAAGTTATGCACATTTTTAATAAGTATACATATACTATGCAAAATATTCAATTAAGAGCTCATACTAATAAGTGTTTACATAATTTTACTTTAAATTGTAATTGTGAGTTTGTAGAACAAGTAAATAATTATAATTACTTAGGAGCTATTATTGATCAAACATTTGATTGGGATTTGCATATTATGCAACTGTTAAATAAATTGAGATCTGCAATTTTTAAATTAAAAACAGTAAGATCATATGTGAATGAACAGACGATGAGACAATTATATTTTTCTTTTGTACATCCACATATATTATACGGTTTATTATCTTATGGTTGTACTAAATCAGGTAAATTATGGGAATTGAAAAAAATGCAAATAAGAATATTAAAAATTTTAAAAAAAGGAAATAAGCTAAAAAGTGATCTTGAATATTTTAAGTACTTTAAGATATTGCCAATAGAAGAAATGTTTAAATGTTCTTTTATTTGTGAAAATTATTTTGAAAATTCTCATGGTATACCGAGAACTCATATTTATAGTACCAGAACAGCAGTGACCAATCCTTTATTTGTACCAAAAATTGTAAATAGATTCACTGAAAGGACAAAAAAATTTTTACTTCCTAAATTATGGAATCAAATTCCATCAGAATTAAAAAGTTTTGCAAATAAAAATGAAACGAAATTTAATATGAAAAAATTCTTTCTTGATAATTTATAAAATGTTGAACAATTTTTTGCTGTTTGTATTGATTAATGATGATTAATTTTTGCTTCTTGTATTATAAAAATACTTCTCTTAAATGAAAAAAAAAAAAAAAAAAAAAAAAAAAAAAAAAAAAAAATGTTTTTGTGTAAATACGTACTTTATTTGCTTTTGAAATATATATAATAAAAAATATGTATATGTAGTAATATAATATAATAAGACATGATTTGTGTAACAATAAATGAACCAACCGATAAGGCTATGCCTTGGTTGGACTTTGTATATTTGTGTGTTTGAAATAATAAAAAAAAAAAAAAAAAAAAAAATTAAACTTTAATATTCAAAATATATAATAAATAAATTTAACATTTTTTTTAAAACCTAAAAAAAAAAAATCATTACGATTACTAACGCAACTGTGATTATCAAATCGTTATTTATAACTATTTAAATTTTTTTAGCTTTAGTATACTGTACAGTACTTGCTATTTATTGTTCATAATATACTTCTACGTTTATGTTCGTTTTTTTTAGCAGTAATTTTTGAAAGTCTTATAATACAATTATTGAAACAATAATTAGTATTAATTATAAAATGAAAGTACATTTTACTTAAAATATTGAACAGATTTTAAAACCTATGTATCACATAAAATAAAAAATTATTAAAACGAAAACAATATCTTACTTTTATGGAAATTAATTTTACTCATAATGTAAAAAAACTCGACAAGTCATCAGGTCCATGATATAAGGAAGTACCTTATAAAAAACTAATTAAATTTCAATATCACATTTTCCGCATTTGTATTATTTATAAATTTGTGTTCCTATAAAATCAAAGCTATCAGCAAATATAAATAATATTGACTGAGACATTTCAACAAAACTGGTAGGATTAAATTACTTTACAAGGAATACGTGATTGCTTTTCCTCTGAAGGAAATATTAAAAAATATATATCAAAGACTTTTTTGCTGCCCATGATATGATATTTAAAAACTAAGATAATACTGAAACATTTTTATGAAGTTTTTTCTTCCTTTATTTATGATGGTTATTAGAAACATCTATCTCTACTGTAATGATACCAAATTATAAAGATGTAATTTGCACTGATGATTAATGTGGAATACACCGAGTATATCAGGCAGTAATTTAACATTGAGAGAGAGAGAGAGAGAGAGAGAGAGAGAGAGAGAGAGAGAGAGAGAGAGAGAGAGAGAGAGAGAGAGAGAGAGAGAGAGAGACTTAATTGTCTTTGATTACTTTATGGAGGACTAACATGAAATATTTTCATTAACTAATATAATATAAATATTTTAATTACTAGCTGTCCATTAGCTAAATTATTTTATTCAGTATTCAAAGTATTCATTAAAAATATCTTAACATATAAAAGAAATTCCTAGAATTTGAATAAAAACGTGATATTCATTTAGTATCCAGTATTTAGATTAGAGAGAGGGGGTGGGGGAGGGGGAATTAAAATTACATCCGTTCGACCAAGACTACAATTTTTTTAATCATCATAAAATTCATAGTTTTAATATAGAACTTTCTTATCTTGTATTTCAAAGAAAAAATATAACTTATTGATTTAATATGTATTTAAAAATATATATTATAATTTTATATTGAAAATAATATGATGTTATTCAGTAAATGTATGCATAATTAATTGTAATAAAATGAAACATAACATCATATATGTGAGTATGAGTGTATATTACACAAATCTAATCATGTATCAGCCTGCATATCATGAATACTATGTATACAATTTTCTGTGAGCCCAGTACTGAGCTGTGATGACTCGATTGTCGTATGAGTGTGTAATGTGTTTTTGTGTGTGTGAGAGAGGGAGAGAGATCAATTTCATTAAAATTTATTCACTATATTGAAGTATTAAAGACATGCAGTAAATTAATTATTAAAATGTACTACACTGTTACAATTTGATTAATTTTTGCAACTTTTACTGTTTTTAAAGCTTATATTCTTAATTAAAATGTATTTTAATAAAATACTTCACAAACATGACACAAATATTCTTTTATAAGTAAAGAAAGTATATTGTAAAGAAAAAATAAAAATGCAACCGATTTTTTGTCAGCAGAACTTTTAAATTGATTAAATGACCAATTATAACAACATTTGCACAACTGAAATTGCATATTCCACAATAGTATAAAAATAAACAATTGATATTATTTTACGTGTCAATATATATTTTATACATAATAATTTGAATTTAAAAAATAATGAAAATATGAAGGGGAAAAAAAAAAAAAAACAATTAAATAAATATATGAGAATATTTTTTGTTATTTTTCATAAAAAAACAATTCAATTATATAATTAAAATTTAAAAGTAAATGTTATAAAAATAAACGTGACATTCTGAACAGGATAATTTCAACTCGAGTTATTTTATTTATTTTTTTCTTTTTTGTTGAATTTATCATAATGTACGTTTGTGTGTTGTTTTTACATTCACGTAGCTGAAATACTCTGACATACCAAATATTGTTTGTTTTTATTTGACACCGTTACACATTCAATTTCACATACAGAATGTAAATTAGTATAAATAATATGAAATCAAAAGTATACCAGTAATGATAGAGAATTTTTAAATTATTTTGTAAAGCATTTCGAATGAAATCAAACATATATATATATATATGTGTGTGTGTATATATATTATATATAATACACACACACACACCTTGCTTTAAAATAGAACAGAAAATTATAGCACGCAAGCACCTATTTTATAAATTATGTAACTTTTACATAGTGATTGTTTTATTTTAATACTTACAGTGATAATTATTATCTTCATAAAAAGAAATTCAAAACTTAAAAATCACATATATTTCTCAGACCCACTTTTTTCCTAGAAGATTAACGAAAGAATTTTATTGGTATTTTGAAAACATATATATATATATATATATATATATATATATATATATATATATATATATATATATATATATATATATATATACATATTATATGATTTTATTTTTTATATTTATCATGTGATATTACGTAGTTTTTAATAATAAATTTTATACGCAACCATTTAGAAAAATTTAACGACGAATGGAATGTGATATGTGTTAAAAAAAAGTTAAATTTATCAATTTTTATATGAAATTTCAAATATATGTAATAAAAAAATCTAACTCTCGTATTTTTCAAGAGAGAGAAAGAGTCAAGTACCTGTGCATGTTTCCTTCCGCACGGTTGACCGCATAAATCTCTCTCTCTCTCTCTCTCTCTCTCCACTCACACTAGTCTCATCTGCTAACAACACACAAAATAATTACTTCTCTTAGACTCGACCAGGCATAAATAATTCTCTAAAAGAGGATTTTTTTTTCATATTATGTGAAAAAAGTATTATTAAGCTTTTACTAAAAGAGTGATAAAAAAAAAAGAAAGAGGGACAAAAAATTGCATAATATACATTAGTACATAAAAATATATTATAATATATTTGTAACTAAAGCACCTTGCACTCCATTTCCTCTTTTCAAATCTTATATCCAAAAAATTAATCTAGTCACTTTTCATACTTTTTTCTTGTACCCTTCTTTTTCTTCTTTTTTTTTTCCACCACTTTTTTCCCTCATTTTCATATTGAATGATAGCTCCTCTTTTCGAATGATTGCTTTTTCATCTCGATATGATGGCTTTTGTCGGCAGCCAAGTAAGAAGATTCAGAATGGTTCTGCTGCTTTCCACTCCAATGCCTATGTTCATTTTTTTTTTTCGTGTAAAATGATTTTTTTTCACGTATTTTTTTCTTAGTACTACATGCGTATATTTAAAGAAATATTAATGTCTCACAGCATATGTCGTCTTTAAAAAAAAGGAAGTTTTATTCTAAGAAAAAAATTGATTTATATTACCTATTAAACTAAATAATAAAAGAAATTTTTCGATTAGGAACAGTAATATTAAAAATTTATAGCTTTCATCTTTTGTAATAAAATTGTTAATTTCTCTCTTTTCTTTAATTTAATTATTATCTGGGTGAAATTAATCTTTTGATCCTTTAAAGATTATGGAAATAAGAAAATTTTCTGTTAAGACTTTCTAACTGAACTGAAACAAAGCAATTACGTTTAATTGGCAATTTTAATTTAGACTTTTTATTTTAAAACTTCTTTCAGTAAAAAAAAAAAAATAATTTTTTGATATTTTCAAGTTGTTTAAGACTTTGAAGAACTCTAAATGTGCAAAACACCAAATTTTAAATTCTTTACAACACGTTAACATTCCAATATTATATGTATTAATATTTTTAGTCAGGTAACAAATTTTAATAATTGAAACATTTTAATGTGGTTTTTGCTTAAAACTTTATGTAAGTAATAATTATACATTATATATTATTATAATTAGTTTTTTATTACACACATTATAACACAATACGTACACAATATAAATAGAATTTAGTAATATTATTGTTAATAACCATAAATAGTTTCATTCGCTTGGAATTTGAAAAGTTTTTAGAATTTTTTGTCATCAACTAAATCTACTTTATTATACAACAAAAAGTAACACAAATTTTTATCTCTTAAAGAAAATCAAAGTTTTTAAGTAACTGTCAACAACAGAAATTTCTTGAGAACCACAAAGCCATTGAAAATTATAAACTTAAAACATTTTCTGAAAGTTGTGAATGAAATTACAAGCAAAAATTAGTCCATAAATCATCAAATATATATTGCGTGTTTAAATAAAATATCCCTGACTCGACAGGCGCACAAACATTGTGCGTAATTACGCACAATTTTAGGCGTAACATAAAAATTACTCACAATTACGCCCAAAGTTTGTGCGCGTTGTGCGTAACTTGAAAATTACAAAAAAATTACGCACAAAGTTGTGCGCATTGTACGTAAAAGTCACATAAGCGTGAATTTTGAATTTTGCGGCATCTGCGCATGTGCGCATGCCGCCATATTGGATTGTGACGTCGTGATGCCGACATTTGTTTACAGTCGCTTGTGTTCTCGGATCTCGTCATTTATGGATGTTTATGAAGAATAAGAAGCAATCTTAGACAAGAAGATATCACGGGAAGTAACTTAACGTTTAATTATTGCAAATATATGAAAATTGTATACTTTGTGAGTCTTTTTTGTTACATTTTTCAGGTCTTTAAAATTGCGGCTTTTGCTTCCCCTATGCTTTGTTTACACAATGGCGCGGCTGGATGCGGCGCGCGGTCTAGCCTATAGTATGTATGTATACATATAGTGAATTAAAATACAGCACCATTAGATCTTCAAGCAAGTGAGTACACAGAGTTTATTTTATTTTTTTAATTTCGTTATTTTGTTTATGATTCTAGTATGTTGAATTTATACAATGATAATATACGACAAAGTACAACTATGAGGCTGTGGCCACATCCAGTTTTGTCCATAATGTAATGTGCTTATTTTTGTTATGTATTACATACAACAATGGGACCAGCCGTCATTAACATTGCATGCGCAGTGACTTATTTTATTGTGTGTGTTATAGGATCAAGCCGAGCAATAATTGAAGTCCTGCAGGCTGTACCTCTACGATAGCTCAAAACATTGCATGTAGGCGGGACATATATTTTATTGCATGTGTGTTATAGATGAAGTCAAGCAATAATTGAAGTCCTGCAGGCTGTACCAATCTCTACAAGCTAAAAATATTGCATGCGGGGAGACTTATATTTAATTGTATGTGTGCATGTTATAGAGGATGCGAAGCCGAACAATAATTTGGGTCCTGCAGAATTTACAAGTCTCTACGATAGCTGCAAACCTTGCAATCAGTGACTTGTATTTTATTGTATGTGTGTGTGTGTTATAGGCCCAGATGAAGCCGAGCAATATTATGAAGTCCTGGCTGTACTAATCTCACTTGACTTTTAATTATTTTAAATTGATTAATTAATTTTAAAAAATACTGTAATTATACTAATTATTAATCAATATAAAATTATTAAATTTTAGGGGGTGGTGGGTGGATTTAGGGGGTGCCCAGGCTGGCGGCACGGCGACGGCAATGCACTGTGCCCCTGGCTTTTTAAGCGATGCAACCTGCAGTACATGTGCGTAAATTACGCACATAAGTACGAAATTTCGTATATATGTACGACATTACGCAACAGAGCGCCAAGTTACGCACAAAATGTGCGTAATTTCGTGGGTTATTGAAATAGGGTAAAAAATTGTCGCACAAAGTTTGGCGTAAATTTCGACCAAATGTGCGTAATATTACGCCAAAACAGAGTCGTAATTACGCACAATTTTTGTGCGCCTGTCGAGTCAGGGATATTAAAAATTAATAAAAAAAATAAACTAGATTTTTTTTTCATACCAACAAATTATATACTGTGTATAAATATACTGTATATTATACAGTATATGAAAAAAATGCTTTATAAATACATGACAATAGTGCGTAAAGCAAAAAAAAAAAAAAAAAAAAAAAAAAATCATAGATAAAATATATAATAACTACAATATGTAGCACGAACTATAATACAATACAAAGGTAAATATAATATATTTATGTAAATGTACTTTGATTATATCCAAGCTAGTAACATCCATAAATCTTAAACACACTATATCAAATAAATAATATACTGCACGTAAACATGGTAAGTATTATTATTATTATATGTGTCTATAGGGTAAGAGGGTTTAATCGAAATATAAATTGATCTATAATATACTGACTAACAGAGATTTCAATTAACTTACGTTGTAGTTTAATATTATAAAGTTACTGATAATAAATCATAGCGTGTTCATATTATTATTATTTTAAACAATTTTATTTTTATATGTAATGTGTATAGAGTGTATATAATTAGAATTTTTCATATAAATTTCCTATACTTTAATGAAAAAAAAAATTCTCAAAAATTGGCTTTAATTTTATTACTATCTTCCGTAAATACTATTAAGAAAAAAATTATAATATTGTAAAAATAATGTTATTGTTATATTAATGTTGTTTATTGAGTAAAAGGAGCCCTGAATACTGTATTCCTCAACTATATAATGCGCTTCCATCTAGTATTAAACAATGTGAATCATATTTATTATTTAAGAAATCAGTACAGAAATACCTGCTTGAAAATATGTTTTACAGTGTATCTGATTATTTAGCAGTTAACAATGTTAAATGTAATTGATCTTAAATAGGACAAACCTTGCTATAAATTTGACTGTATTTTGTTGTATGTATGTTGTGTTTTGACTTGACTTGTTCTAATCTGTAAAGACATGGAACGTAACAAAATCTTATATCTTATATATTGTATTAGTAATTATATATTAGGATAAGATGTGACGTGAAACCAATGCCTAGGTATAAACTGCCAACAGTCAATAATTCTGTTTACTTCTTATTACTTAAAGATTATATTTTCACTTCAAAGTAATTGCTGCATGCATAATATAAATATATTATTTAAAATGTTTAAAAAACTTTCTTTTACTATATTTTATTTTTATTTTATTATGATTTATGAAAATAATAGACCACAAGCCTCAAACAAAATACGTAATAATACATAAATACATATTACATAATAATAAAAATGATGTAAAATGCAAATACATTAAAGTAAAATAATAATAATGCTCTTAGGGAGTTTATAAATAAATATCAAGATTTAAATAAATATCAACATTTTTTTTTATATCAAGATACAGTAGATAAAGCAAACTAAACAGAAAAAAATCTATGTCTTATGCGCGTATATTAGTTAAAAGTGAAAATCTTATGTATATAACTGAAACAATTATTTATCAAAGGATTTAAAACTATAATTTGTATTTTTTTTTATGTATTTAACAATAGCTTATTCATGCTTTAACAGTAACCTATATAAATAAAAGCAGAGAGAGAGAGAGAGAGAGAGAGAGAGAGAGAGAGAGAGAGAAATGAGACGAGCAATTGCATTGCATTTACTCTTAAAATAAACATAAAATATATTCTGCAATAAATGTATTTTATAAAAGATTTATTTTACGATGTAAGATACTATATAGTACAGTTAAATGTATTTTGTATACATAAAGATATGTTTTATTGTGAGATATTGTAATTTAAAATGTTTATAATATGTAGTTTATAAATTTGTGTTACGGAAAATAAGACTATACGTTATATTATATATCGTGACAAAGTAAATACCACATGTAGCCACATGCAGGGAAGTGCCAGCATTATATTTATGTACATTTTATATGATCTGTTGTGATGCTTTTGTAATTTCATATTAGCTTTGTTTCCTTCTTTTTCTTAAAAAAAAATTATTTAATCTGACAAAAAAAAAAAAAAAAAAAAAAAAAAAAAAATCAAAACTGTCAGTATGATAATTAATTATATTTTAAAATAAACATTAAATTTTCATGAAGTTTTTGTTTGTTTTAATTCAAATCTTATTTTTTATAGTTTTATGAACAAGTTACATAAGTACGTACATTTTATCTATTTAAGTTATTCAATACTTCGAGTGATTTGATGATAGAAAGTAATCAATAAACTAATTATTTTTTATTACCTAACATTAACATTATATATTTGATTTTTCAAAGTAATTAACGAAAAAAAACTACCTCTATTTTTTTCATCAGCAAAAAAATAGGAAAGTAACATAAAAATTTAATACCTGTATACGCATCCATAAACCTAGTTACATAAAAAAGTACTTAATTTTAGCATATATTTTTTTCGGACAATATTATAAGGTTTTTATATTATACTTTTTTTTTAAATGAATTTTTATTTCCAGGGATAAAACTACGTGTGAAAAAAAAAAGCAGCTAATGTAGTTGTAGAGTGTCTCGTGTTTTGTGGTAGGGTGCTGTGAGTGGATGAATTAGTGTTTGATGTGGGGAGGATTATATGACATAGTGACAGTTAGATGAGAGAGAGAGAGAGAGAACAGTAATCACTGACACTGATGCAACTGGCAACCTAATCAACACACTAAAGAAACCCCCTCTAACAAAACAAAAAAATATATATATTATATATAATATATATATAAATAATATATATATGTATATCGAGAGAGAGAGAGAGAGAGAGAGAGAGAGAGAGAGATTAACACTAGTCCCTTTACAAAATAAAAATCTCGTATTTAATTCACACATACACAAAAACTCCGTCATACTAAATTAAAATTTATTTTATAATAATTTAGACGCTATTTTCATAGTCAATTCCGAAAAAAAAAGTCTTGACTATTATTACATAACGTTTAGTGATCAATGATTGTTTTAAATAGTATTTTAATTATAATTAAAGACACATTTCACTTTTAATTAATACACTTTTATAATTTATTCTATCCTGAATATACGTAGAGTCGTGCCGATGTATTTAAGATGGAAAATTTAAAATTAATGCTATTCATAGTTAAAGTTAATTAGATAGGACAGTATATAAATATAGGAAGAATATTATATAAAATGCAAAAATATAAACCGTTAATAAATAAATTACTTAAAGAATTTATCTTTATAATAATTTAATTTTAATATGAAACTCATATAATAATAATGTTATTTTTGTAATAATGTACAGTACATTGAAGTATATATATTTTTTTTAATAATGACTGACAAGGAATATTTAATTACATATTTTCTCTTGACATTTTTAGCTCAACATATTTTTACTAGGATAATAAATATTATATTAAATTCAGTAGACTTTGATGAGTCTCATAAAAATGTTACCTTTTTTTTTTTTTTTTTTTTTTTGTGATATAGAAATAGTTCATGATATACAGTAGTTCATATCCAATAACAGATTATGTAAAAAAAATAATACTTTGAAACATATATTTTTTTCATACTAAAACATGACGTTTAATATTTTATAATAAAGGTTAAAAATTTCAAATATATTTATACTGCATTATGATAAAAAATAATAATAATAAAGAGGTTCATAAAATTAAATGATACTGTGAGAAAATAAGAAATGAAATTATACTTAAAGAAAAAAAAATCTATTATTTCTTTTTTTATAAGATATAAAGATTATTAAGCCAAGAGTTTGAGTATCTGGAGATTTTCGTCTACTGGATGTGGATTTGAAGAGAAAGAGAGAGAGAGAGATTGGGTCATTTCAAGCTCCAATTACTTGGCCCATCATTTCTTACTAATGCTGAACGGGCACTTTACTTTTCTATCTTCAAATAATACGGTCAACCACTTCAATTCGTTCTACTACAATAAATTTAACTTCTTCATAAATTGCTTTACATTAAAAAAGAAAAATGTTAATAATTTACATTTTCAATATTCTACAAAACTAAAGTTTTGTTATAAATTTATATAATTTATTTTATTATTTGTATTATTATTTGTTGAAAATTAAATTTCTATATAATAGTTTATTTTAAGTCTTATAACTAAGACAAAATGTTCCATCATGATACACAAAAATATCATTTAATAGTACATTATTTTGAAATAACGAAATTATAAATAGATAATAAATTAACCGTAATGATTTGATTTTATTTATTGTAATATGTGTTGATCTATCTCTCTATTTATGTCGTTTGGTTTAGTTTTAAAAACATGATAGGTAGCAAAAAGTCAGTCTACCATTAATTATCACTTTGATCGCGTCATTCATTAATACATTTTATAAAATCGCATGTGATTATATATATAAATATATAAACTGTTATCAGTAAAAACAAATATATTTATAAAGCTTGTAGTTCTATCCTATACGATATGTTTTGTTCTACATGTTAACATTTTTTTTTTACCACTCATATGTTTACATCAATCAAAGCCTTCATTTGATGTATTTTATATGTATTGAAAAAACATAAAATGATATTTTAATAAGATCACACATTATATTTATCATAGTATTCCCTCCATTAGGTACTATACTATGTTGCCTGTCATTAAAATAAAAAACAAACATCAATAATACTCAACAGTTTAGAAAAATTAGCTGATATGGTATAGCTGTATAAAATAGAGTAACGTTGAAGTTTTGTAAGAATAATAACTGTTCTATAACTGTCTATTTAAAATATTATACATAACAACTTTATATGAGTTTTTTCTTTTTTAGTATTATTATTGCTGTATATACCGGTATATTTTTCTCTGTTACTTCAGTGTTTATAATAGTTTAAAGTAATATTATATAAGCTTGTTCAGTAAAGTATAGTGAATCTCATTAACAGTGATTGGCTGACCAACAAAATAAGACACATTCATTGGTTGATCTTGTTTTTTGAGCGGTTTAAAGTGAGTCGCATGATGAGCATGGATTTTTTTTTTTTTTTTTAAAGTTTCATTCATTCTTATCAAGTTCAAATTTCCAAACGAAGAAATAGCAATGATCAACCATAAATATAAACGTAGTAAATAGGTAATGACGTCATGATCAGCTGTTTTCAACAAAGGAAATTTTTCGAAGCTGGCTCAAGAGTTGTGTGTAGTTTATAGAACGAGCTCTAGTAAATATTTATTGATCTAAGTAAGCATGATTTTGTCAATAGAAAAAAATTGATCATGATTTTGATATAGCTCTCTGATGAACTTATTTAAGTGATGATTACGATGATGGTTAGGGTTAATAGACTCATGCTAACGAAGACATATTTATCATTTTATCTTTCCACGGCAGTATTAGTATAATTAACATTAGTCTAAGTAAGTGCTATTTGTGTGTACTTTTCAATACATAGTGAGCTTGTACTTACATCAACTGAATATCTTAGTTTTTCACTCAAATACTGATTACAACTGACTTGCATTTACCTTTGGTTATCTAAAGGGAACCAGTGCATATAATGTAACTCTACTACTATATAATTTGACTCGACTATACTATATAATATCTTAATCTCATTTTATGTCATATTATTTACTTGAATTATTAGTGCATAGCGCAATACACTTCTCTGTACAGTATGATTTGAGTGACTACAACCCTAAGAGGCATTCTTGTAACCTCTATAGCCTCGTGTCCACATTGATCCGTATACTATATACGTAGTGTATATACATTACTTTACAAACTATACCTATCTGAAGTAATTAAATACACATCAATTTAACAGTAAGTAGTGGAATTCAAAATATTTATTAAGCACTTAAATTATATTTTAAATATAATGTAAGAAAAGTATTATCTGTTACCCTTATAAAATTAAATTTGAAATAGATTTTTGTTTCTTGTGATGTTTATTTAAACATCTGCTATCTACAACTTTCTACACACATAGCTGATCATTATCTTTTATTTTCTATACATATATATATTATATATTTTAATATTTATTATATATTTATGTATATGCTAAAGCCAGTAATCTACTAGAAATACAACTAAGATAAATTTCTTTTCAGTATTTAATTTCTACATAAAAAAGAAAACATAAAATTAGTTTAAATATGCTATGATACACACACCATTCAAATCCAGCGGAGATTTTTTCATAATAATAAAATTGCAAATTTAGCGTTAGTTCTTGAATGGTAAGTTTTATAATTACAATTGTGTGTAAAACAAAGTTTTTTATCAACACCAAAAAACAACAACAACTTATAATAATAATACTGCAATGGAAAGTCACCATATAGTAAAGCAAAAGACGCCTAACAAGAAACAACAAAATACCTTATTGTAAAAGTCCATAAATATTTTATGCAGTATAATTTGTGAATTGTCCGTATTATTATTCCGTGTCCACAAATAGAGAAAAAAAAACTAATAAAAAAAATTACTCGAAAAATATATTATAACCAACCTATTTACAAGATATATTCTGCTAAGACCGAACCATTGTTCAGTAAAGAGAGTAAAGAGGTCAATCTGGAAATCTGCGTTCAATTTCTGGTTTATGACCCAGTGTGCTGGTTTGTGAATGTTATGGTGAAATGGGGAGATATTTGCACGTATTCAGTGTCAAGGAACCCTGATTTTCCGGCAAAAAAAAAATACTGTTGTGTTACACAATCATGGTTCTGTTTAACGATCGCAAACATGTGGTATGTAAGCTGTCTGTAAAGACTAATTGACGTAGGGCTGTGCTTGAGTAAGCCAATGACTCAACACAAAAAATTAATAATAATAAATTGATGTTATGAAATTTGAATAAACTGAAGTAACAGTTTTTGTATTATCTACTTCAACGTCATGCTTACTCTGCACGGTGTGCTTAAACATTTGCATACCCTACAGGATATGACTTGCTGCGCATTATCACAATAATGACAAATTGACTGAGCAAATATTTGACTTATGGCACATTCACTCACTCACTGACTAACTGAACATATAATATAGTGCATTGGTAAACAAGAAATATTATAATAGATATACAATTTCTCAGGATTTATTATCCCTATGTTAAAATTTATAAATAAGGTTAAAAAAATAAAGCTACATATTCTTTCATTTGAGTTCCTTACATCATTACACGTTTTGTGGTTGGTTCAGACAGCCCATATGTAGCCTACAGTATAATATGTAGCCCATATGCAACCCATATGTTTATAAATAACATCAGGTTTATCAGATGTAGCCAAATCAAACAAAAAAATCACCGATGAAATTTATGATTTGGTGAATTGTAATTAGTATGTGTTATTATTATCACATAGCAAAACAATATGATGCGAAATTGCATAACTTTCTATACACAAATCTCCGTTTAATAAATATCTTTCACTCTTTTACCGACATGTAAACTATCCAGCTGAAAGATACAGCTGATGCATGGGAAAGACGGGCCTGACAACTATCGAAGAAAATTACATACACCAATGAGAATCACGGTATTTGTACCACGGGTCCATTTTTATCCTATGAAATTTGTGTAGAAATAAATATAAGAAACTTTGATAGCAAATATAGACAAAAAAAAACTTCTTCTTTTTCTGCAAGTATTACATTACGTAAATATGAAGTACAGTGCTTACACAGGCTTTACTTTGTTCTTGCTTCACGTATTATTTACATTATATTCCATACCATTTATATATATATTTTATATACATTTTCTCTTTGAATTTTGAATATATTGAAAATTGCACGTAACTTATATAAATAGCTGCTAGTCATATACACGGATAAAAATTAATAATTTTTTGCAAACTATTTTCAGAATATCTTGTTCAATACAGCATAATCCATACTATAATTTAAACTGGCAAAATGGTTCATTTTACAATGCGGCCCATGTTATTGAGTGATCCAACATTGCATCAACTTTAACATGAATGCATAGACCCTATACTGCACAATTAATATGTTGTAATAAAATAAATATTATGTTGTACAGCATAATTATTTGTGTTGTTCTTATTTAGCAATATTTATGCCATAATGACTTAAATGCAGAATAAATTACGTAATTTATTCTTTCCATGAATAAGCATGTAAATTCTTCATAGATTTTTTTAAACTTATATTGATACAAAATATTGTAACATTGTGTTTTTAGATAGGTAAAGTTAATAAACACTTAAAAATATATTTAAATTTCCTTCTTTTCCTTCTTTTTTTTTTTTTTTTTTTTTTTTTACAGAATATAGCTTGTATAATATGAAGAAAAAAAAAAAAACGTTCAATATAAAATTGAGTAAACATTTTCGTTGTTATTAAATACTCTTTGCGTAACATGAATGACATGTGTTTGACTAGATTTTTGTAATGAGATCAATAAAATATTGAAGGTTTTGATTGAATTTATGACATTGTTACATCATGTTCATTCATTTTCACATTTTCAAAAAAAAAAAAAAAAAAAAAAAAAAAAAAGCTTTTTGTTTAAATAAAAGGTAGAAATATTTGTTCATGGATTGAGTTTGTTAAAACTAATTTTGTTTCTATGTCAAATTTTGCAACTAAAAATAAAGTTTCGTACTTATTGATCCAGCTAAAGTTTGCTCCCATTCAGTTACTGTCATTCAACCCTATATATACGTACGTATGTATGTACATTTACGTATATATTGTGTATTATATATAAAGGCACCCAGAAGCAGCAAAACCTTTGACACGCCAATGTTCACTATTTATTTAAAACACTACATGTTTTGTATTTTAGTTTTTTCGTAGCTATAAAAATAGTAAAGTTCAATAGAGTTGACATTTTTGTAAATAATAGTAATAATGATTCAAATAAAACAGCACTATTATACAGAAAAGTTAGGTACATTAAAATAAGAGGTACTAGGCAATACATTTTTTACAATTATAGTAATATCAAAAAACATTACTTTAAAATGATATTATACACTATGAAAAAAAAAAAAACTTTAAACTTCAATTATTTGTAAAATTATATACATTTATCATATTCATTGATTGTTAAACAAAAAGTAAAAATAATGATACACGCATGACGTAATAAAACGTTACATTACGTTCATTGAAAAGTACCAAATTATCATATAATATACTTTTTTTTTAGCTGACATGCAATCGTGAAAATCATTTTATGAGCTGAACTATTAAATTTTTAGAAATAAAATAAATTTTAAGTGGATGAATGAAAGAGCGCTTGCGTAGCACAAAATTTTAAAATGAAAAAAATAATAAAATAGCAATTTAATAGTACTGCAGTTCGTTAGATTTAGACGTCACGCAGAAATCCGCAATTTTATCTCTCGTCTCACTGCTACCTGAATCTAATTACTATAGTGAATGCTACGAGGGGAAAAATCGTTTGCAAAGAAAAGAAAAAGATTCATTAAAAAAATTAAATGGCTTTCTCTCTCTCTCGCTCTCGCTCTCTCTTTCTCTTCTACCTCTTCACTTAAAAGTTGAAAAAAAATTATTTAATAAAGTTTTTTTTTTCAATAGTATCTTCTGTCTCTCTTTTTTTAATGATAAAGTTTAAGAAAAAAAAATATTTATTTTTAAAGTTTAAATTTTAATTTATACGGTATGATACTATTTTTGTATGTCCTACCATTTTTTTTTTTGCCATTTCATGGCTAACTATTGAAATTGAGCTTTTTTTAATTAAATTGTTAGGGAAATATTTTTTAGTATTTATATGTTTTATTAAACAGCTTAGTAAACATTTCATTTTCTTCATACAAAAGTTTAATTTCCCATGACATTCATTGTACACGTAAGTAAAATTGGGGCATGACAAATAATCATAACATAGAAATAATTTTGAACTATTTACATGACAAAAAAATTATAATAAAATGTCTCGTTTATTCTTATACTATAAAAGTTTTAAGCAAGTCAAATTTAATAATAAAAATGAATAAAAGTATGATGAGTATTACTATATATTCTTAGTATTATATAAAAGTAAAATAAAATATAATAATATAAAAGTTTTCAGTTCAGTTATTTTATACCACTTTTTTTTGTCAAGAGTTAAATCTTAAAATAGAATTGTAAATAGTCACGCATTATAATATTATAAAAATCCTAAATATAATATTTTATACTTAAATATATAGGTATATATATATAAAAAGAAATAAAAATTGTTATCAACCTTTTTTTTTTCTATACTACTAAAAGACAGAAAAGAATTTTTATTTTATTATGAATATATTTTATATTATAAAGTAGAAGAAATGAAATATATATAAAAAATCGTGATATTTGTAGTTTTTTTTTGTTCTTAACAATGAGAATATGATGATGAGATGGATGTCTTTGTTTTATGTCAGCATCTCTCTCTCTCTCTCTCTCTCTCTCTCTCTCTCTCTCTCTCTCTCTCTCTCTCTCTCTCTCTCTCTCTCTCTCTCTCTCAGTGTTTCTTCTTGATATACAAACGTTAGAAATAACACGCTTCACTTTGGGATGAAGCTACTTAACGTTACTAGTGCGTGATATCAGCACTCTGACTGAACTGACGCTAGCGAAAACTTTCATGCTTTTGCCTTTAGTGTTTTTACGTGAGCTCGTTTAACTTTTCTTCACAACTCAGTTTCAATTTTTATGTAATAAAATATATAGAGATGCTCTGTATGTTAAAAAAGAAATATATAATATATATATATATAGAACAGAGATGAAAATGATATAAGATTTTAAAATAGTGCCTTTAAACATTGTCGTACAATCATCTTTATACAAGTTTCTGTAAATCTTGTTTAAAATAATAAATTAAACAAGATTTTCAAAAAGATAGAATTTAAAATAATTTTGTACTATACATGTAATACTTTAATTAATATTATATATTCAATTTTTAGTACTCACGTAATGGAAAGTCTCTATGCAAGCTTTTTTTTTATTTTTTGAAGTTGCAAAGCTTTTTGATATTTTTAGTTGATGATGGTATACATATTTCGTGTAATATTTTCGTACGCTCGAAAAAGTACTCATATACAAATTTTACGTACGCTTTGACATGACAGCACGTATGAGCTAAAATTTTGATGAATATATTTTATGAAAATTTTATTTTCAAGTATAATTTAAAATAAGGCACTCAATTTTGTATTTTCCTTTTAGTTTTTCAACAATATTTGTTTTCACATAGGTGTCAGTTTCAATAGTTGACATATTTAATTGATTAAATTATTCAACTATGTTTTGATTTAACTTTATTGATTTTGAAGTTAAATAATATTAATGTTGTTCTTAAACCCTGTTCTCTGCCCCTAAAATGACGATCGCCTTTGGTTATTCAAATGGAATGCGCATTTTTTTGGTGCAAGAGAACAGGGTTTACGAACAGCATTAATAAATACATGAGTACGTCTTATCATTATCATAGTATATATATATATATATATATATATATATATATATATATATATATATATATATATATATATATATATATTTATACTATGGTCTTATTTAACGTAAAGAAAAATCCCAAGTTATTAAAAAAAATATTCTTCCTAAAAAATATAAATTCTTTTATGCGTACATTAATTAATCATAATAAAATGTTGATTGTAAATTTTAATTTTAATTTAAGCTCAAAACAAAAAATATTTAAAACAATATCGTAAATAAGTTTACATAAGTAATGAATGTATATTATTTTTGTCACTCTCTTCATCGACTTAATAGGAAAACTTTGTGATAAATTTAAGTAACAAAATTCCACAACCTCTTCAAAACAAAACTAAAACGTAACGTTCACTGGTGACGTATGACATTAAAGTTGCGCATTAATTTTCTACTTCGAAAGTCAGAAATCAATTTTATATAATATAAAATATACGTTGGTATGTAGAATAAATTTAACTGCCTACCAATGTTCAATGAAGAATTTTAAGCTGAATTTTATTGAAAACTTTAATGAACATACAAAAAAAAATCATTTAAAAGAATTTATACAACTTTACAGTCAAGCATTAATTGAATATATATTTTTTAGCAATTAATATTACTAGTGAATATTTCATATTTTTTTATTATTATTTTATATTTTTAATAAAATCTTTGAATCAATTTTTACACATTTTAGTAATTTTAAACAGTTTTTTTTTATTGTGATTTAAAATTTAAATATAAAAATATTATTTTATATAAAAATTGAATATCATAAAAAATATATAACTTTGTAATAAAATGATACATTATAACTTCATAAAAGTGAAATATATATATAAAAAATTAAATAAAAAAATATTATACGTATATTTCATGTTATTATATACACGAATGTGTCATTCAATTTAAATGGATAAATATCAGTTTTTTTTTTCTTTAATTTTTTTGCAAAGTTACGATAATGAATTGTGTTATTCATGTTATTTTTTTATATAAAAAATTAAGCCAACTCTACCTGGATATAGCTTATAAAAAAAAGTCACTTATTAAAATAATAATAAAATGCACATTTTAATCAATTTAATATTTAATTAATTGAAACTTGAAATACACAGAAACTTTAAAACTAAGTATTTTCCATTACTGCACTGTAGTCACACACTAGATTTCATTGTAGTCCTTACATTTCAATATATAATTTTCTATTGTAATTGGTGTCAAAAGACACAAATCATATACTTTGAAACAAGTTGCAGCTGTTTATTACTATATTATTATATTTATTATTAAAAAAAAGTTTTTACATTTATTTTCAGCACGTCAATTCCTACATCACTCAGAGCATTTAGAGATACCAGTAAGATCAAACAACATGTCCTTTTAATTCATTTAAAACAATATGGGACACCTAAAATTACTATCAATTTTCTCTAGTACCCAAATGAAACTACGCAAGAGAGCTCGAAAAAACTGTAAAGTAGGCAAAATGCACAACTTTTGAACAATCCTAACTAAAAATTGCCTTACGTATACTTTTAGGGCAAAATAATTGTAATTTTGAAAATGCCATTTTGTGTTGAATTAAAAGGGCATTTTGTTTAGTCTGCATGGTCTCTTTCAGGTTTATATATATTTTTTTCTATCTTTAATTGTAAAACAGAAACAGAACTGACATTATTATAGTCAAGAGAGCAAAAACTATTATTATCAAACATAATACCAATTGTTAAAGTTGCTGTATCAACAAATAATATTTTAATTATAATTTTGTAGCATTGCAGTATGATTAACAATTAATAATTGGGTTTCATTTTGATGAATGTGCTTTAATTCAAATAGCAGAAATAATAAAAAAATATATATAATATGAATAACAAATGTTTGCCATTAGCAAGTATTTTATTGTACTATAATATAGTATTCTATTATAACTAGCTTTATTATACTTTCAAATTTTTAAATTGTAGTTTATTTTAATTTTTTGTATATTTTGGGGGGATAGGATGGGTGTTTTACGGGGGCTGGGCTGGGGGTTTGAGTATAAGTTTTATTAAGTTAAATCTTAGTTATTAAAAATAAAAATAATGAATTGCAATAGCTGTATTATGTCTTATTTATGAAAATTTTAGTCATTCAAATTATATGAATTTTCAATATTGTATATTTGAGCTAAATATGTAAAGTATAGAAAATTCTATATATAACTTTACATTTAAATCAAAACATGAAAAATCATCTCTATAGTATATACTGTATATCTATCTACATAAATTTTACTTTTGTATAGTGTTATTATTTAAGTCAAATAGAAATTTTCCAATTATATATTCAGAGATTTTTCTTTTTTTTTTTTAGCAAACAAAATATTATACTTTATATTCAAAAGAGTTATACAATAATTGGATGTAAATTGTGCATTTTAATTTCACCTGGTACGTTTATATACTTTATAACAAACAACTCATGCTTCTTGCACCATTTTATAACAATATGCACGGTAAATAGAAAGAGAAAGAGAGAGAGAGAGAGAGAGAGAGAGAGAGAGAGAGAGAGAGAGAGAGAGAGAGAGAGAGAGAGAGAGAGAGAGAGAGAGAGAGAGAGAGAGAGAGAGAGAGAGAGAGAGAGAGAGAGAGAGAGAGAGAGAGAGAGAGAGAGAGAACTTTCATACAACTGCAGAAAGCTAATTTTTGTCTATGAATAATATTTTAATACACATGAAAGTTATTTCATGTTTTATGTACCTCGTAAAAAAATGTAATACATAAAAAAATTGTCATATATATATATATATACACTCACACATACACACGCATGTTTCTTTCTGATACGTATATATTATAGTAAAAAGTCAAGCGACAAAGTATATTCTCATGAATAAAACAAGTCTTGTATTTTTCTGCTTGCATGTCAACTCTTACAAAAAAAAAAAGTAGAAAAGAGGGGAGAAAAAAAAACTTATAGGGTACATAACTTTACTTATTTTTAAAACAAAGGGTATTGAACCAAATAAAGTAATCGAAACCAAAAAGTAATCCAATATATCGTTAAATAAGAAAATAAACTACAAATTGGTTTTAAATTACATCACTCAAGTCTATGAATAGTGATCCGCCTATTATGCTATTTTGTTTCACATTTTTACGTTCTTTCTACATTAAAAAAAATTAATGTTGTTAATAAAAATAAAGTTTTAAAATATAAAATATATTATATTAACATTGTTTATTATATAATATTGCAATAAGATTCGTATTATACGAGCTGGAATAATTAATTGGGTACTTTTTACGGGTAAGATTATTGCACATATTAAAAATAATAATAATATTATTATCATAATTTTATGGTGCATGCAGTTTTGAATAAGTTTTCATTTTTGCCGTTTATTATTTAACGGTGCACCTGTTTTTTAACGGTGGGTGTCCTTTCACAAATTACCAGCTATTTTGCCGTTATTTTACACATTACTTTCTTAACAGTGTAGTATTTCTTTGTGTAATTAACATTAACGGCATTGAACGGGCATTTAAATTAAGTAATGAAATTTTAAGGCTTAATTTTTCAATCTTTTTTACTGTGTACGAAAACAAAAAATGGAAATTTGAAAATCTTGTGATTTTCACTTTATAAATGGTTTAATTTTAAACTTTTGTGTGATATACATGATATATATTTGACAAAAATATACTTCGATTTTAATAATCAATAATTTTTGATATGCTATTTATTATAACTTTGATACTTACTTCTTTCTATTCATCAAACTTTTATTTTTGTAAAGAAAATTTTGAGTGCAGTCATTAGAAAGAACTTTAACTTAATGGGGCTTCAGTCTAATGATTTTTCTGTCATTGAAAAATTTAGCACAAAACTTTTTTCATTTTATCAAAAAAAGTTCAACACAATTTCTAAATAGATTTTTTTCTAAATAAAAAAAAAATTGTATCAACATTTAAGGTTTCATCGGTGTATAGTAGAATTTATATATAGTAGTACATTTTTTGTTTGCTTTGCTCACTTTTTTTATTTAGTACTTTGAAGTAAATTATTATGATTTTATTTTTATAGATTTTGTATATGACAAATAAAAATGAAAAGAAAAATATTGTATATATATATAGATAATTTTTTGTAAGTAGTTCAGTTACTTTCAATGCCAAGCATCAAAAGACACGTGACGAGAAGATGAAAGAAAAAAAATTGCATCCTTATACAATATAAAAGAACGAAGTAAAAAAGACTTTCATCGTGGTAAAATGTAAAAAGTAAAAAAAGAAAAAGAAAAAATAGGTATTTTTGCTTTTCTTGTATGATCATTTTTTTATTCATAACATTGATCAAGACATATATTATTATTATTTAAAGAAATATTTTGTTTTAGTTTGCATGAAATAACTCTTTATGTTGTAGTCTTAAATAATTATTGCACTGTTTGTACCTTCAATGTATTGGGCGCAAGCCTATTTTCGAATGAAACAAATAAATAAAGTACAATCTATTTTTAAGGTATTTAAATAAATGTACTTCTTTGCTTTAATTGCCATATTGCCTCATTAGACAATTCTTAATTTGATGCACGCGTCTATATTTTAACTGTGCGTCTCTATCGCGTCGAAACTGTTCTTCTGAAGTTCACATAAGCACCATGCGTTGCAGATGCGTCACTTATCGGGTTCGTATTGACTTCAGAAGAACCGTTTGGACGCGATAGAGAAGCTGTGTATGATATCATAATGATGTACAAAAAGTTGATATTTTTCATGTTTCGTTGTGTTCTCTCTCTCTCTCTCTCTCTCTCTCTCTCTCTCTCTCTCTCTCTCTCTCTGTCTCTCTCTCTCTCTACTACTACTACTCCCACTCACTTCACAAATGTCAATATACAAAACAAGAGACGTTACTTTAGCGTGCAATTACTCCCGTGTCAAAGTAAATTCCGATGATTAATCTGGCTGATATAAACGTAATCTCACAACACGTCTCGCTTAGAAAACGTTATACTGTATATAGAGAGACGTTATATGAAACATAAATGCAAACTCTCAATCCAGTGTCAAGGATAATTTACTATAAATAAAGGTCGTCTCATTTAAATAGAGGGGGAAATTTATAATGACATTTAAATATAATTTATTTTTAAGATCATTAAAAAGTTTAATTTTTTTTTTAAAGTAAAAAATAAATAAATTAAAAATTAAATAACAAAATATAAACTAAGATTTTATTTTATATTCAAATGTACTTTTTTTTTTTTTTTTTTTTAGTTTTTATTGATAATAATTTAAGTAGAAAAAAATTTATATTCTAAATTAATTTTTTATTGGTATTGTAGAAAGTAAGAGATATGAGAAAAAACAAAATTAATAATGAAAACTTTATGAAAAAATAATTGGAAAGCAATGTTTTGATATTAAAAAAAGAAAAGGTTTAATAAAAATCAATGTTATAGATGTTATTCTTACTCTAAAACACTGATATAAAAACAACTAAAAATAAATTATTTAATCCACACCTTTCAAATTGATTGGAGTAATAATTACTTTTACACACAGGTATATATATTTATAATTAAATGATAATAAGCTTATCACTAATTATCTTCCTTTATTCGAAATGTGATGTGAATGTTATTTTATGTTATTACGGTGAACAGTGTGGAGGAAAGAGTGGAGGGGGAGGGGGTAGATAGTAAAACGTGGCTTTGGTTTCAATGTAATTTTGATTGCCTTCCTCGCCCACTCTCTCTCTCTCTTTCTCTACTCCCTCGTACAGAAGTAGTCCAGGCTATAATAAATAAGGGCGGATTTTAGGGATAATGACGCTAAGGGAAGGTACATCAAAAGATATCAACGGACTTGATGTTTTCCTGTTTAAAATTACTTTCTAGTTATCATGTCTCATCTTAAATTTATATATATATATATATCTCAAAGTACAAGGTATATTAAAACAAACTACAACGTAATAAAAATCAATAGAAATTTTTTATTTACTTGTATCCTATCATCTTATTTTGTGTACATTTCATGACTATGAAGTATGAATACATGATAATATAGCCTATCATAGAAAGAACGTCACTCTCTTATAATTGAAAATTTATTAACTCAAACATGGCGACAAAGCGTATAAACTCAAATTATGATGAGTAAAATTCATCTATATTCCATATTATATTATCACATTAAATTTTGAACATTTGATATAACAAATAACACTGTTAATGACAATTTTGTAAATTGTAATAGTTTATTGGTAGTGCGTACTTACGAAAATAGTATGACATTTTCATTTTGTGCTTGAGATTTAGATTTTGTTTTGATGATTTTGATTACACAAGTTGTCAAACTCTCCTGGGATTCTTGTATATAATAACAATGGGTAGATTTACATTATACCTAGTGGCTATACCTCCGTCTGTCTGTCTGTATGTCTGTCTCTACATCCAATATAAATCACAATAATAAAACAATACTTGCTTGAATATATACCTGAATAGTAATCAACAAATACTACTACCATATATAGCATTGTATATATCCAACTCAACATGCTATAAAGTTATTTATTTTAATGCAGCTTTCATAGTATATCGTTGTATAATATGTCAGATTAAAATATAGCTGATCTATTTTATTTGAATGGTTTTTTTCTTTGATGACACTTTGATAACATTTTCAAAATAACACAATTTGAACTTCTATTATAGAAGTAGTGACCAAAAGTAAAACTTGTTAACGTTGTTCGAGGGTTTTCTATTATTATTTTTTTTATTTGATTCCGGTAGACAAGAAAATGACAATAAGAGCCGTAAGCTGCAACCTCTCGTTGTACCTTAGTAATATTTTGTAATTTGTTGCAACCATTAAACAAAACTTAACTACGGTTTAACTTTGAAACTTACGTGGGTAAGCAAATTATTTTTTTAATGCGATTGCACATTTTTGTGCACAAGAACAATAAGGTTGTTTGAAAAAGCTTAATATGGGCTTCAATTTCAAATTTTGTAATCACAATTTTGGACTGTTGGATCTGCTCTTAGCTAATTCAGTACACATGTATAATAGTACGAGGACAATCGAATGTATTCTCTTTAGATAAAAAATATACATAATGATAAGGACAAAAACGTTTTACTTAAAGGAGGCATTTTTCTAATTATAAAAATTTCAAATATCATTTTTTAAATATAAAATTGGTAGACATAACATTACATATTATGCTGATATCGCTATTAGTTAAAAATAGCAATCAATGTTACTATAATTTTGTTTATGGATTAAGTCTGAATAAAAGAGTTAAAGACTAAATAATTATCTAAATATGCGTTTTGAGTTTGTAAAAGACATTTTGATTATTATTATGTCATAACATAAAATACATGTCAGTAAAAAGTTGTTTATCCTAATTGTATCAGAATAAGTAAATAAGAAATATATAAATGCTCTTTATCATGTTTTATTACTATAGTGAAATAATATTATATATGTTTATGTATTTTATGTTTTTATTGTAAAAATTAAATACTCTGACGATAATATCTAATTATGTTAAGAATAAGTCAGAGACCCATGTAAAGGAGTATGTACCCTTTTTGGCCTCGTAATAAAAACCATTATATATATATATATATATAATATATATAATATATATATATATAATATTATATATATATATATATATGTGTGTGTATAATATCACAAACAGATGAAAATAATGGGTCAAAAATTATTTCTGTGTAAGAATAATATGGGTGCGCAAAGAGGCAGGATTTATTTTGTGATAGCCAAAGTTTTCATACTATAAATCTTGGTAAAATATTAAAATAAAGTTCTTATACTTTATATCGTGTCGATATATGACATATACTTTACTTATAAGTAATTAATTTGATTGAATTTAATTTTATCAATATTATCAAAACATTTTCAATTAAGCTTATAAACCATACTATAATTTAATGATAGGTTTATATATTATATAATATCAGGTCAATATAATTAACTTTAACATGTATGTGTCATAACAACATTATATATATTATGTTATAAATTATAAAATTAATAATACAATTGCAATATTTATTAATGACATTTAATATTTTTTGTATAGTTATATAAATATATTTTATAATTAAAATTGTTTTAATTAGCTAATTGATTTTCTTTTTTATTATTATATAAAAGTAATTAAAAAAGTTTGTTTACTGAAAAGTAATCAATCTCAATATAAAACCAGAATGTCAATCGTTTGGTTTGCGTCAGAGAGTGACGTTATAATTTACTTCATTAAATGTAAAATGAATGAATGACATCATAAAATCAGCATGTTGCAGGAAAATTAACTTCTCAATATCTTTAATCATAAACTTTGATATATTAATCAAGTTTTTTTTTTTGTTAAATTAATTTTATTATTATTATTGATTTAATTTTAGAATTTCTAAAAATATTATATTATTCACATTATTTAAAAGTTTTATTGTATAATTATAAGTTAAAGAAGCAACATTTTGCTTTATATGCATTTTAATTTTAAATATTTTTCCTACAAAAAAAGGTAATATTAAGTTACAGCTGTTACACTGCACATCTTTCATTTAAAAATTAAAATAGTTCATATTGTAACAAAAAGAAAATCTATATGTACATAGTTTTTTTAAGTTATATAGAATTACATTTAGAAAAGTATTTTTCTACAATTTTTTGCTAATGCAAGTCAGTTTGATTATGTGTATATAGGTTTTGTTTTTGCGACATTTGCCAAAAAAGATGAAATAATGTATATATATATATATATATATATATACATATATATATATATAATATCTAAAAATGTTGACAGTTTACGGTCGTATTTTTTCCCCGCACGTTCCATGCTAGGTCTCAAATATTGAAAGAAAAAAAGTTGTGTTGTGAAATTTATGAAGTTTATATTAAATATATTTTCTTAACTCTATGAACTCCGTGAACTAGTATGCAAACCATCTAAAGTACTTTAATATTTTAAGACTTTATAAATATACTCCAACAGTAATAAAATACAGTATATATAGTACACTGTTGTACTGTACTTATACTACAAAATATTATACAATTACTTTTATAACGTAAAAATAAATTTAAGATTGCACGATTTATTTATTGCAGGAAACAAAATTGTATCCTTGTATGTAAACTTGTATTTTTTTATATATATTATACAACTCAAAGTAATTAGCATTTAATGTTATCCCTAAGCATTAGAATGTACATAAACCAAGTTTTTTCTTCTCTCTCTCTCTCTCTCTCTCTCTCTCTCTCTCTCCTTTAACGCTATACAAAACAAGAAAAAGAACATTTAACTTTAGCAGCAATGTCTCACGTCTAAAGATTTTGTTCTCTAAAAAACATAGAAAATGTAAGAAAAAACAAAAACAAAAACAAGATGTTTTCTTGCTCATTTGGAAGTGAAATTAACTTCATATTTGTCATCGTCAAGCTGATTTTCACAACTTTTTTTCTTCTTTCATTTTTTGCCCATTACAAAAGGTATAACACGTGTCTAAAAGTTTTGTGTTCGTATAATACAATAATACTAACTTTTTAAAGATAATATTGAAGCAAACAAACACGTACTTTTTAAATGGCGTGAAAAAAGAAAAAAAAAGACATCCTTTTAGTCCCATGGTACATTATTAATACAAATTCCAAATTAGTTTTGCTTATGGAGGTTGTAAACATTTTCATTTAAAAGTTTGAAAACATAACATTGTACCTATAATATAATGATTTATGAAACAACAAATTTGATGTGTTATTAGATTATTTATTTAATTGTAACGTGCAAAGTATTATGAAAGAGAGGATTTTTGTAATATTTGCTTTAATATTTTATTAATATTTACTCTATATAGCTCACATTATGTACCAGAAATATATATATATATATATATATATATCAAGCGTTACGAATTCTTGTAAAAATACTGCATAAATCACTATCAATGATAATCTCTCAAAATATAATACTTTTTTTTTTTTTTTTGTAATCTGTGTGTTTAAATATTATAAAAGAAGATAACTTTATAAATAATTTGTTTACATTATTATTGTTATTAGTATATCTTTTATCACTTTTAGTTTTTTACTTATAAAGTAAAAGTTTATTAAAACATCTTTATATATTTTAAAACTTTTTATGTCTCTTGAGATAAAAAAAAAAGTTCTAAAAGTAGAAAAATTTCAATACATACAGTATTATAATAGAAGAATTATTAAGCATGCATCAACTAGAACGCCACAAGAAACAAGCTCATTAAGCAAAACGAAAAGTAGAGAGAGAGAGAGAGAGAGAGAGAGAGAGAGAGAGAGAGAGAGAGAGAAGAACTTAACTTATAGCGTGTTGTTCTTTTTAAAAAGTTTTTAGCAGCCTCTAAAATTGGATCATCAGTCTCTTAGGAGGTACTATGAAAATATAAATTACGTTGAAGGTGTTAGTAAAGAAAAGTAGGGAGAAAAAGAAGGGTGAGCAAGTGTAAGAAAAAATGTAGTAGGGTAAGGGGAGTATAATAATTAGCAGTTTATAACGTGAAGAAATTAAAAGCGATTTTTTTTTTTGTAATAATAATATGCAAAGTTTATTTTTTAATTTTTTGTACTAAATAGTGTATCATTATATTCCATAATTGTTTCATTAGCTAAAGAAGACACTTGTTTAGAGACTTTTCTTTTTAACTTACAAATACAGTAAATAAAGATTTTAAGTAAAAATGTTTCTAAGCTTATTTTTTATTGGTTTACATTTGTGAAAAAGCATAGTATTTGAGCCATATTTCATCAATATAATTTTTACAGAGTTTTTCTTTGCAGTATGCTTTTGCTGAATCTTGATACTGAAGCATTATGTAGCATTCGTAACACTTTATAAATAATAATACTTAAAAATCTCAGTAATTCTCATGAGCATAGCATAAAATATAGTTATTAACATCAGTAATTGGTTGAAAATGTTAAATGTAAAATTGTTTCTAATATGCTAACATACTGTGTGTATGATAAATATGTAAACATAGCAAAATACGTATTTCTATATATTATAAGGGATGTGTAAACTTTCGAGCATGAGATATACAGAACTTTGTTAGTCTTGTTTGTGAATAATCTTCATATGATATATAATTTAATTATAGATTCAAATTATGTAAATAAGTTCTCTCTATACACATGGTATAACACAAGGTTCAAGTTAACATTGCCAAAATAAATATTAACACAGAGGGTGACCGACTTCGTACGGAAATAGTCAAAAGAGAAACTTTATTTTCACAATAATTCTTTCTATTTTATTTATGTCCAGCAAAACAAATAGTATTATTTCAAATAAAATGGAATGAATTTTAAAAAAAATGTTTTTTTTTTTTGGTTCCGAAAAAGGTGTAAAAGAATTTTTAATTTAAAAAAAAAAAAAACTCTAATTTGACTAAAAGGTTGGCGCTAAAATTTGAATTTTCAAATTTACATGTTATACTGACTGTTTATGTTTACTCAAAAAGCGGAAAAGGAAGTGGCCGGAAGAGGAAACCCATGAGGAAACCACCTGACGGTAAAAGTGAGAGAAAAGTTGGTGCCAGCAGCAAGCTAGGCCTGAGCTACCTCCCACTTTTACCGTCACGTGGTTTTCTCTTCAGGCACTTCCTTTTCCGCATTTTGAGTAAACATAAACAATCACTGTATATTTTTATATCTTCTATCATACCTTTGGGCCTATATCATAATATCATAAGGTTCTTTATTTTATTCAGCTCAGTACAAATCGTAACATGAAAGTTTGTTTTTTCTGTAATAATTTAATTATTCTTGTAAATAATTTTAAATTTCGAGCATACTTATCATGTTTTTAATTTGCCTAAAGAATCCAAGCAAAACATTTTAAGTATTATAAGACACTTCTAAGAATTTTAATTAGTGTTCCTATAAATGTTAATAATATAATCATTTAATAGCCTTAAGCTATATATAGGCTTACTAATTACTGTCATTTAAGTTAAAAGTTTCTTAAATCCAATACCATTAAACTAAAAAAAAAATATAGTACAATTTGAACTTACAATTTAATTATTGGTATATTAATATTATATAAGGTAATGTGTTAATATATTTTATTTATATATAGATGTGAGATTTAATTTAAGTTTTAGAAAGATTAGTTGTCCTGCAACAAGTTTCAGGCATTGAAAGAAGTTCCCCAGGTATTGATAGAGAAAGTGAAAGCGTGAGTGAGAGAAAGAGAGGATCAAGTCTCAAAGGTTTATCAAGCCAACGGCGGCACTTCACTAAATTAGCTTCTCACTTCCACGTACATTACATTTAACCCTTCTCCTTCTTCTTGATCTTGTTGATTATTTAGTGTTGTCCAAGACATAAAACATTGAAAGCCTCTGTGATTTTAACTTGAGGAGACGTTTCTACGTAGATTATTATAGCTTATAAATATAAGACTAGATTAGTAACTAATAACGTTATAGAAATTACTTTATATTCATTTAGTTAAGACTACAAAAATATGAATAAATTATAGCTTTCTAATGTATCACTTTATTCATAACGATTTGAGTTCGATTAATTTTAAACTATATTATTTTCAATGGTTTTTCTTATGAACGCATTTCACGTTTGAAAAATTTATTGCGCTAAAGATTAAACCTACCATTTCAACTTTTAAATGAATCTATCTCCGTTTATCTGAGAATAGATCAAATTCTCCATAATCTACCAGCTTTAAAGTTACAAGTTGATTAAAATTCATGCTACTATCTCTGTTCAATTATAAATGTAACGTATTGTAATTTTCTACTATTTCATTGAATGAGTATTTTCAATTTACAGTTGTTTTTTTTAAATTATTAAATTACCATAATCCCATATCTATAAAATTTTACAGATATTTTAATATTTAATAAATAAAAAAAAAAAACTAAGTATAAGAAGGTGGTCACTTATTTATAGAGCGGTAAAATAGTTATGCCTTGTGCTAAGCTAGTGATGGTTCTACGAATTTTTAGCCCGGGGTGGAGATTATAGAGGAAGACCCCTTAATATTGAACTGTCATCAAGACCTTAAACTCGGGCGCTGATTGGCTTAGACGCTTATTTTGAATTTCGCGGCGCCCCAAATTGGCCGAGCGTGTCCTTATCTTGTATCTTGTATGTAGTATCTTGCTGTGATTGCAAATTGAGAGGTGGGGAGGATTCCCCCTCAGCATTCAGTTGCTTATGGTTTATTTTCTAACCAAGAAGGCAGAGGAGAGAGAGAGAGAGAGAGAGAGAGAGAGAGAGAGAGAGAGAGAGAGAGAGAGAGAGAGAGAGAGAGAGAGAGAGAGAGAGAGAGAGAGAGAGAGAGAGATGATTTATTTTAAGTAAGAATTGTAAAAGAAAACAAAGTTACATAAAATAACTTTTTGTGCACTTTTCTAACAATTCCTAAGGTCTCCTTAAACGGTGGGGTCCGGGGATATTAATTCTTTGTAGAACTGCCACTGCACTAACAGTTATTATCACTGATTTGCTTTAACCATCATATTGGGCCGGTGGCTTTTTGCTACGTCGGAATGTACACAGCATTGTTTATATATATATATATATATATATATATATATATATATATATATATATATATATATATATATATATATATATATATATATATACACATACACAAACACTTCACTTAATAATTAACTTTAAAATATTATCAGCCATACAGTATTTCATAGAATTATTTTAATCATTGTTATAATTCAACTGTATTAACCTTAACACCTATGATGAAAGTTTTATTTCAATAAAGAAACCTTTCTAACGAAACATATTTGTTTATCTCGTAAATTTACTTTAAATATTTTCCAGTGGAAAATTATCAAATATGAAATTTTGACATGAAGAAACCGCACATAATTCAATTTGTTGTAAATTTTACTTCATTTTGATTTCTTAATTAAATCCTAAAATTAATTTCACGTAAAAATGTAATAAATAATACAACAAATTTAATAATGTCTTAGTATTTTGATTACTTCAATTTTGTATTAAGATTTCTTAGAATTTTCATTTCATTTTAAAATTAATATCAAGATAATAAAAGGTAGAAATCAATTTCTTCCTGCAATCTCGTTCTTTTTATTTTTAATAATGAATCAATTTTTAGCTATATAATGCTCAAGAAGACTAAGATAATATTCCACTTCAAGAAATGCCTGTGCATTGAAAATTTGCTACAGTACACGGAACAAATAATTTACGTAATTTATGCTGCATTTATGTCAATCTAGCATAAATTAGGCTAAATTAGAACAACATAAATAATTATGCTGTACAATATAATATTATTGCTATATAACATAATTTTTATTCTTCTTCTTCTGTTCTGGGTTGACAAAACGAACAGGATTCTGTATAATACAGATTCCGTTCTGTTCTGTCGTTGGCAAAATCTTTCGATTATGCTGCCAAGATCTGCTAATTGGGTCTAATTAAGTAATTATTTGGCCAGAGAGGCCAGGATCTGCATTATATATTACCACACTAATATTTATGTAGTATAGCATAAATTATGCTGTATTGAACAAATTGTGCTGAAAATGAGCTAGCATAATTATTAGGTATTTATTTTTGTCCGTGTACATGTATTAAAATTTAAAATTGCATCAAATATAATTTTATAACGTTTAGTAACTTAAGGTTCAATGCAAAAGAACAAAGTTGAAACTCTTACTGCTCTTACAGTTAAAAAATTATATTAGTCTGCGAGTTATTTTTTATACTGTGTAAAATCGTACAGTAGCAAGATATTAATACGTTCCATGCCTTCCATATCTTTAGATATTAAACCAAAAGTCAAATCATTATATTAACAAACAGGTTCAGAAAGTATAAATTAAATAAATAAATAAATAATCGTCTTTATTAAAAAAAAAATGCATAGAAAAAAATACAACTTTTTGAAAGGGTGAGGTTTAAGCCTGACAATATGTCTGGCCCACTCTTACACCTAACCCCAACAGAAAACATTCATGAAAATTTTTGATTGCATACAAAATTATAATAAGAGGGAAGTAGTAATAATACTACGTAGCAAGAGAGAAAAAAAGTTACAAATATCTTTTAAAAAAATAATAAAAAAAAACCAGTGAAAATGAAGAGTAAAAAAAAAAAAAAATAATAATAATAAAAGAAAAAAAAAAAAAAAAGAACTACACAAACGAAGCTGTTTGGCATTCAGATATGTGTGATATTCAGTATCTTATCAACAAGGTCCATAATATATAAGAGGTTAGATGCTCCGGGAAAGTTTTGGTCAAGGTCGCGCAGCTTAAAGGAATTCGCTAAAGACGTCATATCACCACTTGCAACTTTGTTCACCTTGACGTAACTGGTGAGCGGAATCGTATTGGTTTAGATTCAAGTAGGTACAATCCATCGCAAAATAAAATCGAATGAGCGAGTTTTGTGCTGCACTCAACCTCTTTATTATATGGACCTTGTCTTATATGTGTACAGTACAGTACGTAGTACAAATAGTAAATATAAATATATTTTTGGCGCGAGTTTTTTAATTGTATAGTATATTACTACAATCATGTACAGCTCTGGCCAAAAGTTCCCGAACGATTTGCATAGGCAACCTGCAACCACTGTATGTTATCTTTATGAGAAAACGCAGCGGCCGCCGCTGCCCCGTTCGGGAACTTTTGGCCAGAGCTGTACATGGCAGTAGTATCAACTTTTTTCTTTTCTTTTCTTTCATAAAAACATAGTAACATTTTTAACTTCTGTAAAAATTATTTAACTGTAAAGACAGTTTAATGAGTCAATTTAAAAAGAAAAAAAAATCATTGATAAAAAAAAAAAAAGTTTAATAATAGAAATTGTATAAAAATTAATGTTATTTGATGTTGTTTATATGTGCAGAAAAAATTTCATCATCACTATTACTAGTAGAACAGGTTGTCGTTTTTCAAGCGTCTATAATCATGACAATTTAGTTTTTTTTTTTTTTTTTTTTTTACTATTATTATTATTATTATTTTTTACAAACGATGCCGCCTTTTGCGTGTCATCATAAGAAATTTTCTTCTTCTTCTGCTCTCTCTCTCTCTCTCTCTCTCTCTCTCTCTCTCTCTCTCTTCTCAAGCAATAACGTATGAAAGACACGCCCATATATATACTGAAAAAATATATAATGAAGTTTTTTCCTCTTTCTTTTTCAGTTAAGATTGTTTTTGTTTTCATCCTCATATCGCTTTCTCTGTAACAATACCTGCAGTATAGGAGAGAGAGAGAGAGAGAGAGAGAGAGAGAGAGAGAGAGAGAGAGAGAGAGAGAGAGAGAGAGAGAGAGAGAGAGAGAGAGAGAGAGAGAGAGAGAGAGAAAGAAAGAGAAAGAGAAAATAGAAAGAAATCATGTTATGAAAGAACTTCATTATAAGTGTCAAGCGTTTACAAGAAAATATATATATATATCTTTATATATTTTTTTCTTTATGTCAGTGTGAGTTTTCATTTGCCATCAGCAATCTTATTGCTTCCCTTTTTTCAACTTTCTCAGGAAATTGCCAATTACACACTCGCACTCTGCACTTCAAATGTTTTAGTAGACGATATATTGCACGGATATTATATTATTATCGTTTTTAAAATAAAACACTGTTACATTATATTTGTATCAACAATTTTTTTTTACCAAGGGGAAAAATCTTAAAAAAACAAACATTTATTTCTTGCTATAGATGTCTTTTATATTTATATTTCGTATTTAAAATGTGAACAAGAAACGCTGTACTCTAGATAGTTTTTTTTAAGGAAATATAAAATCAAATTTTCAAAGTACAACATTTTTTTTTTTTTTTTTTTTTTTTTTTTTAAATTTAAAACATTCAATGCTTAATTTTTGTATAAATAGTTAACTTATGTATGTCATTAATTTTGAATGAAAGCTCTAATTGAAAAATAATTTTTTGTTTTATTGTGTTTGCTAAATAATCTGAAGAAAAAAAAAACAAAAAAAAAAAGGGAAATGGTGTATAAAAATTTTTAACACAGAAATTGCATACACGCGTATACTCGACTCAAAAAACCTCAGTCGATTTAAATCGGGCATGCCTAAAGTATCACCCATTGTCACATTTGAGGAGAAGGGAGGCGGCTGGGCGATACCGTAAAAGGTCGAACGGCAGGTAACTCAGGTTTTTTTAGTCGAGTATATATTAAATATTAAAGCATGTTCTCTCATATACCCCCCCCCCCCTCCTCCAAAAAAAAAGGCTTTTGTCTATATCTAGTTCTTGATGACAGCGTAGAAAAAAAAATTGTATTCCTCTAAAAATACATACGTAATTATATTCCAGTAATAACTCAGTTAATTTTATAATGAGAAACTGTGTTTTTTTGGACATAAAGAATAATGTGTTATTTTACATTAAAAATAATATATAATAATGAGGAATTTAATTAAATTTCTTTAAAAAAAAAAATAATAATAATAAAAAAGTAGTGTGAATATAAAGGAAAGCGAAATTACATAATACAAGGATGTTATAGTACAATGGAATATTACTGAAACAATATAAAATATAATAAATTACCATTTTAGAATATAATGTAGCATCTTAGATAACAGTAGTATGTAATTCATTCCATATATTAAAAACTTTTTTTTTCCAGGAAATTTCTAGAAAATAAGGTCAAAGTATAGTAGTGTAGGTTTTTAATTATTTAATTAGAATATGGTTAAATAAGGAATTTGGAATATTTGTATGATAATAAGTTCAGTGCATTATAAAAGGTATAAAACGTGGTTGTTTAGCCCACATCTAAAGAAACCAATATCATGCTTTCAGGTTTATAATTAATACACAAAAGTTGTAGGTAAATTATAAATTAAATAAGAGAATTTCTAAGCCAACAAGTTTTCATCAAAAGCATTATAATGAAGCCATATTTGCAAAGAGAATGTAAGCTTACATACAATATGCATTACTTTGGTTTTATTTCGATGTAAAAGAAAATATAATTGCAGGAAATAAATATTTTTTGTTTTTTGAATTCATGTAACTTTCACGAATTCAACTTTTACTAATAAGAAAAAACTTTGAAAATAATAAATTTTATTGTTGCAAATATGTAGTAATCATTACAATTCCCTCATACCACATTCATTATCAATAGCAAATACTATATTTTGATTTTTTTTTAACCTATGGCCTCACACAGCCTGGCATTCACCGTGAAAGCTTAATATAAAGAAACTAGAAAAACTGGTCGCTGGAAAGCCGAATGCTATGCGCGTGTTGTGCTCTCACTCTCACACTTAACGTATTTATTATGCAGCTCGAACCTTCAAACTAAAGTTTTATCAATACAGTCACAGTGGGATTTTATTATTATTTTATTAATGATAAATTTCAAACCGATCTTTTAAGGTTTCTCCATCAATGTAACAATATGAATAAGTTATTTCAGTTATTGGAATACTCTCTCTTTCTCTCTCTCTTTTTAGATAAAACGTACCATAATACAGATCATTGATCATTATTTTTTAAATATACGTAAGGGAAGGGCTACTGTTTGAACGATTTTAATAATAATAAAAAAATTAGAATGCATTAAACTTTTTTTTCTTTAAATTTTTTTAGCCCTTCCAATATAAGCATGTTCGCAGCTTTTTTTTTTTTTTTAAATATTTGCCTGTAGAAAATACTTTATACGTTAAATATCAATTAATTCTTAATGAATATTGGTTTCAGTTTTTCTCTGTAAATTTGATACAGGCCGGGTCTAAAACGTACTTAATCTAAATTTTAGGGTTAATAGTCCATTGTGAGCAACACATTCAGCGTCTGAGCGTGAGCACTCTTAAGTCATCCCTAATGTTTGTTTGTTTTTGTTTTTACATATTTGATTTAAATATTATTGTCTTAAAACAAAATAAGAACTATTTTTCTCCTTGTATTTCCTATTTATTTATTTATTTTTAATTATTATTATTATTATTTGTTTTTTTAATTTCAAGACACATTGAGATATGTATGGATTGGGTACATTGGAAAGTACGTATAAATTAGATTTAACCTATTATTTTGAAATGTATCCAAAAAATAATTTTAAGAAAACGTATACGATAATTTGCTACAAAAAAAATAGGAAAATATAAATTATACAACTTACCTTTATTATAATGATGAATTCCGAATAAATGTGCAATTTCCTGAATAGTTTCTCGTTTGAAAGCACATTTGACCCAAATAAGATTAATGTCATGAGAACAATACATAATAACACATAATAATAATACAACAAAGTACAATATGTAGCTAATTAATAATATTGATTTCACGGTTCAGAGTATACAATTATAGCACAATTAACCTCACTGACTTGAAAGAAACTGATGGTTGATGCATAACAATAATGTCTACTGCTGTATTTCTCCTACTTTTGCCTGACTTTTATATCAAAACACACTAAAGATAGTAGTGGGTAGGCGAGCACATTTTTTGTGTTATGATATAAGTGAAAAAGGCGGAGAAATGCAGCAATGCATACTTTATTGTTATATGAGTTGATGCAACTCACTAAAGCTTGTTCTGTAAAGTAAAGTGAATCTCAACAACAGTGGCTGACCAACAAAATACGACACATTCATTGGTTGATCTTGTTTTTTGAGCTAACAAAATTGACAAAAATTGAGTCACATGAAGAGCACGGAACTTTTTTGTGTGGAGTTTCTTTCATTCTTATCAAGTTCAAAGTTCTAAACGAAGAAATAACAATGATCGACCATATGTATAAATGTAGTAAACAGGTAACGATGTCATAATCAGAGCTGTTATAGCAAAGGAAAATATCGACACAAAAGTTGCACCGGAAGTCTGACTTTGCAGAAAGAGCTGTAGTAAAACATATGATGAACAATGAATGGCTTTATTAATATTATATTTTATGTTTCTGCATTTTTTATTTTTTTTTTTTTTTTTAACCAAAATGTTTTATTATTTATTTTCTTATGAAAGTAAATAAAGGTTTTCATCAAATTATTATTATTTGCAACAAATGTGGTGTTGTGAGAAAATATATTTTAAAATGCAAGGAGTATTAAAAAAAAAAAAAAAAAAAAAGTTGCATATGTGTCTTCTGAAACTACTTGTCATTTGAATATTTATTATTATATTTTTAGTCTTTATAATGAAATTGAAAAAAAAAAAAAAAAAAAAAAGAAACAAAAAATGAAAAAAGTATTGAATTTTTAATTTCCACGTTAAATATTACGTGAGCTAAAAACTCAAATATTATTATGGTTATTTATTTATTTATTTTAAAAACACATTTAAACCATTTCATATTACCCTTTCTTACTTAAAAATCATTTTTGTGTGTTTCAGAATTTATATCCCTGCAGTAACTACACAAAATTATGTGTCACAGCGTATATAATAGTAAAATTAATAAATTAAATTTCTTACGCTATATTATTAAACAGCAAGAGGTTTATCAAATACAAATATTTTGTTACTCAAAGTGATCAAAGCTTTCAGTCAGTAGAACGCGATGAATTAAGACCAATCCTCTGTGTCACATAAGCGGATTACTTTACTGTTGCGTGGCAATGCATTTGCGTTTCACTTTGCTTGTACTGTACTAACAAACACAATACTATTCTATTTGTATATTCTGTGCAAAGCAACGATGCAAATTTAATTAGATTATTATCATGAGGGAGAATCTCAAGACCTTATCCATTTTACTTTCATCTTGTAATGTATTTGTGTTCAACTCATCAAATCAAATAATATGTTTACAGCTCTGTTTGTAATTATTCACGCAATCAATAATTAACAATAAAATAAATTTTATATATATATTTTTTTAATTGAGTAATTAATTGATTAGCTTATTTATTTACTAATTTGTATTCATTCATTCGTTCGTTCGTTCGTTCGTTCGTTCGTTCGTTCGTTCGTTCGTTCGTTCGTTCGTTCGTTCGTTCGTTCGTTCGTTCATTCATTCATTCATTCATTCATTCATTCATTCATTCATTCATTCATTCATTCATTCATTCATTCATTCATTCATTCATTCATTCATTCATTCATTCATTCATTCATTCATTCATTCATTCATTCATTCATTCATTCATTCATTCATTCATTCATTCATTCATTCATTCATTCATTCATACATAAATATTATATATATATATATATATATATATATATATATATATATATATATATATACAAGAAGAACTAGAATTGTAGAAGAATTCTGAGAACAAAATAAAATTAAATGAATAATTAAAAATTAACCTTATTTGCTTATTCATTAAATCATGGAAATAATTTACAAATAATTCCTAGAATTAAAATTAATTTTCCTCAGAAAAGTACTACTGATACTCTATGAATATATTTCATATTTAAATTAAATTATTATCTATTACACACCAATGTAAAAAAAAAATTAAATCTTTTGATTTTTTTAATTAAAAAAAAGTGTAAATAAATAAGAAATTGCAATCATACTGTATTCATCTACATTGATATACTGTTTTAATTTAATTTAAAAGTCATTTAATTGTTAATATTGACACTTTTTTTCATAAGTTTTATTTGAAACAATATATACGTATATTTTAATATGCTATTTTTAAATTATATATAAAGTGACGTAAAGAGAAAAGCATAGATGAGAATGTTTCGTCGCATATACTTTCTGATCAATATCACAAAAGTTGGCAGATATAACGATTTCCGATTGGCTAGTGTTGCAGCTTTGGTGTGGGTGAGCCTAGGTCGTCGGTCTTCTCTCGATCTCAATCATCTCCGGTATACACTCCCACACCCACACTGCCTCCCATACCTCCCCCTCCTATCTCTCTCAACCAACAACTCAATCAACAAGATATGTCTGATTTCCAGAATTGCCACAGTTATTTGATGATTAGTATAAAGTAATGGGGGAGAAAAAAAGGAGAAATTAAATATATAATAAATATTATAATTTATATTTCATAAGAAATTTTAAATACAAATATTGATACTTGATAATATTAACTTAATGATTATAGCAGGTAGTTAAATATTATAAATATTGCTTAATTTAAATTTTTGAATATTTATAATATTCACTATGGCACAAATTTTGAGTGGTAATGAGATAAAAAGGAAAAAAACACATTTAGTATATGAATTTGTTTATAGGTAACTTTCAAATTTCTACATATATGTCAATGAGGAAGACTACAAAAAAATTTAGTGGGTAATTTTATTACAAATTCTAAAAGAGGACATTGCCCTCAATCGATACATGAGTGAAATTAATTTTTTTTTAGTTCATTTAGTATTTTTAATTATTTTTTGAAAGTCGCGAAATGACGTCACAGGCTGCACCTTATGCATAAGGGCATAGGAAAAGTTGTAGCCTGTGACGTCATTTCTCAACTTTCATAAATTAATTAAAAATACTTAATCAAAGATTAGAAATTTATATATCAATCGATTCAGGACAATGAACTCTTTCAAAATATCTTAATAAAATTACCCCTAATATTTTTTTTAGTCTTCCTCATTATTGCATAGATTTGACTTTAATATTATATTAAACTAATTTAATGATGTATTATAAATCAGATAAATTCTTTTATACTAGCATTGTGTAAAAAAAAAGACAGAACGCAGCAATGTTACACACAAACTACAATGGCAAAATTTGTAAGCAAAAATTTAAAAACCTCACGTAATGTAGGATAATATACCACTGACTACCATAAGAATAAGATTTCTTTTTTGACCCTGGCAGTTCATACAGTATCTTAGTAACAAAGTGTTACAACAAGCGTTGGTCTTTTCAACTATTTACCATAAATTATAATAAAATATTATTACATAAAAATACGTGCATTGTCAATAAAACATTCAAAAACAAGGAATATAGGATATATTTGAGTGAAAAGAACATTTAAAATTACATAAATATATTAACTAGTGAAGTAAAACAAATATACATATAGTAATTAACATTGTTCAATCAGTATAAAATTGTAGAATTGAATGTGTAGTATGCATCAGCACATCAATATCATAAATTTTCCAATTGGGATCATAAAATTGAGCTGAAGTGTAATATTCTTTAAAGGCGTAGAAAACATGCAACAACACGTTTTTTTTAATCATAAAACACAAAATGGGATCTACAAAACTGATTTTACCACAATGTAAATGTGGCCCCACAAGAGAGCGCGAATAAACTGTAAAGTATGCAATTTGCGGTGAATACTTCTGTTTATGACGTCAGAAACAGGCAAAAACTAGCATGAAAATGTTGTGCGGGTTGCATAAATTGAAATTTTCTGATTACTGCTACGGCACTACAGTTGGGTTTTGAGACCAATTAATGTTATTTATATAAGTCCCATCAAGTGTTTTGTGATTTAAATTATAATGTTTTCATGTTTGTCTATGTCTTAAAATATCAACAAAAAAAAATCAAGAGGTTCCGGAATAAAGTGTCATTGTTAACGTTTCAAATTAAAGACGGTAGATTATATAACAAATTTTCGCTGTTACATAATAAGGGCTCCTTTCAAATAATTTTGTTTTATATTTTGGGACTAAAACTTTACTTTGATGTCGAGTATTGTAATTATGTATATTACTGTTACTAACATAACAACTACTAACTACTAGGGTTGTTAAGTTTAAACATAGCATATGGGGGGAAGGTCATTCTTTAAAAAAAAATATATAAAATTGATAAATTTTACTTCATAAAAATCATACAATTGTAACCTTTTTACCGAATTTACAGTTGCATTCAAGGACTATATGATTTATTATTACGCGACAATTTTTTTTTTAATTCATAAGACTATAGTAATAGTCTGTTGTTATAAATAAATTCTTTTGAAATTAAGTAGAAAAGTAAAAATTAAACAAAGCAAACTTTAAACTTAAACTTCATAAGAAACAAGAACTTAAAAATCTGTTTTCAAGTGTTTTTTTTACATAGTTTTATAAACTATTGAAGCAAAGCTAAAACTATTAGCTATGTATACAGTACAGTACAGTATATACGTTGGTGTGAGAATCCCTTGTGGCAAAATAGGGTTACGTAAACATAGTGCAGGTGAGTCATGTATGGTCATTGGGTTGGTCTAAAGACACGAGCAAGTTTAATCCTAACCTTAACTATAAAGCACATGCTCAGATTGAAACTCCATGGAGCTTATTATTTTACTTTGACCTAAAATACAAGTAGTACAGCCTTCTTGTTGTTCTAGTAAACATCTTTGGTGAATAATGTACTTCATTATAAATTATTTAAAAATCATTAATATATTATTATAAGCATAGCTTGTTTATATTATAACAATGTATTATTTGTATTTTATTGGTTAAAATTTTCTTGTATATTATGCATTCTTAAATAATATACTGTTACTGAAATTTCATATAATGATAATAAATTTACTTTCATATAAGTTTTTATAAATTAATAATGTAAACAATAAATGTGCGGGTTACATTTTAATAACATACAAATGAATTTGCAATTATATTATAGTACTTTTTGTGTGACAATTAAATTCCAAATAATTACTTAAAAATTAAACGTATGTTTTGTTATGTGTTTATTGTTTAGTAATTATTACTAAAAATTTCTATATAGTAATCAATTTAAAGCAGTGAATATGTTTTTCTTAATCATTGGTAATTATTAAAGGTATTAATTCAAGAGCTCACTCTTGGTGCATTACTTTAGTTACGAATCCTAACGTATTTAAGATTATCACTTTTCTTTTCAGTGATTATGAGTAGCTATAATTATGCGTTTTAGCAAGTTATTAAAAATAGCTAATTTTAGTTGGTGCAAGTTTTTTTTAAAGCTATTTTAAGTTTAAATAGCTATTATTAATAATATGCTAAAATGCATTATTTTAGCTACTCATAATAACTTAAAAGTGATTATCTTAAATAAGTTAATATTCGTAACTTAAGTTATGCACCAATTTTTACAGTCAGATATGTAACACTAAAAAAAAATGTATTTTTTTGCTATATTAAATCCATAAATCTCTCTCTCTCTCTCTCTCTCTCTCTCTCTCTCTCTCTCTCTCTCTCTCTCTCTCTCTCTCTCTCTTCATACTACCAACGTAGAAAGCTTTAAGTTAGCAAAGTTGTTAAGAGTGTCACATAATATATAAACTTCTATATTTGCATTAGATTAAAAGTATTAAAAACTCATTGTGAAACAAATAACATTACACAAACATCGTACTAGTATTTTGTATATTAAAATTGTATTATTTATTTTTCAATATTATATATACATTATAATTCCTAGAAAACAAACAGACTTAACTTGTGTTATATTATCATGTATTTTATAAAATTTAAATATAAAATATATATATGTATAATGAAAATTAGCATATTAATTATAAAGAAAATGAAAATAATTACATAGTTGTTCATTTATAAGATATCTTTTGTGTGGTGTTTTTTATCAAGGCAATTGTTTAAGTATCTCATTTCTTGACAGTTTGCTGTGGTTCTGAGAATGCGGGCAGTGAGTGGTCATCTCTCTCTCCACTTCTCTCGCACCCTCAAATTGGTATTAAAACAAACCACCAAACTTCCCATGACACCACTTGTGTATTGTGTGGACTCTAAGTTACTTCGGTTTCAACAATTCTCTTACGTCAAAGAAATTCATCTCTCTCTCTCTCTCTCTCTCTCTCTCTCTCTCTCTCTCTCTCTCTCTCTCTCTCTCTCTCTCTCTCTCTCTCTCTCACCCTCCCACCCCATTGTACTATCTTTGATTCTTGACAAAAGACTAAAACATTTCTAAAACTTAATGTTAGTTTACATAAAGCAAGAATTTCATATTATGGTTTCCTTTATAAATCTTCCCTAGCAAAACATACACTTATCGAGTTAAATCTATTCTTACAATGCTAAAAACCTTATAATATTTCTACACACTTGCTTTTCCTATAAGATACTGTTCAACTTAATGTGTATTTATAAGCTTTCATGTTTGTTAAATATTATTCCATGATGAAAATTCAAAGACGACACACATATTCTTAGCATATTTAATAATAACTTGTCATTGTCTTTTCTTGTTATACAGTAGTATAAATTTTCCTTTCATTTCCTCTTTTTTTTTTTTTTTTTTTTTTTTTTTTTAAGTGTAAGTTATGATGCATACCAGTTTTTGTACTTCAAAAACAATTTATTTTTGTAAGTTCATTGTTTATTTATTAAAGTAAAAATTTACTTTCCTATGCACCATCTAGTGGAACTCATGCAAATATTTAAATGTAGCTAGTTATCTCATCTCCAGGTTCTACAATTATAATCTGATTTAGACTTAATAACTGACTGCAATGTTTTGAAAATTAAATGCAAAAAATATCCGCCCTGCATTTGATGTAACAGATTATATAGCCCACAATATACAATATACATTTATGATCAGATTCTTCCCGAAAATATCAGGAAAAAAATTACTACCTATGGCAGGTAGGTGCATAAATCCTGTATTTTGCAATAACATATAAGTTATTGAAACAGGCAGTTATAAACTACAATACCACTTAATCTAAGTGATTCACACCTTTCTTGTTACATAGTGCACCTGCATTAGGTATTATTGTAGTATAATGAATAATAATAATACCTATGTTCTAGGTTATTATGTCTATCTATTGCATTTACTTGCCGTAAGTATTATTTATTTTCCGTGTAGAATCAAAAATTGTCAGCGTACAGTGTACTGTATTTTAATTCTAAACGTCATTAGTTTGTACAAGAAAACTAATTTGTCAGTAATATTATTCTATGGTGCAAGATAAAGTCTTGAAATTTTACTTCATATGTATATTTATAACATATAGATCAACATTTTGTTACAAAGTATCATTATAAATAATTACAACTTCATTTCCGTTGATAAATTAGAATAAATGAAAAGTTACATTCATTATTAAGATGAGTATATTTATGATATTATGTACTATAATAAAGTAATAAGAAAGCTTTGAAATTAGTTTTCTTCAATTTATTTCATAAGAATAACAAAACATCAAATCCCACACTGGAAATAATTTTTAATATGTGAAATCTTTACTATGTCATTTTTAATTTAAAAATATTTTAATATAATAATACAATATACTTTTTTTTTTATGAATAACATGCAATGAAGATAATTTTCAAAGTTTTTAATGTTATTATTCAATTCCCTTTCTTCATTTATATTTTAAGATTATATTTCATTTAAAAGAAAAAAATATATATCAAGGTTTAATACCTAAGAAAATTATAATTGAAGTTCATGTTTTATATATTTGTAATATATGCTGTAAAATATAATGATTTCTCTCTCTCTCTCTCTAACTACTATCAAGATTATATAATATTCTCATTGCATATTTATGAGTTATATCTAAAAGTATATAAGTGCAGCAACAACAGCAACCATTTTAATATTTTGCTTTGACATGATCGGCTTTTCTATAAGCTTACTCTACTCACGAACAATCTTACCAATTTCTTCTTTTTTCTTCCTCAAGCCGTTTTTAGGTTGTTTTTTTGACACTAACTTGAAAAAAATTGTCATGTTGAAATACATAAAAAAATTATATTAAAAAAAAAAAAAAAATCTAAGAGAAAAAATATAAAGTAAATTTGATTTTAGCATATTTTTAATTATAAAAAAATATATATCGGTCAAGATTTTTCTTCTGGCAATGACAGGATTTTAAATAACTCTGCAGATATTCTTATTTTAATTATATAGTTCTCAGCACAATAGCTTGAAAAAAGAAAAAAAATAGTTTTAAATTTATCTAGGTTTATTATTTTTAAATTATACTGCAATTTATTATCACACCATTGAATCAATATAAACGTAATTAAATATTATTATAATTATTTCATAAGTACTAATGAAATATTAATTGCAAATATTGAAGTTATAATTTATTATATACTATTAATTAAATATATAATTTCCTTTTACTATAAAACATTACAATCTGCATTACATTATTCATTAGCAATGTTTTAAAATAAAATCAATTCTGATTTTAAGTATAATATATTACATAATATATTATTATAAAATATATTTTTCTTTTTTTATGTATATTTATGTCAGTTATAGCATAGCTTTGCATAATCGAAAGGAAAAAAAAAGTATGAGAAGGTCTAGTCACATCACGCATATCCTTCGGCTTCCTTTTCTTTACTCAATTCTCTTTTGATAGCGTGGTCAGGAAATAGTAAGACCGGGTCACATCAAAAATGTCACCTTATCCTATTGCTACTGCATTCTCTTTTACTATGATGACATTCGTTTTCTCTTTTGCTATTCTGTCATGCCTGGTTAGAAATAGCTTCTCTACCACAGAGTGGGCTCATCTCTCTCTCTCTCTCTCTCTCTCTCTCTCTCTCTCTCTCTCTCTCTCTCTCTCTCTCTCTCTCTCTCTCAATGTTCCCCCAAACCTCAAGAGGCGATGACTCGTATAAGTATAAGCCATACCAGAAAACCAACATAAAGCATCAAGGGAGCATAAAGTTCTCCCAAAAAAAAAAGTGAATGATTTATTTCATATGTATAAAAAAACACTTTATTCAATATGTCTTTAGATAAAAATTAAATTGAAAGCGATATTTTATTTTTTCACATATAAATAATGTGTAAAATTTACATTAAAAAGTGAATTTTAAAATATTTTTTGACCTATATTATTAAAAACCATTTATTATTATTATAACATTTTATTATATCAACTATGAGTTTAAAAAGAAAACTAAGTGCGGAAAGATTAAATTTAACATGGTATACAATTAATATTAATTGGTATATAATTACACTTTTTTTTGTGCCTTAAACGTACTAATTTAATTATATTAAAAATATTATATAATAATTAGTTCCTGTAGCTTCGGGGTTAATATATTATAAATTTTGAAACATTATAGAGCTTTTATTTTTTTTTACCTACAGCACAAAATATCAAGTTAGGTATATCAAATATTAATAGAATTATTTAATTTTTCTCTTTGATGTGTAATATAGTAGTGTCAACTGCCAATTATATGTCAGATTATACTTTCATGTTTTATCTACATAAAACCAAACGTGCCATTAATATTTATTTAACAAAACAAAACAACATGTAATATTTTTATTGTCTAAAAAATTTATATTATAACAACACCCAAATGATTTAAATTGTAAATATAAGTTGTGTCATTACATTTAAAAACAATAAGAATATTTAACTAAGTATAATTAAAGCTTTGTTTAAATAATTGTAAATACTCAGAAAGTTCAGGTATAATATTTATTCTGTTGGATAAAAGTTAAACACATATACACATGTATAACATATATACATGTTCCATTACACATTGTTCTCACCTTTTTCCTAACACAAACAGTATAATTATGCTTTTTTTTTTTTTTTTTTTTTTTTTTTGTACTTATAGTTTGGTAGCACAATACTGATAGTGATAACACAAGATACGCTGTAAGAAGATGCTATCTACTTTAGTACATTAAAGTTTCTATTGAAATGCCCTCTGCATGCAATTTTTTTTATTGAGACCACGATCTAGTGAATTGAGTTTCCACTCAACGCAGGAGGTCCACGTTCGATTCTATGTCGCTGTAAAGTTTTTAAGCTTGGTTTAAAAACTCTCAGGAGACACTTTGTATAAGTGTCAGCTAACCATATTTTTCCAGCAAATTTGACAAATATTGCCATTTTTAATAATTATGTGATCGCGATCATGAAGTACGTAATGCCCAGGACAGCGATCAATTGTCATCCGCTTTTTAGGCTCCGCCCCTGGATAGCGTCCATAAAGTTTAGCAAGGGCCAAACTCTTATCGCTGCGACAAGGAAAAGGATAAGAAGAACCGCTGTCTTAGGCTTAATTGATAGTTCTGCCTAGACTAATTGATGTGGCTATATGCTTAGATAAGTAAATAGTGGTAAAAATCACGAAAAAAAAAAAAAAAAAAAAAAAACTCCGGACAAATTTTTGAATTTATGATGACATGAGGTTTTACAAGTGCTGAAAAGAGATACAACGATATTGAATTCATAACAATATTAATTACTAAAAATATTCACTTTAAAAAAAAAGTGTATTACCTTAGTTATACGAATACTAACATAATTAATAATTAAGATAATCAGTATAATCACTTTAAGTTATTATGAGTAGCTAAAATAATCCATTTTAGCAAGTTATTAAAAATAGCTAATTTAAGTTGTTTTAAGTTTTTAATAATAACTTAAAAGTGATTATCTTAAATAAGTTAGTATTCGTAGCTAATGAAATGCACTTTTTTTAGAGTATTGTCATGTTATCATTTCTGTGTTAAGTATACATAATATAATGAGATTTTTTTATGTATTTTTAAATCATGCAGCTATTTTGTGCTCATTTTCATTAGAAATTAATTAACAAAATAAATGTTTGAATATGTATTATTAGTTTTCTAACAAACACTTCCCGTATTTACATAAAAATGAAGAAGTTGTAAATAGATATTAAAAATTAAGATGTCAGATATAAGAATAATTAAACTCTAATAATAAACAATCACTGGCCATGAACATTCACTAAAAGTTTTTACAACGCACTTGACACTATTATTACTATTATTTAATTTTTTACTTAATATAAATGCTTTATTTTTTCAATAGAATTTTAATATTTTAAGTTATCATGACCAAAAAAAAAAGCCTTTATAATAAATCAATTTATTTTTTTAAAAATCACGTATATTTTCACTTTAGATTAAATTTGAAGATATATAAAAATATAGTTATATAAAATTCAATACAAATTCTCTTGTTTTTATATTTAAATATTATTCAATTTGTAATTTATGATTTCTTTACATGTTTATATTATATGAAGCAGAACATATTATAGAAAAGTTTTTCAATGAAGGTTAATATAATAGTGAGAAAATATAGATTTTAATTTGGGGGGTGAGACATTTAGTTTTAAGGGTAGCTAAGGTATATATAAGAAGTTGGGAGGGGTGGGTGTATATAATAGAGAAGTGCGCTTGTCGTGAAATGAATTCGTTGTTTCGGAAGTTCCTTGTTTCCTGACTTTGCTCTATCTAAACATGAGATTTATTTCTAGGCACATCGAAGTTATAGTTCTCTCTCTCTCTCTTTCTCTCTCTCTCTCTCTCTCTCATCGCCACAATAACAATCGTGTGAATGAGTTCTAACAAGAGGGATGAGACTTGAGACACCACCACGCTATTCTCTTCACAAATGATAAATCAAGCCCAAGACTTCCCTCTACCCTCCACTTCTCTTTATAAAGCTATATTATATATATATATACATACATACTCTATAGTTACTCCTATACCCAAACCATTGCATGTGTCATCTATAAAATATACATATTTACATCATATTTATTATTAATCGCACAAAATACATATAAAAAATTTTCAGTTCATTATTATTTAGTAATATTAATAAATTGTAGAATAATATAATGAAAATATTGATTTTCAAATTATTAAAATTAATGCGTCATAGTATTTGCGTCACTGAAAATATATTAAATTAAATTAAAAGAAAATCTATTTATTAAAAATTTCCAGTTATATGCTCTTAAATCATTAACAATATTTATTCATGATTTAATAACTGCTAACGTAAATAAAAAAAAAACGATATAATGATTGAATTATATTGCATTGCACTTATTTTAATCTTGTTTTTTTTTTCATAAAATATGTAGTTTTATTACAAAAATTTGTTATATAAATATTATATATATATATATATATATATATATATATTGCAGAAATTTATGTGCAACGTAATATGATTAAAACATAATAAAGGAGATAGTTGTTATGATAAATAAATAGCATTACTGTCATAAATAAATTTTAAAAGTTCAAAGCTAAAAAAAAAAAAAAAAAAAATCTACGGTTGAAAAATCTTTTTATTATGTGACGTATGAATTATTTAAAGTGCAACGTTTCAAGTTTTATGTCAACTTGCTTGCATATAAAATATATAAGTCTGCATTTAAAACTGTTGAAAGAACAAAAATAATAAAATGTTATTTCTAAAAATCTATCTGCCATGAAAAATTAACACTAATTATAATAAAACAATACATAAATATTATGTAACAAAAAACGTGACCTTTGAATAGCAATTAAAATTTGATGATAATTATTTTCAGTTGATTTTTAATCATCAAAGAAGGGGATAGGGAGGTTGGGTTAACGATACAATTTTTTGAATAGAGTAAACATTCATTATAGTAATGAGTTTCTCCAAAAATACAGATATACTTTTAGAATCAAAATTTTAATACTTTTGGTTGGTTTACAGAATACAGAATTTTGATATAGTACAGCTTTTGACTAATAGATTGTTTTTTTAATATTTCTATTAAATTGATTACATAAATACGTTTGAGAAATTATATTTATTTTTTATTTTATTTAAAATCTGCATGTTTGGCTTTGCGTCATTTTGCAGTCAGATACTCACAATTTTTTGCCTTTATATCTGATTATACCACACACGCAGAAAAATTAATACTAACAATATCGTCTAGTAATAGGTTAGGATAACGGCCTAAACCAGATTTAGATAAATTTAGTATCTGTTGCAAAACACAGGCTTTTTATTCTATACTAGCTTTCTGTTGGTACTTAATTTAAGTTAATATTTTATTCCATACGTCTAAACATTTTAACATTAATGTACACAGTATACGTGCATGTTACTGGCGTACATACGTAGTAAATAAATAAATGTTCGTTTTTATTCAATAATATATATATAAAAAATGAAATAAAATGGCGAGGTAAGACTAACAAATTATGTCTGACCCAATCTTACACCTAACCCAAACATGGTTAGAAATATAAAATCAATAGTGTTGACGATTAAAACTGAAAAACATTCAAAAAAACAAAAAAACAAGGTAAACACAGTGTAACAAAGAGCATTGGTAATGCAAGAAGAAATAGAAAGAAAAGTAATATATTTTGTAATGAAAAAAGAAAGAAAAGGGAGAATATATAAAATTAAAGACATAGAAAACATAAAACAACATGTTCTTTGACACAAAATAGGATCTACAAAACTGATGATAATTTTTACCAGAATGTAAATTTGACCCCACAAGAGAGCGTAAAAAAACTGTAAAGTAGCATAAAAATGCTGTTCTGGTTGCATAAATCAAAATTTTCTGATCACTGCTACGGTGCTAGAGTTGGGTTTTGAGCCCAATTGATGTTATTTATGTAAGTCACATCAAGTGTTTTGTGATATAAATGCTAATGTTTCCATATGCAAAATTGATGTTATATCCAAATATATTTTTTTTCTTCTAATGATACGTATAAGGTTTTATAAGTATTTTTAAAGGAATTTAAGGATGAGGAATTTCTTAGGGAATAAACTAGTGGCATATAAATTATTCCAACGTATGTAGATGTTTACTCCATAGAAGCAAGTTCTATAACAAGTAGTAATATTTGAAGTAGTGTCAATGTACTTACCTACTTGTTTGTTGACTATGGAACTGACCAAGCGAACAAACCTTATTACGTGTTGGATGGTCAGACGGTGGTTACTTTTCTTTGCCAAGCAATTGGAAAATAATACACATTTCTTATAGATACTATAACAATTGTAACAATCCAACGTTTCAATCTCAATAAAATATTCACTCGTTTTCTCTTCAATTTGTAACTTGTAGGGAAAAATATATATAAAGTAGAGAATTTGTCTATATACTCTATGAAATTTTTATATAATGAAGAATTCAACTACGTTTTCTAATTTGAGGTCAAATAGTAATATCTATAGTTAATTTTCTTTAAAAAAAAATCTCGCATTGAGGACTTTTTTTTAATTAACTTCAATAAATAAAGTCTTAAGCTTAATTGATATCTGTTGAATTTAATATTGATTATATTGCTTCGTAAAGTGTATATATTTTTTATAAAAATGATTTTCTTTTATATAATTGAAAAATAGAAAAGACTGATAAAAGATAATATTATTTATCTAACCAATAAAAGAGTAGAACGAATGTGTATTATATACAGTATATTATTGTATACATAGAAATACATACACTATAAAAGCATTGTAGTTGTTCTTATTTATAATGAAATCTTTATGGTTTTTAAAAACTTTTACCTCAAAAACTTCTTTAAAGGAATAGACCAAAAGAAAACATACTGTAAGCATTTATATCACAAAAGCACTTGATAGGACTTACATAAATAGCTTTAGTTTGTCTTAAAACCCAACTGTAGCTCCGCAGCAGTGATCAGAAATTTTCAATTTATGCAACCTGCACAACCTTTTTTTTTTTTTTTTTTTTTTTTTTTTTTACTAATTTTTGCATGTTTCTGACGTAAGAAACATGAATAGTCACGCAAATTGCATACTTTACATCACGCTCTCTCTTGGGGCTATATTAACATTCTAGTAAAAATTGTCATCAGCTTTGAAAATCCCATTACGTGTTTATTCATTAAAAAGCACATGTTGTTTTATGTAGTCTATGGCTTTAAGAAAAATATATACAGACAAATAGAATAGGTTATAAATTGCATTATCTTTATCATGTTTTATACTAATTATAATATATATTATACAAAAGTATACATATATAAGTATACATGTCATTTAGATTATGTATAAT
>OX439131.1:29785017-29840017 GCA_949318235.1 Ecdyonurus torrentis
TGACTCTCGGGAAACCAAGAGTTGAAAGCACTCGCGTTAGCAAGCAGTGGTCAAACTGCCAGCACAGCCACGCCGCCAGTCTTTGTACGGTTTCACCCATCCAAGTATTGACCACGCTCGACGTTGCTCAACTTCAGTGATCCAACGGGAACCGGTTCAAACAACACGATGACTGTGCCATTAGATGCTGTACATAATTTTAAAGATAACACAATTATCGCATTATCTTATTATATTTTCACCGTAGATTGTCAAAAAAAAGAAAGTAAAAAAAAAAAAAAAAAAAAAAAGGAAATAAGTATTACGTATAACATTTTTTATTTAAAAAACTAAAACATCATACATCGATAAAAGTATATAATAATATTATATATAAAACTACATAATGACGAAAGAAAACAAAATATACATATCTGATTATTTGTTAAAGCAAAGATATATTAAGTAAAAACTTTAAAATTAAAACTTTAATCTAAATAAATTTCTTAAATTCATAAACTTTTATAATTAAAATTACTTTTAAAGATTATAAAATTTTAATAATTTTCTTCTCTTTAATGTCATTTAAGTGCGAAGAAAATCTTTACGAGTAACATCTATATACGAATTCTGTAATGAAACTTATAGAAGGGATAATATATAGAAATGGCTATTCTAAAAGTTAACTTTACTAGTTCAAAGGTGCGTGTAACCACGTCATAAACGATAAAGGGGTAGCTAGATTTTGACTTGAATGTATATATACAACTTTTATTGAAACTTTCATACTAGATAATTTTATTATGCTTCAAAAACTTTTTTAAAACTGCTTCAATAAAGAATTACATTATACAAAACTACGGTATACTGATTATTTTAAATTTTTTATTTACATTTTGAATTTTAAATGAAACTTTTTTTTTTACCAAGACAACTTTTTTCTTGTAATTTTAAATAATATTATATAAAACTAGAAGTTAAACACACACGAAATCTGTCTAAAAATATTTAAAATGTTTTCTCTACATTATTATTGTTTATGTTTTTGGAAAGAAAATGTTCAAGCTACGGAACTAGTTACATATTATTATTTTTTTTTTCTATTTTAAAGTAGTAGAAATGTCAACAAAAATTGAAACGCAAAAAAAAAAAAAAAAAAAAAAAAAAATCGGTATTTTAATAAAGAGAGAAATGATTCATATCCGCTTCATTTGATCCCACACTTTATGATCTCTCTCTCTCTCTCTCGCTCACACCAAAAAGTAATACTTTCATCATTAAACAACTGCAAGTCAATTTTTTGTAAGCAGAACTCGTCATTAATATATATTATTATTGCACTAATTTATCATTAGTGTTAATGTTACATTATGACGTCATTTCTACGAGTCAAGAATCGTCTTGTAGCCCTGCAATGTTTATGATATGTAGCTTTACGAATAGAATGTTGAGATTCTTAAGTGGCGACAGCAGGTAGAATGAAGTCAAGCTCCAAGATTTCTAGCAATTAACCTGAGCTGACGATGGTAATAAAACACACGTAATGAGAGGAAGCAAAAGATATTAACTCAACCTTTCATATTTCCGCTTCTTACCTCTCTCTCTCACTCACTCACTCACTTCATTCAAACATTTTAATTTCATACACAGACTTTTCTTAATTAAAAATATTTACTGACAAAAAAGATTTAAAAAAAATGCAATTTCTATGTTCATAAACTTTTTAAATTACAATTTTTTTTTAAATGTTGAATTCATTTATTTTTTATCTCATATTTATTTTTTTTTTAAAGAGTTTATAATATTATTGTATTTAAATTAACAAGCAAAAAAGGTATACAATTTAAACAACAATTTATTTTTACCATCATTACAAATGCTATTAATTTTATGTATATACACATGAATTTTTATTTTGCAACCTTCTGTCGTGAACGTATTATAAAAATATTGCATTTATTTTTGTATTCCTATATGGCACATTTAAAAATAATTTATTTACATACTGTATATATATAAATAAACTATTAAATTGACAATAATATTAATATTTTTAATATACAAATACAATTAAAGTTTTCAGTTTAATTTAACAGATTTTTTGTTTGTGTGTATAGTAAAAATTTTCACTGTCATATTATTAAATGTATAAAAAAAAACTCTATGTAATGCTATTCAAATGTAAATTTATTTATTTGAAATTCTACTGTAGCTAATAAAATTTAAGTTCACTTCTTCTGCTTGAAATTAACAAAACTTAAAAGAAATTAAATTTTAACACTGGAAATGTGTTGAACGATGATAAAATCACGAAATTATCTTAAGGTTTGTAATTAGAAGGTTTCTATCTTCTAAATTCTACATTTGAACTCCCACATTTTATGTTATATACATGTCTAGTGTAATAGGTATCTCTTATAAAAAAAATAGAACCCATGACCATTAAGTTAGGTAGAAAACTAAATATTAGAATAAATAAAATTAAAATGGGAACTTATGAGCTTAAAACTTTAAAGGCACGTGATAAAAAATTTTGCATGGTTGTCCCCTAAAATATTTGAATATTTATAGTTGTCTTATCTTTTGTTATAGCCGTGCAAGAGAGAGAGAGAGAGAGAGAGAGAGAGAGAGAGAGAGAGAGAGAGAGAGAGATATGATTTTACAACTTATATTAAAATCATCGCGTACACCTCCTTTTTTGCCTTATAGCGATACTTAACCCTAAAAATAGGTATTGCTTGTTCTTCTCTAAAATAATTCAATACCAATTAGTAGTTAATTTAACTTTTCTAGCCCGTGAGATAAGTAAGCCCCGCGAGGATATAGACGTAGTATATAATATTATATACTAAATATAGAGTATGATGTATACAATATTTTCTAAAATATGCGAGTAAAAAAAACCATGTACACCCTCTTAGGTAAGCTTAGCAGGAAGAGCAAAGGGCAAATACTTTTTAGTCAGGAGTGTGTACTTTATCTCGTTACCTTCGCGGGGCTCGCTTATCCCGCGGACTAGAAAAGTTAATTAAACTACCTATTTCAATTGTATTGTTATAGAGAAGAACAAAAAAATGCTTATTTTTAGTGATTTTTATGTTTTTCTCTGGTCTATTCCTTTAAGCTAAAAAGAATTTGTCGAGACAGAAGGAGTATTATACTTCTTTATTATAATAACAATAATAATAATAACAAAAGAAAGAATTTTTTATTTCTGTAGAAGAGTAGTAATTGAAATAAGCTTTTAACATTATATTCCATTGAGTAGAGTACAAAGAAATTCTCTATATCGTAAAGAAATTACAATCTTTATCAAACCATACAAAATATTTAAAGATTATAATATAAAAAATTCTTTTACCTAATAAAGAACTGGGTCGTTTTAAAACAATGCAAGTAAGTATGTTACTTTTTTTTAATAATATTTAAGTATATTATACTTACTTAAAGTTTTATAACTTTTTTATTATTATTCTTTTACTTCATTTTTACATACTTATCAATGTTTATAAGAAGAAGAAAAAATAGCATTAAGTTTTAAAGATAAAAACTCAATTCTTGTCTCAATTTTTCACGAAAGAAAAAAAAAATCGGGGAAGAAAAAATACGTAACTCATACTTATACCATACATTTTTTTTATTTCTTACCATAAAATCTGCAATGACTTAGCTTTTGTATAACTTCTTTGTCTTTTTTTTTTTTTTTATTGTTGCGTTTAGGAAATAAAAAGACGACTTGTGACGTCATTGGTGTCATCGAGGTCAACAATAAATGTAACAATGTGTATTCTATGTCTGGACTTGAAATTGTATCTACTTTATTTACTACTTCATGAAAATATGTTCTGGCCGCCAAAAAAATAAGTTTTTTTTTTTTTTTTTTTTTTTTTTTTTTTTTACAGAACTACGAGAAAAGAAGAAAAAAACTTTGAAAAACAAATACATTTTAAGTAAGTCTATTATCAATGTTTTTGAAGTAAAAATAAATATCTTGATATATTTAAGGATTCTTAAATTGTGTTTCTGTAAGCAACCTCAATACACAATGTATCATAATATTAATTTTGTTTTATGCTGCTATTATTTATTATGTAAAGTATATTTAATAAATAAACGTAAATATTTCATACTTTTATACTTGTAGTGTAAAATAATTAATTATATAAAACGATCTACATTACGTAAGCTAACATATTACTCAAGTACATCTATAAAATATCCTACTTCTTAAAGTTGTCAATGCACTGCTTTAATTTATTTAAATTTTTAATCAAAACTTACTGTCTAAACTTTAAAGAGATCCAAAAGAACTTTAAAGAACCACATGTACACAAATTGTACATAACATACGAAATATGTGTATTCAGTAGTATATATATATATATATATATATATATATATATTCTTAATACACTGTATCAATAAATAAAAATAAAGTTGATTAACTTTACTAAAGATCAACATTTCAATTTAATATTAATATATTCAAATAATATCATCCAATAAAAATATGACATATCTCAATTAATGGCATTAGAATATAAATTATAACTTTACATTAAATTACTATAATCATGAATAATAATAATAATTTCAATACACAGAATTTTCACAAATATATAATACATAATTTATTTTCTCTCCCCCCCCCCTCTCTCTCTCTCTCTCTCTCTCTCTCTCTCTCTCTCTCTCTCTCTCTCTCTCTCTCTCTCTCTCTCTCTCTATATATATATATATATATATATATATATATATATATATATATATATATATATATATATATATAATACATTAAATCAATTATTATAAAATAAAATATTGGTACTTCAACTTTACTATTATATGAATACATATTTACAGATCATATAAATTAATAATAAAATATATTATTTAATATTATTTTGCAATATTTGCAAATATATATTTTTTTAATTATAAAAATATTCAAATAATAATAAATAAAAAAAATATATATTATATGATATATAAATATAAAACCCCGTCAGAAATCTAATTTACTTTGATGCTTTTTTTTTTTTTTTTTTTTTTTTCATTTCTTAACATTTATGTTATTATGCATGCAACCTTGCATGTTGTTACCGGTATTATATATTACATTTTTTTTCTTTTCTGCTATACCTATAATACATAGCAGGACACTATTATAAATTCAGTATTATATAGTATATATATATATATATATATATATATATATATATAGTCATGGGAATATATTTGACTTAACTATAGTAGCAACGATATGATATAGGTTAGAGTCACTAAATAAAGGCGTTCTTACATGATGATTTATTTACACTATATAATATGCAAGTTTCTCTATAGTCATCATAAAATATATTATACTTCATTTGCCTAGATATAATGATAATAAACTTTAAGTTTATTGTGGTGTTACACAATGGTTACTTAAATTTAATTGCTTATGACTTTTATTACTTAAGAATATTTTAAGTTTATACTGTATACTGAGTATATATATATATATATATATATATATATATATATATATATATATATATATATATATATATATATATAGAAAACGCTTTTGTTTATATAATTTGACTTTATGATGATCATAATCCGTGAATGATAGAGTACAAACATAAAAGGGTAGTTTGTTACTGAAATTAGCAGCTAGAAAATAGGTATGGACTTTAAAAAACTAAAGTTGCATTAAAAGCAATAGAAAATATAAGAATTTTAATAAAACATAGTCTGAAATTTTTATATTTGAAAAAATTAAAAGCTATAGAACAAATAAATATGAAATCAAGAAAAATTAGTTTTGTTTGTTTGTTTTTTTGCAAATTGTGATAAAACAATTTGACTACTTTGATCTTAAATCTTTCGTTCATTTATTATAAATATAATTTATGACTTTATTTTTTTGTTCATTATAGTTCATAGTATTACATTTTAAAGGTAGTAAAAGTAGTACGCTAAATTGCACTTATACTTAACATACTGTAAACATACAGTAATAAACTGTGAGTATGTATGTAAAAAAGTGACATTAAAAATTACCACAGAATAGAATCTCTATGATCTGTAATGTCTTTTAAAACGATAATAATAATAATAAATATCACAATGTAAAAGCACCTTAATAGCAATTTTCAAGCAGGTTTAATATGTTCAAAGTGGAACAAAAAGAAAGAAAATCACTTTGGCGTTTTGCCCACCGCACTATTATACTGCACTAGCTGCATTCTTTTTTTTTTTTTTTTTTTTTTCATTTAACTGAACATCAACTTTTAAAACCAACATAATTTTGTTTCCTGACTTGTTTGTCCAAATAAAAATAAACATGTTTGAAAATAGAAAGGAAATAACATTTATGTTGTGCTATAAGATAAGCATATTCTTTTAAATTTAAAAATAATGAAAGAATATCATTGTTTGTAAAGTAAAGTGAGGCTCCTTAGCACTGATTGGCTGTAAAAAAAAAATAGACACATTGGTTGATCTTATTTTTTGAGCCGATAGAAGTGAGTCGCTGTTGATCATGGAACTTTTATTTTTGTGAAGTTTCATTCATTCTTATCAAGTCTAAAGTTCTAAACAAAGAAATAACAATGATCAACCATACACTCAAAAAATTGGTGCATTACTTTAGTTACGAATCCTAACTTATTTAAGATATACACTTTCAAGTTATTATGAGCAGCTAAAGTAATGCATTTAAGCAATTTATTAAAAATAGCTAATTTAAGTGGTTTTAAGTTGTTATAAGTTTTTTAAAGCTATTTTAAGTTAAATTAGCTATACTTAATAATTTGCTAAAATGCATTATTTTAGCTAATCATAATAATTTAAAAGTGATTATCTTAAATAAGTTAGGATTCGTAACTAAAGTAATGCACCATTTTTTAGAGTGTACATATAAACGTCGTAAACATGTAGTGACGTCATGATCAAGTGTTCTTAACAAAGGAAAATATCAAAGCTGGCTCAATATTTGTGTGTAATTTACAGAAATAAGTCGCGTACACGATATTCTTTTCATTCATCTTTGAGAACCCCTTGATAATCAATATTACATAAATTTTATTTTTATATTTTGCATTTTCTAGTTATTTTATTCTCATCACTCTATTTGCTTGGTTCAGTAATATACATTTTATCTAATAGGGTGTATCTGCATGACGTCATATTTATTGCACTTGGAGGCCATACTGGAGTAGTGAATAATATTTCTCAGCATAGGACAAACTTCGTTTTTGGCAATTTTCTTTAGGAAATCAGGTAATTTTTGGTTATTGCTATTTTTCGCACATACTTAAGATACTAATTCAACCTATTTACAGCATCAATGCTCTCTAAAATATTGTATATATTTTTTAAACTGACAAAATGAGTTTTTTTTCCTATGCCACCCATGTTATTGAGTAATCCAACATGGCGTCGACTTGAACATGAATGCATGGACCCTATATTATATCTCATTTTTACTTCCATTCTTTAAAAATTGAATCTGTGAAAATTCTCTATTTTAATTAACACGGTGCATATTACTATGTTTAATTTAAAAATAATAATATATAAGAGGGTGTACTTTTTATTTATATATCCAGAGGGATTTTAAAATTATGTTTTTACTCATTTACAACATTTTATATCATTTGAACATCTGCTTACCAATTTTTAATGCATTTTATTTATACATCATGGTGTATGTACATATAATCCAAAATTATGAAGGTGTAGAGTATCTACTTTTAAAATATTAAATATATATTTTAACATCGAATAATCTTTTACCCTATTTGTGCGTAAAACAAATTTTAAGCCTGTTTTATTCATAACAAACTTTGTTTGCACCAAACCCTTTTCCTGCAGCTTAAAAGTGCATGCATCTTATATAATATATACTGTGTATATTATATAAGCCTCTTTAATGTAGACTTCATTTTTTTTATGCTGACGTCATACTAAAAAAAAAAAGTGCACCAGTGCAACCACTATACGGTACACCAGTCTTACACCCTGGGATACTTACTGTTAAAAACTTCTTACTTCTTATGCATTATTTTTGTTGATGGTTCAACTTTATTTTCTTCCTTTTATTTGATAATGCTTAAATATATGTTAGAATAATAAAAAAAAAATCCTACTTTAAAAAGGCTTTACAAGAAAAGAATTTCAATTAAAAAGTAATAAATTATCATTAAAAAGTTTTTAGTTGCCTTTTTATATAATAACATAAAAAACAATAACATAAAAAATAATAACAATAAAATGAAATTAAATACAAGGAAATATGCTACTAATTACATAAAAGAAAATTACTTTTTTCTCTTTTTTTATATTATATATATATATACAAGAATGTTAACGTAAAAAGCACTTTTAGTTTTTTAACAACAATAAAGGTACAATTTTAGATAGAAAGTTTTTGGACTACTTTAATTTTAAATTTTCACTTATGAGCATGTAAAAAAAAAAATACTGTAATATTTCTTTTGTATTTCATTTACTTTATAATATATAAATTAAAGCATAGTATAAAATCTTATCTTTTATACGCTAATATACACCTACTTAAATTGTAATTTCAGTATAATGTAGATTAATAACACCTGCATGTAATGATACTTTAATTGTCACTCACGCAATTTAAAATTTATTTAAACATTAAAAGATAATTTAATATTTATGCTGTTGTAATGAATAATTTGATATATTTTTTTCTGCCGGCCAAATTTTAAACGATCTCTTCCTTTTGAAATTTTGAATAAGTTGGCACTTATCATCTCGACGAATATAGCTCACATCTCAGCTGATAACACAATAATATGTTGTATGGTGCGTATATTGCACAAATGTGAAAACTTATTTGTTTTTTAATTTACAGTATAAATTCTAAATTGTTATAAACATTATAATTGTTATAGATCCTTAAAAACTTATTATTATGATACCTTAATTAATAATTTAAGTAGATAATAAAGACAAATACGTATAATGACACTTTGATATACAATCTATTTAATTGTCCTAAGGAAATAATTTGTTTTTATATGAAGCATTACTTTACCTAAAGTATTCATATTAATACATGGTATTTACATTAAATAATACATATTATATCTGATTATTTATATAATATATACAATTTTTATTTATCTATTTATTAAAATTATTTATTATCTATTAATTAATCTCAGGTACACACGATTGTTGTAATATACTTATCATTTAAATACTCGCGCGCTAAATTTGCAATGTTATTCTTATGAGAGAAATATAGGTTGAATTTTAATGTTAAAATATATAATCACATAATCGTGTGTACATTACTTAGAGAGCTGTATAATAAATCTTTCTATTTGCTGACTTCCGTAGAACTTGTCAATAAAACTATGATATTTCAATACCACGGTAAGTGCGTTTATAATTAATAAGCCAAAAATACAATTTCCCTCAAATAAGATAAAGTTTACTCAAAATGACAAACTTACCTGGATTTACTCTTCACTCTCACGCTAAGTTAGCTATCTGTGTGTAATTGTGTACTTTCATCGAATCCACTACAGAATCCTTCTCTTATATGTCCAAACTATGTTTGATCAAGCATCTCTCTTCACCTCCTTTACTTTCACTCACAAGAAGTAATTAATTAAGTTTGCTTTGCCCTAAAGCGTACTAAAAGTTAACTTCAACAAGGAGTGAGTATAATTTTGTCTTACTATCACAATGACTTTTGTTTAAATTATACATCTTTATTGAAGATTTTACTAAGTGGGAAATTTTAAATGTCACTATATCTCCCCTCTCTCCTCCCAAAAAAATATGCAATAAATATGAAGGCGTTCGCTGCAAATACTGTATAGCTTTAAAGTTTTTTTTAGTAAAGTATAACAGTTTTTTTCCTTAAAAAATTCAATTTACTTTAGTAATTTATTGTTGTTAACGTTAAAAATTCTGTTTTGCAACGGTTACCTGATTAAATCATTTATAACAATTACTGTATATAGTAAAACCTTTTACGTAAAACTGGTATGACACAAATTTTATTAAATATTATCAAATCTTTATATAAAAAAAAGTACTAATTTTATACACTTCAAAAATTTGTACATCTATTAATAGATAACCATGTAAAAATTATTAATAATAAAATTCGCATCATATAAATCGATTTGAAAGCTAGGTTAAGTTTGAAAGCCACATTGTCTCTATTATTTTATAGCAGGTGACATAAATTGAGGTGACATCATAACCATACGAAAGTCTGGCAATGACAGTAAATATATTACAAGTAAGTAAAGTAACGTCTTATATAGTATTTCAACAAGAAATAGTAACACTAAAGACTTTTAAAGAAGATAATCTTAGTAAATTTTTTTTATATTTTATATAATAATAAAATCTTAACATCACCATTATTTATTATTATAAAACATAAGTTGTCAAAGCTTCTTAAATTTTAATAAATTATTGGATAGTAAAAATAAAATTTAAGACTTTTTTTTTTTACTCTTGTGTCTACATAACTTTTTATAAATAATACCAAGATATATGTATAGCAATAATTGTGGTTGTGGTTGAAAATATTATGTTAAAAAAATTATTTTAATTTTAGCTGAATACATTTATTTAATCCAAAATTAATATATAACTTTTTAATTTTATTGCATAGATATTGAAATCGTATACCATTTTCATACACAATTTTTTATTTTAAAATTCATCAAGTATACTAACTAATATTAGAAGAAAATTAAATTATTTTTGTTCATATAATTAAAAAATATATATTTAAACAAAATTAACATAAATTATCAATTTTAAATAACGTGACTCAAAAACATAAAATTTTTATATTAATTAAATGTTTTCCCCCTTTTTAACAATGTATAACTCATATAGGTAGATAACATTATATATATATATATATATATATATATATATATATATATATATATATATATATATATATGTGTGTAACATTATTATTGATTTTATAGAGAGAGAAAAAAGTTATTGCATTTTATATCAAACTAATAAATTAGTATTATGTACATTTTACATGGTTTATACTATATTACCAAAGCAAGGGTAGTAAAACATGATCGTAAATATTCTAGTTCTTGTTCAAAACGTCCATATATCACACTGAACCAGTGTGTGACTCCCTCCCAACCTCGCACTTTTTTATTTATTTTTTTAGCTAAAGCACATTACGCCTATTCTGGGAGAGTTTAATATACAAAAGTGATACAAAGCAAATTATAATTTAAACTATATATAGCTTATTCAACATTATTTCTATTTTAAATAAATAACATCATGTTTGATATAATATATATTCTATAGTAAGAGAGATCTCTTCGTTTATTAATTTAATGTTTTAATTAAGTATAGTTATATGTTTAAATTATTATGTGATATTTTAATGTTGATTTTATGCAACAAAGTTAAGTATTAAGCTACTTCATACTTTTATCCCCTATTCACAAGCATATTAGTTTTGTCTTTTTTAACGTACAAGTAACCCCTTCTATATAAAAAACTTTTTGTTGTTTATTAAAAAAAAAAAAAAAAAAAAATCCAAAGCTAGAAATTTTTAGTGTTCCGAGCGCAGATATAAATGACGTCATGGGTTTTCTTATATGAGGTTACTAACCACTCTTTTAAAAGAGTGTACGTAGGAGGTGAGAGAACACTGAAAGTATAAAATATATCTAAAGGATCTTTTAAGAATGTAAACAATGGCTTTAAATCCTTTGTAAAACTAACGATAAAATTCTAACGATTATGTATAATGAGGTATCATTGGTGACTTCATATTTCAAATTTTATATATTTTAGCCTTGATAATAAATGAGCTTGTAAATAAAAGCTTCTTCAAATATTTGAATCTTACGCAACACATTCAAATTTGTAGTATAAAATCAATCGGTACGATATAGAGTAGATAAAGCTATTAAAGAAGATTTCAAATTAATGATATATTTTTCATATCGTTACTGCAAATTCAACTTTTAACCTCCTCAAATAATTTCTAATATAGTTGATCAAGTAACTATTATATGATAGACAACAAGACAACATTAGCTAATAAAGTACGTTTCTCTTTTGCTAGAGAATACATTCTTCTAATAAAACAAAATATGGACGAAGCCTAAACTAAAATTTAATATAGTTCAATATAATATAATTTAATATAATATGAAGTTCAATAAATGTGAACTGTTTGTAAAGCAAATTCTGCCCTACGTTTAGGCTTAGGAGAATATGGTAAAATTAGCAATATTGCATCACATACATAGCATTAGGATCAAGGGTTGAAATGAGGCAAGACATGATGGGACTTGTTCCAGGAAAAGAATTTTAAATAACATTGGGCATATAAAACTAACCCTCTTTTTCCCGGCATAAGAGTGGAAGCTAGTTCTACTCCTGATTAGGGTGTGTTTGTATTTAGATATAACCAGAGAACTTAGACTGCTAAATTTAAAGAGAGAGAAGGTCAATCAGTGTTGCAATGCATTTCTATTGTAGGGTAGAAATTTGCTTTGCAATCGGTACGGACATGCAAAGTTTCAAATTTATATTAATTTTGATGCTTGCACTTACAATGCACTTAAAGGCGTAGAACACCTTGAACAAAAAAGTTGTGTAATATCCTAACAAACCTGAAAATCAACGTTGATTTGGCCGGAGTCATTGATTTCTAATTTATTTTCCAATCACAAAATGGCACGAGTGGTCATTGACGTCACAGCTCGCTTGTTTTACGTGCGCGTGGACTGGGCGAGCTGTGACGTCATTGACCGCTCGTGCCATTTTGTGAATGGTAAATAAATTAGAAATCAATGACTCCGGACAAATCAACGTTGATAATCAGTTTTTTTTAGGGTATTGCACAACTTTTTGTTACTGTTAATCACTCCAGTTTATCTACTATGTGATTCTTTTCTTACAAAAATATTACTAACTTTAGAACTTCAATATTTTTTTACATAATAAAATATTTTAGCATCTATATTTTTTTTAATACTAAATTCAAAGAACAATAATAAAACATTGTTACTTGTGTGACATGAAAGTTAGATACATACAACAAAACGATGGCAAGCATGTGATCGCTCTACTGACTTGTACACGCTTTGTGACCAACTGAAAACATATTTCTTCACGTTTATTCTCGCACATTCAAGAGGAAGGAAACTGAAAACGAGGATGACTCAATTTTTGACACATGATTGAACACACATGTAAGAGATCTATAAGAAAAAAATATTCTCCACAAAACTTTTATAAAATTTATAGAATATTTTTTGTGGCATTTTTTTTCATATTTTACAAAGTAAAATCTGCTACATAATATATTCTACATGAATTTTTTTTATATATATAAAAATGAATTTTCACTTACAGCTCTAAACTTCATGTCAAAAATTTAGCTGTACAACACATTTTATTATTATTAACATTCAAAAATCAAACAATAGGTGTGTTCTATATACATGTTTTAATAAACTAACACAAATCACTTTATATTATTTGCAAACAACAAACAAGATAACCTAGTAACGCAAAATTACATATTAAGCTATTTTGAGTACTTAATTCTGTTCAAATCAATCAAATAATTTTACTTCAAATGTACAAAATACAAGTGTGATTAAAAGTGTCAGTAAAGGTATAAAACATTGATTTATATAAAGCTTTATAGATTGTCGATATAAATAATACATAATTGCTTTGATACACCACTGTTTGTCAATTACACTGTTTGTCAATTACACTATAAGATATGACAAGTGATAAATAAGTCAAAATAAATTTTATATTTTGCTCTTCTCTTTCTAAAATGTATTCTTGTTGAAAATATCCTTTTATATCATCCCAAAATATTAAAAGTACAAACATAGTTCATTTATTATGTAATTTAAGGCGGTAAATCAAGTACTGCGGGATTGGAATAAAAAATTGTAAAGAAAGAAAAATTTGAAATTTTTCCCAGTGATACATTAGGATAAGGTATCTTCAAAAATGTTAAAAAAAAAATTGGTGGGCACCATGGTAGATTTTAAGTTATGATTTTTTGAAGTTTTAGTCCCATAAGAGCCCATGTTAATTTCAATAATTGTTTTCTCTCTTATCTGATGGTCACGGGTTCTAAAAAAAATTATCATAGGTAGCTGTTACTATTAACTTTTAAATGTCATAAAGTTTGTGATTTTAATATTTAAATTTTGAGATACAAGCCATCTGAATACAACCCTCAATTTCAATATTTGATTTTGCAATTATTCGTATACTTATTGAGTAAAATGTCATGTTGTATTGTGTGATAAAAATATAAAATCAAGACAATTAAAATTTAAATCGATCAATTTAGAGATGATTTCAATTTTACGTGTTTTGTTTTCATTATCATATAACTAGTAATACTAATAATAAGATCAAATTTTTTGTTTACTAGAGCTATGTATTATTAAAATTTTACTATGCAATTAGTTTGCATTTTATGCTAAAATAACTTAATTCCAAAGTGTTGTATATCATGTTTGTAACATCATTTTTAATACATAAATTATTATATAAATAACAAAATTGACATTTACTTGTTAGGCTGGTTTTGAAACTGTAATTATCATTGAAATGTCAAAGTATCAACGCTTATATTAACTGTGTAAATACTTATTGACTGGGGCGTGTAAAGTGTGAATTACACTATCAATTGAATTGATTGCTAAAAGGCAGTTCTCCATTACTTGTTCACTTTAGTTTAAACACTTGGATCAGCACTTAATTAGTACAAAAAACAATTGTACATTATACTACAACTAAATAGTCCTTTAGGAGATTTTTATTTACTCTATAGATACTAATGTTCCTTTCAAATTAATTTATAGAAATAAATAAATAATATATATATATATATATATATATATATATATATATATATATATATATATATATATATATATATATATATATATATATATATATATATATATATATATATATATATAACTTGATATCTGTATTTTTTTTTCATTTTAAACGTATTGTAAAAAATCAAATAACTCGATTTGACAAAATATTTTGAAATTATATTATGTATATTTCAATGAACGTTTGTATTATAAAAGAAATTATTGATGCATGAAAATATACGGCATATCTTTTCAAGACTTATTCAATATCTATTTTGCACTGTAAAACATGATTCAGCGTTTTTACGTTCACTTTCCATGAATCTCAATACAAAGTTAAGTGCAATAAAAACTCTATAAAATTACTTTTCAAATCTCATCTCTTTGAACTTTTATATAGTGCATTTTAGAAGTTGTAAGATGAATGTAAGATTTTATTTAGTGCTCTCTCTCTCTCTCTCTCTCTCTATCTCTATCTCTCTCCGTGTTACTTGCTTGTTTCCAAGCTCCAGTAACATTCAAAGAAATTTATGTTATTTATTACTTATTTTGAATATTGTGTTTCCTATAGGAACATTCCATTATTTAAAATATGAAAGTTTCATGTTTCTTATTATTTCATTCTCAACTTTCAAAACAAAACAAAAACTCCTATTTTATGACATATATCATATTGTCGTGATTTTTGAGTACGTCAAAATCATTTTATATATTAAAAGTAATACTGTATAAAATACAATATACTATAAGTCTACTCTCATTAAAAGCAATTTTCCATTCCAATACTCATAAAAGTGCAGTAGGAATTTTATAGCTACCTGCACTTTATGCTTTGATTTCTCTGTATGGTATATTTACACTTCAGAAACATTGTTGTTTGTTGTTGAAAAATGCATCCGTTTGTTATACTTTTGATACATAAGCAGCAGAGATCGAATTGGAGCGGAAAGTATCCTGCAGTATAGACTTTTTGTTTGTCACATTTGATCAACTGGTTGCCTAACAGGCAAGGGGCTTTGATTTTGTTTTCAATGTTGTTATTACCATAAACAAATTACTGTCATATATATTTCAGTATAATAAAATATATTATGTAATCTTATGTTTCAACAGACTAACAATTTTTTTGCCATTCATAAATTTTAAAATAAAATCTTGAACAAACGTGCATAATTATATAAGATATGACTGATAAAAAAAAAGAAATATAACTATTTAATTTTTTTTTAATTCAGACTTGTTAGAATGTTTATTTAACATAAAAAAAATTGTTTTTGATGTTATAAATAAGTATATTTTTATTTTAAAATACTATAAAAATTGCCTGATCTGTATTTTATTTATTATTATTATTATTATTTTAGTTATGAAAACAATGATTTAACAATTAAGTGATAAATAAAAAAAAAATTGTACTCTTTCACTTCTTAACTTTCTAACTTCACTTTTAATAATATCAGTGCTTTATTACTTTAAAGATTAAATAAAACTATACAAAATTATTATACGTATTACTTTCTTCGTGTCTGAGATTCGTGTGATTAAAATATTTGTTTGATTATATTAATACATATTTATTAAACAATGTGTTTTAAAGTTTAAATATAATAGTACTTTAACTGTCTATAACATTTCAGTTTGTCTTCACTTAATTTAACTCACAAAAACGTATTTCATTGTTCAATTGCTTTTTGAGACAAATAAAAAGTTAATATTAATACTGAAACGATAAATCTAGAAGAAAAAAAATGTGTTTTTAGGTAGTAAAAATATTCTTTTTTAAATGATAATCTTAATTTTTATTTCTTAAGTAAAATTATGAACCATAAATGTTTATTATACAAGATAATTCTTATATATATATATATATATATATATATATATATATATATATATATATATATATATATATATATATATATATATATATATATATATATTCTAAGAATAGTCTTTACACATAAAAAACTGACCAATTTTTCCACACATGGTATGTATTATACATATAAAATAAAATACCATTATTAATTCTTATTGTAATTTAGATGTATTACAAAGATTACTTATTATATTATTATTATAAAACTTTTAAAATCTAAAATATGTTTTCCTTATTTTGTGTATGTATGAAATGTGATTCCATAAATTTATTTTTGTAATTTGAAATTTTTGACGTTAGAAAATAAATTATATTAAATATCAGATTATTTTTTATCTTTTATTTGTTTTATCAAAACTAATGCTTGTTTGTAACAATTTTTATTTGAAACTGTATGTGTGCATGTACAGCTCTGGCCAAAAGTTCCCGAACGGGGCAGCGGCGGCCGCTGCGTTTTCTCATAAAGATAACATAGTGTTGTTGCGGGTTGCCTATGCAAATCGTTCGGGAACTTTTGGCCAGAGCTGTACGTACATGTATACAATTTCCTAAAACTTTTAATTTTTTATAATGACGAATTAAGTCTCACAGTATTAAATATTTTCAAAGTGTTTAATGAAAAGGCTTTAATTTTCATTAATTTATTCGTTGTTTTTTTAACTCTATGCGATATTTAAAGCAAATTAGAAAATTGATATTTTTACATGTCCTGTAAACATGCAACATAATTACCATGTATTGGCAGCTGATTTTTATCTTCTCTCTTTGTGACAAACACACAAAAAAAATATTTCTTTCTCAGAAAAAGATTGAATTAATTATATGTATGCTGTTTTGTATTATATATAATTAAAAATAAATGTAACGCACTTTTTGTTAGAGTTTGTTATAATATTTGTTATCTAATACAAAATTAGCTAATTTAGTATTAATATTTTTTATGCTGTTTTGTAATTGCTGTAATTAAAAATAAATCTAACACACTTTTTGTTAGAGTTTATTATAATATTTGTTATCTAATACAAAATTAGATAAATTAGTATTAACATTTTTTATTAAATAAATTAATAGTTGCAATTTTAATCATTTGAAAGTAAAAAAAAAAAAAAAAAAAAAAAAAAAAAGCAATATTTTTGAGCTTGGCACCTAACATTGTATTAACACAAACAATGCACATTTGCTTAATAAGAAAAAAATAGCTTTATTTAAATAACAAAAATAAAGATTGAAAATAAAACAACAAATTCTGTGTGTTATTTTAGTACTTCAATAATTTAAATTTCATTACAACACAGGAAATTATAAAACAAAACGTTCTTTGTAAAAAAAAAAAAAAAAAAAAAAAAAAAAAAAAAATCAGCTAAATACAAAAATAACAATAAACATCATACAATAAATAATTACGTTATTTTTTTTATAAACACAAACAAGCCTTGTTAAGGCATATTAAATATAGATAACAATACTAAAATACTTCCATTTGATAATACAATATAGATATTTATGTTTTCTAAGAATGAAATAAAATTTAAAAATATTGATTTTTTTTTATGATATAATTAATGTGTTGAGAATTTCTGAGGAAACAGCTGACTGAGTTTCTAAATAAAACATGATAGTGGATCATTACGTAACCCTTATAGCTAGACATGAAAACCTCAAAATGCCACGCATGCAAACATTATAACAAAAAAGCTTATATTCAGTCATTAACTGCTTCACCTAAATGCATTTCAAACATGCAAACCAAAATAAAATCAAAAAAAAAATATATATATATATTATCATGATATTTAACAGATAATTTTTTTTTTAATATTATTTCTTGTTAAAATTGATATTTTAGTTTAACAAAAGTGATAATGTTAATTCTTTTTATTGATGTATTATGATATTACAATAGTTAATACCATAGTATATATCAGGCTTCCCTACATGTTGAATTCAATTTTTTTTTTTAAGCTTTTCATATGCTTTAAGGTTTATAATTAATGCAATACTTAAATAGAAAAAATACTGTATTTTTACTTTGAAAAACTTGTACAAATATTAAAAAACCCTGCAACAATGAATTTTTTTCTTTTATTGTGCACAAAATATTATGCAATAAGATTTCAAAATCAGCATCAAGTTATTTGTATAAATCCTAAGTTTTTGTTTATCACACATATACAATGAAATTTTGTTCATTTAAACATTAAAAAAAAAGCAATCAATAAAAACCCAATCTATCCTAAATCAAACTATTCATTTATATATATATATATATATATATATATATATATATATATATATATATATATATATATATATATATATATATATATATATATATATATATATATATATATATATATATATATATATATAGGGTAAAATTTTAGTTAAAAATGTTTTATATATTTAATTTTTTTTTAACAAACAATTTCTATCCCTCTTACTTTCAATTAAGTAAATTAAACAAAACAAAGTTATATCGATCTATAAAAAAAAAGGAACACAATAAAATATTGAGGAAAAATTGTAAAACATTTTTTCATTAGAATAAGTGTAACATTTTAAAACATAAAAAAATTGTGATACAAATAATTTTCCTATTGAATATAAGATGAATTTCTTTTTGTCTTTTTATATCACGCTTTAAAAGACGAAATGTTTTTGCTGAGATTGAAGTTTTGCATTTTGTTTATGTATTTTTTCTTTTTGTTCTTGAAAAGCTTCTCTCTCTCTCTCTCTCTCTCTCTCTCTCTCTCTCTCTCTCTCTCTCTCTCTCTCTCTCTCTCTCTCTCTCTCTCTCTCTCTCTCTCTCTCTCTCTCTTATTTTTCTTGATAAATCTGAAGAAAAAAAAACTTGTCCATGATCTCAGATGTCATGAATAATACAAAATACAAAGTTGTTCTCTATCTCTATCTTTCTCTCTTTTGTTACTTCTAAGATATTCAGAACAAAAAGTGTTGCCAATTTATTTGACAATAGGATGAAAATGTGTGAACACAAATTAAATCCTGTTTTGCATGAAATAAAATAAAAACATTTTTCTAAAATTTCTAAAGTCTTTTGGTGCAGCTTATCTTAAAATAAACTGATGAGCATTTACAAAGGATGTAAATAAATCTCTTGTAAAAGAATTATATATATATATATATATATATATATATATATATATATATATATATATATATATATATATATATATATATATATATATATATATATAAATGCAGCAACCTCTACATATTCAAGACTATTTTAATTATACATTTATCTTTGAAAATGTAACATATTATATTTTGTTTTGTTATTGCTAAAATTACCACTACTTATTTTCATTTTTTTCATTATCACGAATTTCAAACACTATTGTATAGTATTATTATTTATAAATATTACTAATAATTTTAAATTTTAAAATAAGTAGTAATATCATTCAGTATGGATGCAAGTGTAAAATATAAAAGATAGAAAAAAATGACTCGAGTATGATCATTGAAATACTCTAATGCTATAACTTCTACTGCACTATTCAAAGATATGTAAAAAGAGATTGAATGGAATTATCTTGAGTAACGTTCATATGTGCATATAAAGCAGAGAGAAAGAGAGAGAATGATAAATTTTATGCTTGATAAACACGATAAAATGTCTACTTTCTACCAAGAATACAGATTTTATTCTAATGCCAAAATACTATATATATATATATTATATATATATATATATATATATATATATATATATATATATATATATATATATATATATATATATATATATATATATATATAAACATTTGTTATATAGCTTTTACTGCTAGAGAGTATATAAATAACAAAAGAAAAATATATTTCTCTACTCCTACATTTTTTATTAATATTATAAAAAGGAATTTTCTTTGCGCTTGCTTTTATATATAAATATACACGCACACATTACTGTAAAATATTTTGTCAGATGAAATAAGTCTATAGCATTGCTATGAAACATTGCACGTAAAGTACGTACTTGCTTTTATTGTACTCTACCTTCTAAAAAAAAAAAAAAAAAAAAAAAAAGATATTATGCAAAGTATTCTTAATGTGTCGTCTCTTTTTTAGAATGTATAGTCAGATTTCAAGAGTTTATCCTCTGCAATTTTAGAGTTATAGTTTAACATTATAATAAAATATAACTAAAATACAAAATGTACGACCATATAAGGCAGAAAACATAATTTTAATTAACATAAGACCCATGGGCATACATTTCTGAAAACCAGTACTACAAACTGCAGAGCATGCTCTCCCTAAATTTGTACTTATTTGAAATTAACTCAAGTTAGAACTCTACTCACTGTAACATCAAGCTTTTTCTCGTATTTTGATCAAAATCAAAAGTTAAATTTAAAACATGAAAGTTTTAAAATATATAGAAAATCAAAGCCATGTGTATGTATGTGTGTGATAGCCGAGTATTTAAAATTATCACAAAATATTCATGATGTATAAAATTTGTATACAAGCGATATAAATATATATTTTTATGTCTGCATATAATATTTTTTACACACAGAAAACAAAAGTTAAATCTGAAACAAAAAATGTGAAAGTATCTGATTTTTTTTATGAGAAACCAGAGCATGGATGTATTTTTACTAAACTTTTAAATTGTTAGAGGCTAATATCAATGCAAGTATAATTTTAGAAGTGTCTCATTAATATGTCCTATATTTTATATATCTGTACACTGTTAAGAAAGTATAGTGTAAAATAACTGCAAAATAGCTTGTAATTTGATTAAGTGCAACCGCCGATAAAAAAGCATTGTAAAATCATAAACGGCAACAGCAAAAACTCATTCAAAACTGCATGCACCGTAAAACGACAGGCATTGCGTCTCGCGTTTGATGGCTTTTGTTGGAGTTATCGTGAATGTAATACAAAGTTGTTTCCAAATAAATGCATTATTATTATTATTATGATAATTATACTATTATTTGAATGTTTCTCCATAAAAGAGGTATATATAATGTAACCCAAAACGTTTTATTAGATATTTTGTACTTGTGATGAGTATTCAGTTCAAATATATGAACAAGCAAGCCCACAACAATTTCATTCCGGTACTTATGTATCAAGGGAAGTATTGTGTATGTAACGTTGCAAGTTGCAAGGCAAAATGCAGATTATCTGAATTTTAATCCTTTTCCACCTAGTATTTAATCGGCCAAGGCATATTTAGTTTAGTGTATGCTCTCTATGGTGTTGTTCGTAAACCCTGTTCTCTTGCACCAAAAAATGCACATTCCATTTGATTAACCATTGCTGATCGTCATTTTAGGGGCAAAGAACAGGGTTTACGAACAGCATTAGTAATTATAAAAATTCTCTAGTACAGAACAAAAGCTTTAAACTTTAAATTCTGTGAAACAAAAATTATAACATTTTTAAATACTTTCTTAATAACTGTGTTTTATGTTTAAACATGAATGTTTAGAGATAATGTGAACAATAGAAACATTTTGTTTTCTCAGTGTATATACCATATTATAGAATATAATATTAGATAGTTTTATTTTATTTCCACCACTAATATGTGAATTGTAGTTTGTGATTTGTACTGCACAGAGTGAGAAAACGTCTTGGAATTAAGCCAGAGAGCAGTTCTTGCTTGAAGATAAATGTTTTGGTTGGTAGTGGGAAGGTCAGGTCATGACAGATGTACTTTATATTCTCGCTACTTAAACAATAAACAATGAAAATATAACAATCAATTACACTGTACTGTATAAACTATACGTATATGTATTATGAAAACATAATTTAAATTTATTAAAAAAGAAAACTATATAAAATTATACGTTAGTATTAGTATAATTATATAATGAATCTTATTCTATACTATTGTATTGCCTATAGAACTAAAGAAAATAGATAGATAGATAATAATTTTTATTGAGGCCACAAAAGGTACAAAACCCACTGAAGTGGTCCTCTGATATTCTTGCTGTTAGAGTTTGACATGTTTATTACATAGTTTTAAAAATGATAGCTAAAGTAGAGTACATCACAATTATATAAACAAAATATTTAATTTCAACTCATAACACCTTTTTTTTTTTTTTTTTGACAATTTATAGAATTCAAGATAATACATTTAATTATTATAATGATAAAGTGATATACTTAAATAAGATAATAATAGAAAATAGATACTATTAAATGAGTTGCATTGAAAGATGCAAATATACAGCGTAAAAATAATAATTAAGATTTATAATATATAATTCTTTATTATAATAAAATTTCTTATATGGTTTGAATTTGTTTGAATTGATAACTCACTTTTGCTCTAAGTAGATTTTTTTTATTTCTTCAATTATAAAATATTTTATATAACTTACTTTATTATTTAAATAATTATTTTATAATTATTAATATAAATTTTTATTTTATAATTATATTTTTTCTTGTTACATAATTTTTATTATAAAATTTCTTTTTTACACAAACAGTATTATTATTAATTTTAAACTTATATAAAATAACTTGATACTATTCTTTGAAAATTAAGTATAAAAAATATTCCAAGTGTAAAATTTAATTGCCAATAACACGTCATGATTTGCATGAATTGTTAATTTTCTCAGTTGTTAAAAGTATGTAAAATATAATTAAAACACTATGAGGAAAACATCACAAGACAATAAAGGTTAACAAAAATAATCTCTGATGTAACTAAAAGCCTTTAGCATTTTACTTTGTAATGTTTCATATAATTTTAAAAAAAAATTATATAATAACATCACTCATATAATTATTTTTTCTTTCGTCTCTTTATATATATACATAAAATAAAACCTACGAGGCATAATTTATTTTTTAACTGTTTTATGAAGTATTATGGTCAGTTTAAATTAACTATAGTAGCTTTATTTTCTACAGGTTTTACAAGTAAAACAAAATTGTTGTTATGTTTTTGACATTAAAACATAAGTAGGAGTTAAAAATGCGTATATATAGCTTGACGGTATTTATATATTATATTTAATTAAATATATATAATAAAATGTCTTTTTAATGAATCAAAACGTAAGAGATACTTCTGCATCAGTAATTTTAATACTTAATTCTTTGAGGAGCCTCTTTTATGTTTTCTGATTCAAGTAATATTATACTACTTTAAATCAACAAAATGTAATATTATATCGTTCTTTTTGGTGTTGTTATATCAAAAGTTTAATTATTTATATTTGTACATATTGTTTACTTTATATATATATATATATATATATATATATATATATATATATATATATACAAAGTCTGAAATGCTAATGAATTCAGTGCAAATAATTTATAATTTTCTTTCATAGTAATTTTTTTTCTTTTACAAATGTCATATCGTATTATTTAAATAATATTTTCAAATTAAAATTTTTGATCATGAGTTTTAGTATAAAAACTCTCATATATTCACTTTTTTTACTCTCTCTCTCTCTCTCTCTTTTGAGAAATATTGTGTTCATAAATTTTAAATTGAACCCACACTTGTTCAGATAATCTATAAACTTGAACTTGTATGTGTGTAAAAAAATTATATATCATTTTTTTTTACATTTTTTTGTTAGACGTAATTTAAATCACGAGGTTTTATTTTTGTAGGATGAGAGAGAGAGAGAGAGAGAGAGAAAATTCGCATAACTTTTCCAATACAGATTTATCTTTCAATTTGGTTTTACCGTGAAATATATGAGACATTACAAATGCCAATTTTATGTTATAAATTTTAAAACTGTCTTCATTTTTTTATTACTCAAATTTTTTAGTGTAATATAAAAAAAAAACTGAAAAATACTTTAGTGCAATAAAGATTGCTGTCATTTATAATTCAAAGATACCATCTTTGTGATGACAAAAACATTGGCTAACTTTTTAAAAAAAAATCTCGTATTACACAAAATAAAAATATATAGTTTTAATTTGAATCCTCGACTTTTTAATTAAATATCTAATGAATTGTGAGAAATAACAGATTGGAAACAAATGGAAATTGGATTTAAAAAATGAATAAAGTTGGAACATAAAAAAATACTTGAACTATTTGTATATTTAAATTCTAAATAATACAATAACAAATCCAATCAATATATTTTTTTATGAATATTAAAATTAAAATTTGATTAATTTTGTAGCTTTATGTAAGATATAACTTTGTAATTAAACAAGTGCAATAATAATGCACCTGTGTGTATTGGAGCAGGTTGACAATGTCACATGTGCAACCTGTGAGGAAAAACAGCTGTAATGTAAAAATTTATTATACTATATACATATACAGCTCCTCCCACTAAAACTGCTCCGTTCATCTATGCTATAATATGCACTTACGTATTAATTTTTGTGAAAAGAGCTGTGTGTATAGTATATATATATATTATATATATTGCTATACTGTGTTATTGTACTGCACCTTTTCAATAGTCCCGTCAATACAGAGGCCTTATCGACAGATACAATGGAAACCGCACACACAGCCCGTTATTTGCCATGACAGCCTAGAGAAACCGTGGAAACTCTAGACAGGCTGGACGGTGCAATCATATTAATCATGCACCTATACTATCTTGTAAATGCTGTGCGTCGTCATGGAATGCATGTAAACACGCATCGTTCACCATGTTATGCTCTCACACTTCACGTATGCACCCAGCAGTGGCTCAAACCTGTACTCGGTGAGAAGTACGAGTAAGCTGACTTAACCACTCGGCCATACCAGCTCGGTTAATAATAATAAAATTCTGACTGACCTGTTAAAACTGAAGAAGATGGAAAATCTGAAACAAAGAAAAAATAACAATAAAGAAATGATAAAAAAAAAAATGCTGTGTCTTCTATGCTAAATAATTTATTTACTATATCAAAGATGGCACCAGTTCACATTATTATGTTGGACTATATTAAAATCCACAGTATATTAATTAAAACTGTATCGTCATAACATGATTATTCCAATTTCTGCACATTTTTGGTTTAATAAACATATAATATTATGATTTTAGCGGTTTAATTAACCATGAATGTAAAACCAACATTTATTCTGGTGATTTCGATAATTAATAATTTTTCATATTACCTCCAATATTTAAAAACAAAAAATTAAAGTAATTAAGTTATTACATTTTGTCATACTAACTGATATAATAAAAAAATATTTAAAAAGAGTACTTAAATAAATAACGAGAAATTTTAAATGTTTTGACAAAAACAGAAATATAATTATATTAAGTTGTAAATTTTAATGAATACGTTAATTTAGTTTAGCCATCATAATATTTATGATTTAAAAAAATGATAGAGGTGTTATTTTTTTTTTTTTTTTTTTTTTTCAACTAAAAACATTATTATTGTTATAATGTTATTTATTAATGTAATATCTCATGATTTTGAACAAATTTATTTTGTTTATCTTAAAATTATGTATGTTAGAAATACTGTATTTTATGATCAATAAACCTTTCAAAAATTTGATTGTTTCTTCTATTTTCAATTAAAATAAATCTTTAAGGCTATTGAACGTCTCGTATATTTTGAAGATTTTTTAGATAGGCTTCCCGTTAAAGTTGAAGCCCTTGGTAACTTTGATTTGATCACGTGGAAATTATGAGATGGTTTCTTTAGATATAAAAATCCCTTTTTCTTTTTTTTTTTTTTTTTTTTCTTTTCCTGTTCTTTTTCAAAGATGAGAGTCACAAAAAAAATGAACACTCAAAACAAGAACTCATTGACAGCTTTATTGCAAACTTGTAGTAAATCTTGATGTTCCCCTTTTCATAAAAATCTAGGTTAAAGTATTTCTCTGACTGCAGGAAAAAATTTCCAAAAGAAAGAAAAAAATAGCATAAAGTAAAAAAATTGTGGAAAAAAGTAGGGAAAATATTTCAATTCTTGTCTTTAACAAATGATTTGGGTTATAAGAAATCTAACATAAGAATTACAAATGTAAATCTAAATAACTGCTCAATTTACAGCATCCTAAAAGGAGAGAACATATTAACAGTTTCTAGAATAAAGTATCAGCGTTTGTTTTTTAAAGATACAAAAAGAAAACAAAAAAGTATCACATTTAAAGATACAAAAAGAAAACAAAAAAGTGTCACATTTATCTGTAAAAACTTTATTTTCTTTTTTCTCTTCTCTCGTTATATTTTATACTAGTTACGTCATGATTGACTTGATTTATAGCTATGAAATTTCATTCATATAATAGTATAAGCCATTTGATTCAAAATAATAATTGAATGCACACATATGACAAAAAAAAATCACGGTATGAAAGTAAGATTTATGATATTTATTTTTATTATACTCAAATTTATTTAAAAACTAAATAAACATTTGTTTAAATACTGTAAACAAGAACTTAAGTTTTTCCAGAGGAACCTAAGCAATTTAAAGAATGAGGAAGGTAAAATTTTTAACCCCCACTTTTTATGATATTTTTGAAAAGAGCGTTAAAAATTTTTAAGGCGATATTTTTCTTAGAACGATTAGAGCATGGTAAGTATTTTTAATTAATTTTTGAAAATCGATCTAAAAAGCCTGTGACGTCATCAATCGGGCATTTATTTCGGAAAGTATTGACCGTAGAAAATTCAGTAGCCAATTTTTTTGAAATACTGAGAACGAGCTGATTTCATTAAACTGGTTACTGAACCTCAAACGATTAGTATTTGCCGAGAAAAAAGTGAACTGATGACGTCACAGACTTTCTAGGCCAATTTTCAAAAATTAATTAAAAATACTTCGCAAATTAAGATCCAATCGTCCTAAGAAAAAATAACACCTCAAAATTGTTTCAAACTCTTTCCGAAAATATCATAAACTCAACAAAAAAATTACAATTCACCTTCCTCATTCTCTCTCTCTCTCTCTCTCTCTCTCTCTCTCTCTCTCTCTCTCTCTCTCTCTCTCTCTCTCTCTCTCTCTCTCTCTCTCTCTCTCTCTCTCTCTCTCTCTTATTTTAAAAAAAGCAGAATTACATGAAAGATGTATAACGTTATAATAAATATTTAAATTGTCATGTCACATGTGAGTTATTATATTGAAGGACGTTTTTGTGGAGCAGTTTGTTCGTGTTACCCTGACACAAGAGTGCGAGTGACTACTGACCAAGCGTCACTCACTCACTCAGTCAGAGTCATACTGCATGCTGCAACAGACACTTCACGTCAATCAACCTCGTCGTATTACGATGACAATTTTGCACACAATTAATTATAAATAAATCCTTTTCTTTTTAGTATAAATGTTTAGTAAGTTGTTGTTTTTTTTTAGTTAAATGTGTTGTGTAAGCTTAAAAAAAAGCTTTTTTTATAATATATGTTTTTAAAATCAGTATTTAATCCATTTGGATTTAAAAGTAATAAATTTGAAAATACATTTAAATAAAACAGTTTAGTATAATAAATTTTGATTAAAAAAATATAACTGAATACTTTTTTTTTTTAAACAATTTTAATATTGAATTTGTTTATATGATTACAGACTTTTTTGTTGTAATAGGCAAACTGAACTTGCTCAATGTATTTGTGTAAATACGATATCAAAATGAATTAGGTACTATATTATATAAAAAAAATGATTAATAGTATATAAAATTATGTTTTGACACTTTAGTTTAGCATATTTCTAAGCTTTAACCAAAACTTTCATTCAATATAAATGACGTCACATATCCTTCATTCAATGCGGTATAATGTATTTTATAATACGATACAGAGATAACAAGAGAGAGTATCTGTCAAAGAAATCAATGTATGATGCCTATACAAAATATTCTATGATATAAAAGTAGAATCATGTATGAATAAATTGAATCTCAAAGCTTTTGTTATTATAGATTCTTTATAGATATGTGTGAGTGTGACTCGTGACTTAGTATAAGGAAAAGAATTTTTGCGTGATGTGGGTGTGAGCATGAGTTCATGCGGTGATGGTTCTTATATATATTATAAAATTTCCTTGTGCATTCCGTGAATATTTTCCTTCAGACTTGAATTTACAAAGTGACAGATACACAGAAGTAATTATAGTTTGCTTCTGTTCTTCTAATACATATCATCTCTTCGCTCCTTGGTTTTTATCTCTCTCTCTCTCTCTCTCTCTCTCTCTCTCTCTAGTTATTTGGTTGTGTGTTTGGACGATGGAAGAACATATCCAAGGTATTTATTCGTATAAATTTGTAGATAAGTATTTACATGTACATAATTTGAATGTATTTTTGTTTTAGATATAAATTATTAATTATTTATCAACGATTTTAGAGGTGATTTAATTTAAATTTTATTGTTTTTAATTAGTATAGCGTATACAAAAGTATATTGTTAATATTGATTGTTCATATTAAATTTTGCATAATTGCTATCTATACTCGACTCAAAAAAACTCAGGCGATTTATCGTTTTACCACTAATGTATCGCCAATTTTCTCGCGCGCATTTCACAGGGGGGTGAATGGACGATACCGTAAAAGGTCGAACGGCAGGTAACTCAGGATTTTTGAGACGAGTATATATATATATATTCCAAAATTGGTATAAATACTTTAGTAACTTTTTTTCTGCTTATTATTTAAACCCCTCCCCCCTTTTTACAGATTAGATAAAGAAATCATCCTCAATAACTTACTTCTTCAATTTCAATTCACCAAAAAAAGACAGGTTATTACAGAAGACAAGTGATGAATAAAATATTCCTCTCTCTCTCTCTCTCTCTCTCTCTCTCTCTCTCTCTCTCTCTCTCTCTTTCTTTCTATATTATATATATTTTTTCCACAGAGCTAGCTGAAGAGTTGATTTCTTTGATAAAAAGAGATGAAATTGAAGCTATAAGAATATTCTTAGGAGAGCATCAGTTTCATATTGGCAAGGTTGTGCGTGCTGAGCTGGAAGAACGTACGTTACTTCAACATGCCTGTCTATCTTCAGTATCCGTGCTTGAAGAACTTCTAGGCGTACTCGGACCCAAACATCTCGCCCGACAGGAGCTGACGAGAATTTTGAATGGTGTCTCGGTGTTGCATGAAGCTGCAGCTATTGGAAGATTGGACGTGCTACGCATGCTTTTTGAACAGAGATTCATACACGTAGAGGATTTTGACTTAACCTCAGGAGAGGGGAAAACTGTAGATCAGACAGCCACACAACACGAAGAACTTGTCATATTTATTAAAGGTAAGAGAAAAAAAAACTGTAACATTCTTTCTCTCTTTCCATCTCTTTTTTCTTATCAATACAAAATAAGACATTTTTCTGCTCATTTTTACAAGTTACAAACTTAATTACAAAATTCCATGGTATAATTTTTTGACTCTGTTCATATTTTTATTAATAATTTTATACGTATTTTCCTGGAGATATTTTTTATTTTTTAGTAATTAAATTTATTATAACATGTTTTCAAAATTATTTGTTAATTTTGATAAACTCATGACCTAATTTACACAAAAACGATACGTATTTTTGTTTCCTCGTGTAACTTATTGAATTAATTAAAAATTAATTTAATAAATAAAAGTAGGTTAAATTAATAGTATTTGAAGTAATTGATTTTTAATGTAAAAAAAAATATATTAACTTAAGAGCAAAATATTTGTTTTTACTTAATAAAATGTCTATTTTTAGTATTTTCTAATAATTTACTTTTATAAACAATATATATAAAAAATGCTTTTAACTAACTAACTTTTAAGCAATATTTAAAAGTTGCAAAGTTCATTTCTTTCTATTATAATAATTATAATATAATGATAGAGAAATTGACCTAAAATTACGTGAAAATTGAATACAATATTTATACAAATAATTATTCATTCTACAGTAAACGCACATGGTTTCTATTTTATAGTTAATATATTTATTGTATTAAAATAGAATTTATATGTTGATTTGAAGTATTTTTATGTAAACAACTAACCCTAAACCTCATTCACTCCCACCACCCAGTTAATCAAAATGTCTAAAATATCAGTTTCTGTATATAACGTGTATAATATAAACCACAAACCACAAAATACTAACGAAAACAAAACAAAAAATCCATTCTATAAAATGAATCATAGTTTTGGTTACATGTCACTAACTTCGTATTTTGCATCATTTGTTACAGAAATGAAGGGAAGTAAAGCGGAAGACACTGCTCAGCAGGAAGGTAGTTTAATTAATGATAATATTATTTAATTTTGTTTGTGTATATATTTGTAATAGTATATAAATTTAAGGTATTACTATAGTATTTCATTACATAAAGTTTTTTGTTGTTTTCACTTCAATAGAGATGAACTTCTGAAATTCATGAGGTTTCCTATATATTACAGTTGCGGTGAATTTAAACCTAAATGTCATATTAGACAAAACCTTAAAGGCGTAGAACACCTTGAACAAAAAAAAATTGTACAAAGTGAAAATCAACGTTGATTTGGCCAAAGTCATTGATTTCTAATTTATTTTCCATATTAAAACGTATCAATTTTTGCAAGAAAGTGCCTTATTTATATATTTAGTTATATAATATACACGAACAAAAAATAAAACTTAATAATTAAGCTAGCTAAATGCAGCAATATTTATGCACAACATCATAATTTAAACAGTACTATATTTTGTATCAATTTTAGTTCATAGCATAATAGTAAAGAGGTTCAGCATATTTACTTATAAGTAAATTAAATTCCAAAATAGCAACATTATAATATGTGCTCTAAAATATGCACGAAAAGAAAACAATTACCTAACTTATGCTCATTTTATATTATTACAGCATAACTGTTACAAAATTATAATATAGTATAAATAATTATTCTGTAAAAAATAGCATTTATGCTTTTTAACACAGTTATTATGCAGCATAGCATAAATTATGATATAGAGAATAAATTTTGCAAAAAATAAGCTAGCGCAATTACTACGTATTTGTTTTTTGTTTTTACGGTGTAGTAATTATTCAATGCAACATAAATTATATTTTTTCCGTGTACAAACATTTAATAATATAATTCATATAATTTCTTCTTCTTTCACTCATTGTCATTAATATATTATTACTCTCAGTTTTTATTCGAATAAAAAATATTATAAGTTTTTAACATTATTTAATAACCATAAATATTAAAATAAACATATTGAAGTAACTTTCATATACATACATACATTAATGACGATAAAATTGCAAAAGTAATAAAATGTTGTAATATAATAAACAGCAGCTTGTTTATATATATATATATATATATATATATATATATATATATATATATATATATATATATATATATATATGACGTATATTAGATGCAGTGTATATATAATGTTAAATAATGCAATATATAAATTGTGGTTTTCTATTAGATGTTGCAGCATCAAACATCACTTGTGTTTCAGGTAATAATTCATTCTATATTTTATTCATTTGAAAGATATAGTAGAGTAAAGTAAGGAGTCATGTATGAACAGTATACAAACGTCAACAAGTCAATCCAATCACTTCACTCACGTTTGTTTACAAAAAATAAATAAAATAAAATAGAGTCCATTTGCAATATATTATATATACACACAGAATAAACCTTGCATACTTTGCTTTTCATTGCATAAAAAATTGGAATAAATTGTATATCTAATAGAATTTTAAATCATTTTGAAAGCATAGTAAAGTGCACTACTTATATGTGAAATATATCTTGATATTGCCACAACTTTTAATTCAAACAAAAATATGATATTAAAATTTGCAAGTACAGTTGAAACCCGTTCTGTGACAAAATATCAAAATAAAAATATTTAATAGTGTGAATTAGCTAATTGAATTAGAGTTACAATACAACATTTTAAATGAATTTGGTATTTATTAAGATGCAATTACTTTTTTAAATTCAAAACACGTTTTTAGAAAATAAATTATTTTTAACAAAGTTACATCGGACTTTTTTTCTTTTTTTTTTATTTGTTAAGTTATTTTTTTAACTTTTGCTTTTATAAACTTGTTATTTCTTTACCGGATTAGAAAGTGGAAGAAATTACCAAAGGTATACAGAAGTTGGTCTGATTTTTCTCAAGATTCATTTCAATGATAGCTGAAGTTTGTCAGACGTTTAAATTTAAAGTAAAAAAATACTTTCTCAATATACATAATTTTAACAATGATGACTATGATAATATAGTTAGTATTGTGTTAATTCAAAAAATTGTAATGAAAATAAACTATAAGAGTCACTTCAAAATAATTTTTTTTAATTTATATTTCGATACAGTATATAATTTCAATTTGATACATTGTAACCCAAGGTCCATATAAAAAAGAGGTTAAGCGCAGCACAAAACTCGTTCATTCGATTTCATTTTGCGATGGATTCATTTTGCGATGGATTCATTTTGCGATGGATTGTACTTGGTTCTAAGCCAATACGATGCCGTTCACCAGCTACGTCACTGATAAGATGTACAAAGTTACAAGAGGTGATATGATGTATTTGGTGAATTTCTTTAAGCTGCGCGACCTTGGCCAAAACTTTTCCCGGAGCATCTAACCTCTTATATATGGACCTTGATTGTAACCATGATATTAAATTTTGTTGTTTTCAGTGGATGACAACGCTAACGAAATCCAAAGTGATGATGGGTCGACTGCGGCGAGAGCTCTAACCCTCCCGATCACCAGCCAAGTGTCACTCAGTGAGAGCACTAACAAGAATAAGGTGAGCTTATCATTAAATAGTTTCTTTTAATGAGCAACCGCATATGTGATCTTGAACTTTTTTTTTTTTTGAAGATCTTAATCATAAATCATCAAATATTTATTAAATATGTTTTTTAATATATACTGAACTTCAATATTATGATATTGCTCATGCATATTTATATTTTATACAGCAAGCAATCATATTAGTACCAAATATAATAATATACATATTTCCAAAGAAAGAATAATGTTTGCTTTAACACAAATATTTACATCTATTCTACCCTATTTATACTATTTTTTTCATGGTTTCTTTTTTCTCATTTAAATTTAATTTTAAATGTTTCAATTTTATGTAAATCTTAGATTAAAACGTAGACTAAAAAATAGATAAATAATAACTCACCGTAAAGGTAATGCGTGTTTTTAATTGAATAAATTGTAAATTTAAGCAAAAGTAAATGAGGTGATAATAAATTTATAATTGCAATACTTGAATTTAATTTTTTTGAAAACTATTAATAAATCATTAATAAGTTGCATATTTTTGCAGACGGTGCTAAGTAGAGCTAGGACACTTGGATGCACTTTATTACGTATTTTACGTCTGAAATCCAATAATAAGAAATACCCTTTACCTGTCGGAATACAATATGAAAAGTGTATAAAAAAACTACAAAAGAAAAATAATCTTGCAGTAGAGATACTTGGGATCTTGGCTTTCATAGACTGTGAAAATTACGTAAATAGTGAACACTTGCGAGGTGATAAAAATGAAAAAACTTTCAATGCAGCCTTAGCGCTTGCAAGCAAGTATGCTTTTGTCGAGTTGGAAGATGGCAAAGTACGCTTAAACCAAGAAGTGCAAGATGAGTTACTTGCTAAACTCGCAAATGATGAAAATCTTACTCGCGCACTTGACCTACTGATGCAAAATATAAAACTCAATTCAAAGTTGTTTATGAGATTTTCACCGGAATTTTTAACTCATGCCATTAAAATATGGAATCACGCTTGTTCAAATCATGACTTCATTACAAAATTTGCTGTAATTCCTGTAAATATCGTGAGTGATATGTTTAATAATGGTAAAATGGATGTAACACAAAGTTACGCAAATGAAAGTATGGATACTTTGGGGAAAGCTGTACCGGATTCTGATACAATTCTGTGTTTAAAGAGAATTATTGCCGAAATAATGCATACTACTGGAAAAAATAAGGACGCTTTGGAATTATTGGATTCAATACTTGCAAAATATGAAGAGAGCTTTCCTGATAATAAAGGTTTACTTCTTGCGATGCATGCCAGAGCAAAGGTAGTGGTAGCATTAGGTCAACTTCCAACTGTGGTTTATGAAAATGTTATCTCAAGAATGAGTTCACAGCTGGGAGAACAAAATAGCGCTACTTTGCGATGCAAGTTAGATTACGCTTGCGCATTACTAGAACAACAGGATGTTGAAGTATCCCTTGAAATGTTAACCCAGGTTTGCGCAGAATTTACAAATGTCTTTGGTACAGATGATAGAAGAACACTTGAAGCGCGCAAAGATCTGGCATACGCAAACTTTTGTAATGAAAAATATGAAGATGCACTTGAAATATACACAACCTTAGATGAATTAATGCCTCGTGTGCTCGGTGAAGAACATGTACTTACATTACAAGCTTTGCAAGAGAAAGCTGATGTCTTATTGAAATTAAATAGCTTTGACTCATCAATAAGAGCTTATGATGAAGTACACTTTTCTCTTGAAAAACAATTTGGTGACTTATCCCCAAAAACATTAGCAGCTAAAGTAAAATTAGCAAATGCAATTAAAATATCTGGAAAAAAATATGATGACTATCCTAAACCTGAAGAATTGTATGAAAAAATAATAAAGAAGGACTACATTGATAAACATGACCCTGACATATTCCTGGACTTACAAACTCGAGTTGAAGCATTAAAAGCTATAGATAGTGAAGATTTGGAAATTATAGAAGCTTATGAACGTCTTATAAACACGTGTATTGAAATGTGCAGTGAAACATATCCAATTTGTTTGAGAAGTAGAGAACAGCTTGCTATATTTCTTGAATCACGAAATCGTTACGATGATGCTGAGAAAATATTAATAGAATTGTTACACACACGTGAACGTACGTTGGGTGTAGAACACGTAACGTCTTTATGTATACTTGAAAAGTTAGCTGATTTACGTGTTATAAAGTTGAACTTGAATGAAGCATTATTGACTTACTCCACACTTTTAGATATTAAAATAACAAGCTTCGGAGAGGATAATATTAAAACACTTTTAATCAGACAAAAACGAGCTACCACAATGCGTAAGATAGGTGAAATTAGAGTGCATGAAGCTGATCAAGAGCTAAGTAAAATACTAGAAAAGATGGTGAATGTTTTAGGTACAGAACATCCAGTAACTCTCACTCTTGCAAAATATATTGAAAATTTCGTTAATTTAAGTGTAGAAATTATTACTGAAATTGAACCCTAAGGTAATTCTTTAATTATTTTTCAATTATATATATAATGCTTTATTATGCAGAATAATGGAAATGGTATTTCGCAGCTATTCACTGCCATGTTTTAACATGCTCCTTTCTTATTGTTTATTTTAACTTTTTTTTTTTTTTCTTTTTTTTTATATATAAAATTTTATACGGTATAGTATTTTTCCTTTACTTTAACACGTATCTGTATTTTTATGTTGTTTTTTTAATGATTTATTTTATTTCTAATTATTCTAATTATTAAATGTTAATAAAAATATCAATTCTAAAATAAAAGAATATAAATATTATCCTAACCTGTAGCGATATATATATATATGTTAGCTTCCAGAAGCGAATTCGCTCCGGAAGCGGAAAATATGGTCCAGACGCGTTGGGACCACGTATGAGGCTTCGTAATGCGAAATCTGTGTTGGGAGCATGGCAATTTTAATCCCAACGCGTTGAGATCAAGTTAAAAAATTTCAACGTGACGGGATCAAATTTGAAATCTTATGACGCGTTGGGAACATGCAAAATTGTTCCCAATGCGTTGGGACAAAAATTGACATTTCACAACGCGTTTCGGCACAATAATATAATTATTTGTATAAAATATCACAAAATAAATAATAATAATAATAAAAAACAAACGATAATTAGATCAATATAAAATTTAATGTCTTTATTTTTATAGCAAACAAAAAAAAACTATTATTTTATAAATTTTATTTAATAAAATAATTAAAAGTTGAATATTAACCATTTTTCTCAATTCAAATATTTGCCAAGGTATCTTCTGTCAAAGAAAAGGAGAGAAAAAGAGAGAGAAAGAGAGAGAGAACACGCCTTATTTAAACTGAATTTAAATAAAGAAAAAGTAAAAGTATTTATATCATATACACACAAAATTAATCTATTATGACTACTTTCCTCATACATTGGTTCAAAGTTCAAGTCTACCTTATTTTATCCAGTGATAACAATATATCGATATATTTTTTCTCATACACGTTCAGTTGATTGTTTGTCTCTGTGCGGAAAACATGATTTGTAATTTCACTATAGTTGTTGGAATCAGAATATGTTAGGAAAAATCTTTGAATTTAAATAATTGACGTGTATTGTTGCTTGTTGGTGCGCAAATAAAAAAGTGAGTGGACAACGGTTTTACAAATGATGGCTCTTAATTTACATATTTAATCGCAAGTGTTTACTTAAAAATAAAAAAAAAAGCACCGGTCATAATTAATAATCAGATAGATCGTTTAGTAAGTTTAATTTTCATGTCTCAATATATTCCGTCCATCAGATTTACCGATTGATCTACGCATTCGTTTCAAATCTCCACCTTGCTCAAAACATCATACAGTATACTGTATTCTTGCATTTCAAGTAAAGTAATTATAAAAAAAAGTTTAAGATAAAAAACAAACAATACCTATATTAACATTCATAATAATAATACTTAAGTAATAATAGCAAAGTCTTAAATCATATTAAATAAAATTTTGAATTGAGAAAAGTTCCTTTCCGGCTTTTGATTTTTTTTTTTAAATAAAATAATAGTTCGTTTTTATTATTATCATTTTTTTTTTAAGTTTGCTATAAAAATAAAGACATTTTATATTGATCTAATTATCGTTTGTTTTTTATTATTATTTTTATTTATTTTGTGATATTTTATTCAATTATTTATATTATTGCACCGAAACGCGTTGTGATATTTCAATTTTTGTCCCAACGCATTGAGAACAATTTTGTATGTTCCCAACGCGTCATAAGAATTCAAATTTGATCCCGTCACGTTGAAATTTTTTAACTTGATCTCAACGCGTTGGGATTAAATTTACCATGCTCCCAACACGAATTTCGCATCACGAAGCCTCATACGTGGTCCCAACGCGTTTGGACCATATTTTCTGCTTCCGGAGCGAATTCGCTTCTGGAAGCTAACATATATAAACAAGTGAGCAAAAAGTATGTGAATTTTTGATGCTATAAAAGAATATAAAAAAGTAAAATTCTCTAAGTGATAGCTTTTGACTTTTGGTAGGAAAAGAAAACAAAAGAAAGTGCGTTTCCCTCATTTTTCTGCCTCTTTGGTTTAAAGAAAAAAAAAGCTATAAATTATTCTTTTGTTCTTTTTAAAGTTTAACTATAGAGTATAAAAACTGGAAAAGATACACACAAAAAAACTTTTTTTTCTTCCCTTGCATTAAAAATGCATTTTTTAGTGAAAGTAATGCAAAATTAATAAAGATAATAACACCATATATAATTCAAAATATAATTTCATGTATGAATTTTTTTCTTTCATCATGCATCAGCTATCATTTTAAATTTATTTTTTATGGTAAACCTGATCCCCATTATAAATATATATGTTTATCGATAGATAAGACATTATAGTTATATATGATATATTATAATAAGTACTTATATTATATAGGATTTTAGTAATAGTAAGATTTATAATTTACTTGCTACATGAAATAACATTTTTCTGAGAGCTATAGAATTGAATAATTTTGTTTATAAATTGTCAACCAATTTGCATATTATGCTGTCTTGAATGTATTGGTTCAGAGATAGGGCTTGTTGCCCTGACTGCACCTTTTGCCTATCTTATTTTGCAATAAAGATATTATTTATTTATTTATTTATTATTTATTTATGATGTATCTCGATCTGTAGTTCCATTGAAATTTTTTTTTTAATATTATAATCTGCTATTGATTTTTTTTTAATTATAATGTTTATTTTTCCATTATTTTAACAAATTTTCTAGAGAACTAATGTAATACTAGTAATCTTATAGTACAGCTTAAAAGTTTCAAAATCTATTTTATTATACTCTTATATTATAAGTGATAATTATTATAATAAGTTACAAAACTATGAGTATTGTTGTGTAACAAATTTATACATCACGTTAAGAAATTAAAATTATTTGCAGCTGTTATAATATTATTATCAGACATGAATATAATAAACGGCAGGAAAATACTTACACACATATATATATAATATATAAATTATTATTTGACAGCACAAACTATATTCATAATAATAATTAATTAGCATATTAATATATGTATAATTTAATTAAAATAATTAATATATATGTAAATTTAATGTAAATCTATACATATTTATATGATCTTAAAATTATTAATGATTCGTGTAAATGTAAAATTATCAAATTTTGATTTACGTAAATTTACTCAGCGTATATTATAATTAACGTTATACAGTATTTTATTTTTTTTTAAACATTGATGAATTGAATGTCAAAATTAATAATGCATAAATAATTTAAATATGCATACGTATAAAGAAAGCTTTACTACAAGAGACTTTATATTATCTGATGCATATTAGCTGTCTGGAATTCTAGATATCTTGGTAAAGCATAATATTATTGCAAACAAAAACTTTTGGTTGTGTTACTATTATTTATTTATATATCTATAGTAAAAATAAATATTTAATTGTTATTGTTTTCATTTTATAACATTATAGAAAAATATAGATAACAGTAAACTAAGAAACAGTAAAAAAAAAAAAAAAACATTAAAATATAGAAATATTTTATTATTTTTGTACTTAGAAAAAAAGTAACTCAATTAATTTAGATTAAGTTGAAGCAATATTTAGATAAATACTATAACTCAAGATAAACATAAATCATTGATATAATTGTGTTTCATAACTTAAAATTAAATGTAAAATAATAATAATAATAAAAGTTTTTGTAATATAAATTCAGGATATAGATTCAATTGTTGCTATGTAAAGTGCAGTTCACAATGTAATATATTTTGTATCTATGTAATAATCTGAATATTATGCGCATGAGTTGTTGAAACACAATACTTTCAAATTATATAGAATTATTTTGACAAGAAAACAAATCCAGTATGAATTAGCCACACACACAACTACCCTGTAATAAAAAAGTGTGAAAATGCATTGAAAACCTAATAGGAATTATGTGAAAGCTACAGATATTGCTAACACTTTAACTAAGAAAGACAATGTCAGCAATTTGGGTCAATGAGTTCGTATAGTGTGCAAGCGGATCAATTGTCGTCGATGCAATCTAAGAGGATCTCCAGAGACCTGTTAACAATAACATAATTAAGTGCAGCTGAAAGCTAGGTCGAAAACACGCAAACATAAAAAAAAAATCATTTTCTCTGCTTTCAACACTCTCTTGTGTGTTTGATGAGTTTGATAAAAAGCAACACAATATTACCAGAATGATTTTGCACTTTTATTTATAAAATATATATAATTTCCTCCGTTTATTAAATATTATGAACAAAAAAATATCAAGTGTATTGTTTGAATTTTACATTATATTGCTATGAATAAAATATTGTTTAAATTTAATTAGTAAAATAATACAATTATATAGTAAATTCTCTTTATATATGTCGCTTTGAGCTATTGTTGAACTCTTTTCTACAACTAATTTAATTAAAATTTGTTATTATTGATTTATTTTCTTATTAAAACACATATATTGTACAACATAAAAAGTGTATAGTCCAGTAAAAATATGATTACATAGATTTAATAACATGATGAACATTTTCAATAGGAATTAACGGAAATATTATGAATATATATTTAATTTGTAATTTTTTTACTATTATTAAAATGGTCTTTTGAAGTGAATTAGTGGAACAATACAATAATATTGTATTTTATTTATTGCTTCAAGCTACAGTTGAACTTTTTTAAAAAGACAATTTAATTAAAATTGATTATGAAAATGAGTACGATAAAATAATAGATTTTATACAATAAAACATTATAAAAAAATTTAATAATAATTCGCTATATTAAAAAGTGATATTGAATAGCTTGTTTAGCATAAAAGAAATATATATATATTTATATATATATATATATATATATATATATATATATATATATATATATATATATATATATATATTTAAAAAATCACTCAAAATAATTATTTATTTATTTTAACTTTTTCCATTATCTTTTATAAAAATAAACATGGACAATTTTAAAATTACCTAATTTACATTTAATGTTCTATTTTGCTTGTTGTTATTTTTAAATTATTTAAATGTTGCAGAAAAAATAAATTTATTTTTAAAACTATACTTGAATTGTAATGAATACAATTCATTTAAGCAATGGAATTTCTACGAATTTACAATAATAAAATTAGCGAGAGTCAAGGGAAAAATAATATCAGCGTTACAAAACTTTTTTTTTTAACACTTTGTTGGAATGTTCTACACAATCATCTTGTAAAAATGGTCTCAATTAATTTTATTGCTTTTTTACACACAGAGTACAACTTGAGACAAAAAGTTAAAGTCTCAAATTTGCCTTCTTTTATTTTGGATCTTGAAATTTTTATTTTTACATAATGTAGGTCTGGATACAATATTTATTTATTTATTTATTTTAGAAATTGATGCATCACATATTTGAATATTGTATAATCATAGTTCAAACGTAATCATAATCCAAACATAATCATAATCAGTATTTACAGTATATCTTAAAAATCTATTAATTAAAATAATTTTACCGTTTTTTTTTAAATCATTTTAAAAACTCAGAAAACATAATTTAATTTATATTATGTGACAAAATTTTGAAAATTGACTTTAAAAAAAATCATAATTCAAAATAATTAATAAACTTTTAATTCGGAATTAAGTACAAAATTTAAAATCAATTGAAACACTTGTATTTTGATCAAGTCTGTACAAACAAGATTAAACCTAAATACATTTTAAACGAGATACGATAAAATTCAAATTAGTTTAAAATTGTGTTATTGTTTTTAGTATTTGAAATGAAATGAAACTTTGCTATGGTATCTTTTGTAAGTATAAGCATACAGAATGAAAATTTGGTGAAAAGAGAAAAGAATAAATGAGGAAAGTTTTGAGCGGAACTTCTTCTTTATATTGTTTACCTAAAGTCCGTTCGACACTGAAACCACCAACCTTTTTTTTTTTTTTAAAGGAAAAAACACTTCAAATATAACAGAAAAAGGAAACCTTTAAAATAAAAAGTTTAAGAGATACAAGAAAATACGATAAAAAAAATAGTGTGCGCACAGGCGGCACAGGTATAAGGAAATGTTTAGATAAAAATAGCTTTTTATAGGTAACAACATCACAAAAATAAAATTTAGAAACTAGTATTAAGTGTAATTTTTATTTTTATATTTCATTTGCTGATATTGTCTTATGTGTTATTGATTTCATCCTCTCAGTATTTATTTGTCTAAAATCTATAATAATATATTTGATGCGAACTCTGAGCTTTATAGGAAGAAATGACATGGCTCGATGTCAATTTTTCATTAATATTATTTCTTTTCCCAGACCCAACAAATAAACAATATTGGGCAAACAATTTGTAGTTAGTATTTTGGTGTAAGAGTAAGCCAGGCATACGAAGTCAGATATAAAACTCTTTTCTTCAAAACTGTTGGTTATTTCAATAGAACATTATTTATAATTATTATGATGTTCTTTTCTTTCTTCATCTGTAACACCAACACCGGAATCCTACTCGATTCAAGATGAATTATTATTATTATTCAAATTTCAGGTTGAACAAAAATTCGACAAAAGGTTCGAAAGCACTTTTTATTTTAATTTTAATATTTTAAATTCATTTACAGTTCATACACATCGTTTTAAGTAGCTTTCACAATGGATGTAAGATTATACGTAAATAGACTTTGTTGCAACAATGCAAATGCATCTATTTAAGCAGAATAAACATTTATTGTGAAAACTTCTTTGCATTTTAAACTTTATTGTAAAATATTAAATATCAAGAATACTGATAATCTTTTGATTTACAGTAATACATTTGCAAAGAATAATAATTGCACGAAATCAATGCTAGTTTCGAGTATAGAGTATTCATTCTTTGAAAAATTCAAATAGTGTTCAATGCACTTAATCTATATTGGCATATATTATGGCCAAGTTTCATGTAATAGGGTTGGAAAAGCCCTTTATATGCCTTAAATAAAAAATTAATTATCATTATTAATATAAGTTAAACTTATATTTATTACTAGTAAAAGTAAAATTTAGAATAACTTACTTTAAGACAAGATATATTTTATTTAAATTAAGTTTTCTTCGTACAGGCAATTACTAATCTTGTCTGTGACAAAATAAAATAACTCTTAAAAACAAATGTCAAATTTTTTTTTTTTTTTTTTTTTTTTTTTTTTGTAATAATTGTAAAAACATAATTACTGCCTACAGAATACTGACATAAGACAGAAGTTTTCATTCATTTGTGCAATATAAACATACGCTGCCCCAGGAACCATAATTGTGTTCATCAAACAACCATAACTCATAAGAGAAAACTCATACATGTAAAACTTTATATTATAATAATTAGTACAATCTACTTGAATACAGAAGATGCATAAAACTTTTAACAATAAATTTCTTCAGAGCTTGTTTTATAAGATTCCATCTCTTTTAATTGTAGTGGTACTTTATATTTTATTAGAATTTAAAATATTTCCTACGTGCTTATGTTTTGTATTAAAATTACATATTATGCAATAAAATAAATTGAAATTTTGTTCTTAAGAATTTACAAAACCATCTTTAATAATACCGATAGTATAAGAAAATCTGTCACTTTTGATAACCCTTCAATTTTACGATTTATGTAGTGTTAAAGATTACCAAAAATAAAATAAATACAACAACAATTATTTTTTTTACATATTATTATCGTTTTCTGTTTTCAAATTTGCTAAATTTTGAAGTTTAGCATATAAAAACGCAATTTTTACATATTATTTATGAAAAATAATAATAACAATGATAAAAAAAAGTATGTGCCACTGAGATTTTAAATTTATTCTGTAAATATTTATGTGAAAGAGCATTCTATGAAATAAATCATTCGCATTGCAGTATTCCCTATGTCCATTATTTTTCCTTCGTATTATCATTATTATTATTATTAGATTGAATTTGAAGTTTAAAATTTTCCATACTTGGCAGCACTGGATAACTACAACTACAAACAAAACTCTTACATTCCTTCTGTCACGTATTAAAACCACGTGAAAAAAAGAGAAAAAAAATTCTCCACACTTTTTTTTTTCTTTTTTCCTTCTTTTCTGAGCTCATTCGTTGAAATTCCAATGTAACTTTTGTTTGCAGTCACAAGCAGCCATCTCTAGGGAGGGTTTTTATTCTACTTCTTCCTTCCTTTTCACATTTTTTTATTCAAGAACTATTCTCGAATTAGCACCTCCTTTTTTCCTGCAAAGTAGGCAAAAAAAAATGCATAAAAAAAAAGAAAAAAAAAGTTAAGAGTGGAAAAAAATAGAGTCAAATAACGATTTTTTAGCTTTCCTATTGACATACTAACAGAAAACCTTTTTGGTGTCATAATATATATAAGTATTTTTCTTTTGTTACATTGAATATCATAGTAAATATCCCCCAAGAGTGTTGTCAACGATTATTTTGAACAAGCTTGTCAAACTCAAATACATTTTCTATTTCTATCTATAAGTATTATAAAATAAAATATAACTCTATGCTGAGAGTGTCAATTTATGATAGCAATAAAATTAAATGTAATGTTTTGTCGTTAGAACTAGAACTGGTTTTCATTAAATCTATATATCATGTAGAGTTAATAATATACATAGCAAATAATGTAAAATTTGATGCTTTTAAAAATCAACTTATTTTTAAACCTTTTTAACCTCAAATAACAATTAAAGTAAAGCTTTTTATTGATCAAATTATATATACAATTAATTGAAATTTAAAACGTTCTTTATTGGTTCTTTAAACTGAAATGTACAGTAATGTTAAATTTAACAATTTTATTTTGAAATTTTTATTAAGGTTACCTGACACAATAAGGTTGGAAATGATACTAAATTTGATGGTCAATAGACCAAGCAAATCTGGAGATACTTTTATCCTCAAATTTCATCTCTATATAAAATTCAGCTCACCTAAGAGATACACGTGCCAACAAGCAAAAACAAAATATACCATTTATAAATACCGTATTTCTCATAAAAAAAAAAAAGGAAAAACATCCATCCCTTAGATTTTTTTCTGACTGAATGGAATGGTCTTCGTTATGCATAAATTAAATTTGAATAAAAAAACAAACAACATATTTTATGAAAGTTTAAATGACATCAAAGCAGAATTTTTAATAAATAAAAAAAAAGGTTGAAAATAATATTCAGAAATTTTTTATTTTCTCATTAATTTTAATTTTAAAAAAAATGTTTTTAAATATATTTTATGTTCTTCTAATTTTTATTTTTTAAGCTTTTAACAGAAAACTTTGTATGTGTATCATAATTATGTTTTCAGCTGATGTATTTATTTTAACAACCTCTGTTTATATTTATCATAACGATATAATTATTTATTTATTGCATTGATTATGTTTTAGTTTAAAAAAAACGATCGATTGAAAAGAAAAAAAGTAAACAAAATCTTAATCTTTAAAATTATCAAACAAAATATTATAATAAAGTAAAGTATACAAGTTGAAAACATCGTTTTTTTTGTTTTGTTTTTTTTTTCGTGTTTATTTTAACTTTATAGTAAATGTCAATATTAAATTACATACTTGAGGAAGTAAAATTAGCCTCATGTTGTAAGTTAATCATTAAATTGTTTTGCCTTATAGTTATCTTGCGGTGGTTTGTCTTCAATCGTATCATGTTAACAAGAAATTCTGATCAAATATTAGCCCTAGGACAAACTAAATGTATATAAGTTCTATATACGAGTAACATACACATCCTGTGTACTATTCTTACGTAAAGTCAACTTTATCTTATATGAGTAGAAACTTTACTAAATATTTTAGCCTTAAGCATAATAATGCAAAATTATTTAACAAAAAATATATACGTATTTATATAATAATATATAATAAAAGTACATTGCGTTATATAATAATAATATATCTTTATTACCTAAGGTGCATACAGGGCTTTTCCAACCCTATTACATGAACCTTGGTCATAGCATATGCTAATGATTTAATTATACATAATTACAAAAAAAAAAAAAAAAATACAATTCAACATGAAATTTTAACAACTTTTATATAAGCACTATAATGTACTTCACAATGTATGTATATTTGTTGAATGTTTTTTATTACTGATAATAATAATACAAAATTATGACTAGGGGTCAGATCAAACTGTGACATCAGTCTGTATTGAGATAATTTTATGTCAATATAAAAGCATTGGGTTTCACCTCTGCATGCGTATTTAAACTTCAGGTTTCAAGCATAAAATTATGTTGATATAAAAATATTTCATACTACGAACTATTAACATCTATACTTTTATGATTCCATTAGTTTCCAAACGTGAAATAATAGTTTTATAATCTTGCACACTAATGCAAACAAATTAAAATCATATTCATACGCAAAATGTTTTTTGATACTTACGTTTCTATGCTTTTTTATGTATATTTCGTCTAAGTATTTGAAAGAAATCGTTGGTAGTGACAGAGGCAGATGGTAAATACATCATTGCTTTTTCTACTCTGAATAAGAAAATTAGTTTCAAAACTATACCCTTGCGGTTGATTATCAAAGCTGTTAGTAAAATTTATTGAAATTGCTAACTTAACTGTACCGAATAGAAATCTAAATCTTGCAATACATTAAGCTTATATGGAAAAATCGTAAATATGGCAACATTTTCATATAGATTACACAGGTGCGGTGTGTGGCAAAGAATGCATTGAAATGTTGGTATTTACTTTCATTGTGGTGCAAGTTTTTTCATTTCCTTCGGGTACATTAGTTGGTGTAAATTTGATAGGTTATGTATACCTGAATTCTACCAAAAAATAGTCATTAATGATTATGTTTATTATAAAATCTATTATTTGATTTCCAATGTGTACGTAAGTTGAAGATTGTAAATGTGGTGGCTGTAGTCTGTTACTTATAGTAGTCACGCTACAAAGAGGTACCGGATCCAAATGAAAAAGCTACGTATACGATACACTCAGTATGTTTAATGTAAGGCAGCTTTTTCATTTGGATTTGCTACGTATCGATGTTGTTGCGAACCAAATGTCTATCTCGTATTTTATCACGCGAAGCAAAATGTCTATCTCGTTCCCGAACGTAATGTAGATGGCACTCGAGTTACACATTTTTAGAGAACTTTAACAGAGAAGCGACATCCCCATGTTTTAGGCATGCAACACTCAACAATTTTGACTTGGCAACGTTGCGTTTTGAAGCTCCAATCAGAGGCCAGAAGTGGCCAAATCAAGGCGCCAATGAGAGAGCGCGCTATAGTAATTTCGTCAGCAGCGTTGGCAATTTTAAAGAAATGAGTGTTGCGGGTCTGCCTAACTTCTTGGGATGTCACTTCTCTGTTAAAGGTCTCTAACATTTTGCCAAGATACTGCATACAAGATAGCAACATGAACTGGTTCCATGTTAATTTTAGCGCAGTTGTGATTGGTCTATTTTGATCACGTGACCTTCAACTCTGGCGCTGATTGGCTTAGACGCTCATTTTGAATTTCACGATGGTCCAAATTGGCCGAGCGTGTCCTTATCTTTTTATGTAGTTATCTTGATTTTGCTTCGGGTGACAAAACAAAATAGACATTTTGCTTCCCATGAAAAAAAAAAAAAAAAAAAAAAAAAAACGAGATAGACATTTTGTTTACAACAACATCGATATAGAAAACAATCAGAAAACTATTAACTGTTATATTTACGCAATTTAGTTCAATTGTCATTCAATCAAATGATGTTCAGTTTTAACTTTAATTATGTATGCTCAGATAGATTGAAATGCATGCTCTAAATAATTACAACAAATAGTATTTACATGACCTAATATTGTATAGTTCAATGATTACGTTACTGTTTTTATATTGTATTAATTTTATATGAAAAAAAGTTTAACAAACAATAATTAAAATGTCATTCACGTGTATTTTAATATTATTACTTAATGCAAAGTGTTGTTATGAAATATTTGAAAAGAACTAACCTCTTTTTTTAGTTTTGCAGCTTAAACTGTGTAATGAGTATGTACAGTACAGTACACAGGACCGCGATAATATATTTTACCATTAAAAAACTCGTACTAAATTTACAATGTTATTCATATGAGCTGGATTTAAATTATATAAAATACAAGGTCCATATATAAGAGGTTAGATGCTCCGGGAAAAGTTTTGGTCAAGGTCGCGCAGCTTAAAGAAATTCACCAAAGACGTCATATCGCCACTTACAATTTTGTTCACATTATCAGTGACGTAGCTGGTGAACGTAATCGTATTAGCTTAGAACCAAGTACAATCCATCCCAAAATGAAATCGAATGCGCAAGTTTTGTGCTGCGCTCAACCTCTTTATTACATGGATCTAGAATCGTATTAGCTTAGAACCAAGTACAATCCATCCCAAAAGGAAATCGAATGCACGAGTTTTGTGCTGCGCTCACCCTCTTTATTATAATATGGACCTTGGGTAAAATATATTATCGCTGTCCTGTATACGTACAGTATAGTACATACATACATACAGTACAGACAGACACAATATTACATAGCTCATCAAGAGATCATTAAGTAATTGTTATTAATTATGTATCAAATATCGCATCATATGTATACGATATTACTTTAATTATATATTACGTAACCCTACAGTCCACGCCAGCTAAGGATGCGACCAATTACATAGCGCCTAAAAACTTCCCATTTAGTTAGTATTACCCCACCTCCTGATGACCTTGAGTGTTTGAGCGTCTATTGGCTCGTAGGTTGATTTCGATTAATCGGTAACATCCTTAGGTGGCGCGGACTGTGTATGTGTATACTACAAAATATTTCTGTGATCAGCACTATAGTACTATAATATAGAAGATGAGAAGAAACTTATAATTGTTGAATCGTTTTAACAAAATAATCAGAAAATTTGTCTAATATATTGTTATTGTAATTTTCTATTATATTTATTACGCTAAATAATTTCTTTCGTAAGAAAAAAACAACCTAAAATTAGATATTATTCTAAAATGAAAATGTTTACTTTGATTTTACGAAAATTGTTATTTTATACTTATATACTTTCCTTAAGTAAATGCTAAATAAAATTTGATTTTATACAAGCTAAATGAAACTATATGTGGGAGGTATTCCATTAAAGCTTGATAATGTTACTAAACTAAACTTAAAAAAAAAACTAAATGAAAAAACAAAGGTAAACAAAGAAAAGTTTCGGCAACTTATGACGTCAATATACATTTTTTTTAAATAAATATTTCTTTACATTTTGTTCGAATTTTATTTACATATTTCTTAAATTATATAAACAATAAAATATTATAGTAATTAAAAAGAGAAGATAATGTTGAAAGTTCAAATATATGCTTTTATCTTTACATAATATTTGCAAAGTTATAATCTTTATTGAAAATCTGTCGTTGAAAAAACATTAAACTTGAAGAACAAAGAATAAAGTTAACATTTCACTCATTTCTTTATAACATTGTAAAATAAAGTTTATTATAACAGACAACGAATCTCTGTACGTCATCTTAGCAAATACTCATGAAGACAACTAAAAACTCTTATACTTACTTTGCTTTCTTGGTAAATTTAAGAAATATATATATTATATAATATACTGTATCTAAAATGTGTGCGTAGTGTGTGTACACACACACACACAAATATATATATATATATATATATATATATATATATATATATATATATATATATATATATAAACTTTTATTTTCTGTTTTTTTAAGATTTAGACAAAATGAACTGAAGTTGACAAATACCACATAAAACATGATTTTTTTTTTTTTTTTTTTTTAATTTTACACATAAAAATATTTCAAATATTTTGTAACATCAGCACTTTTCAACATAATAGGATTGGTTTTAAGTTAAACTATCGTTTAAGGGATTTACTTACAGAAAATCTTAAAAATATTTGTATTTGTATTTTTTTTTTTTTTTTGCATTATAATAAGTAAATTTTGAGCAATTCAACACGTACAAATTTTTTTTGAAGAGATTTGGATTTGTAACTGTGCTGTACATTAAATTTTTACCTTGCATCACAAAAGACAGAAATTTCTACTAAAAAGTCACTCGATTGTACAAAATTAAAATAGTGTAGCATTAGACGCTCAACAATAAAACATTTTCTTGTAAAAGCGCATAACTATGTTGGTTTGGTACAGCATTATGTATTTGAATTTTATTTTTTCCGTAAAGCTAAAATTTCAGCAGTCTATACGAACATAAGCAGTTATAAACCTAAGCATATCTGATTATATTTAACTTGGAAGAAAATTTAAAATTCTGTTCTCTGCTAAGATTTTTTTTTTTTTTGTCGTAGCAATGACTGAAAAAAATATTTATGAAATAAACGCTTCACTCAATAGCCCATTTATATCCTATTGTTTTAGCAATATAAAAATATTTATTATTAACACTGAGCAGGCATTAATTTAAAATTAAAAATAACTAGACTACAATTATTAGAAAAATATGTATATTATATTATTCATATCATATTTCGTTTACTATTTCAATTTCTTTGGAAGTATAAATATCTGGATTTTGTTGACGCATCAACGTACTTTTGAAGCGTAACTGAAATTTCCGTTCATAAAATTTCAAATCATTTTAAAGCTCTCAACTCTCAACAATATATATATATATATATATATATATATATATATATATATATATATATATATATATATATATATATATATATATATATATATATATATATATATATATATAGAGAGAGAGAGAGAGAGAGAGAGAGAGAGAGAGAGAGAGAGAGAGAGAGAGAGAGAGAGAGAGAGAGAGAGAGATTTTAAATCCTTTTCGTGGGAAAGCGTATTTATGAATATGACTGTCACCTATACCAGTATAAAAAAAAGGTTTTATGTACGATATCCTCTCAAAGCTTTCATAAATATACGTATGTACATCTTAAATATTTTCAGGAGGATGAAAAAACTGTAAGCATATCTCTCTTCCTTTTTCAAATATATTAATTCTGTGAAAATGTTAGCTGGATGCTGTTTATCATGGAACAAAAAGTAATATTTATTTAAATTTTATTTAAAAAAAGAGTGTAATTTTGCTGACTAAAATAGTATAGCTATTATTTTGTGTAATAATAGCCGAAGAATATGCTTCGTATATTGGTCGTGTAGGATTATGGAGAGAGTGGGATGGTCAAAAACTACAGTCTCTCTCTCTCTCTCTCTCTCTCTCAAAAAAGAAGACAAAAAAAAAGCAATGCCCAACACATGCATCACGATTTCAACTTCTCATAAAACCCTTTTTTTACGAGTCTCGGAGATTAGTCCGTAACTCAGAAAATGAATCATCATACAACATTCGAATATCAAATAAACTTTTTTTTCTTTTTTTCTTTCATGTTCCATCCATTCATTGCTGTATTATTATTTTTTTCAATGAATTCTATTCATGTAATTTTTTGTATTCAATATATATTTACAAAAGAACAAATAATTTAACTACGTACGTACAATCTCATTTAATTAAAACAATATTATTATATATATATTTTTTTGTCATTCAAATTTCAATTAGATAAAAAGAAATAAAGTACAGTTCAATTATAATACGTTTTTATAATAATAATAAATGGTTTTTATATAGAAGCAACAAAAAGTAAACAAAATAATATTCTATTTCAGTTATTGCTCGATATTTCAGTTTCAAATTTTTTGCTTAAAATAAATTTATATTTAATACTCAAACATATTAGAGTATTTTATGCATTATTTAAATATGTTATGAATGAAGCTTAATGGGAAAAGAGTGTGTCAAGTGCAAAGTTAGTAATGATAAATGAGACTAAAATTTAGCTGCCTTATATTTACACCCTTTTGCTTCTTTGCTTTTTTTTTTTTTTTTTTTTTTTTTTTTTTTTTCCTTCAGATTATTTGCCTTACTTTATTCTTAATTATTGGAAATAGCTCTAAAATTACTAACGAGTTCTATATTTAATTTAATCATGTATATATGTTGAGTTAAGCAATTAAAAAAAAATTGAAGTTATTTTAGTGGGTAAAAAATGAATAAATAAAAACTATAAAGTGATTAAAACATTAATGATTTTATGTGATATAAAGCTCCGTCGTAAAGTCGCTGCGGTGAACTGTCTGTAAATTTTTGTCATTACTTCCAGAATATCAATTTACTTGCAAACAAAAAAATTTGCAATTAAAATTTATCTTCGTAAACCAAGAATAAAAAATATTGCGTTACAAAGTTTATGTAATGTAAAAACAAATTAACCTTATGTAAAAAGTAAAACTTGAAATTTCAATTTTTAATTTATTTTTATACATGAATTAATTCAAAAACTCATTATTTTTATTATAGAACTAACTAACATAAAATTAAGAATTTAATATTTTGGATACTGTTTATTTAAAAAATGGTCCTAAATGATTGACTTTGTAGCTCTTTTCTAAGTGTTACTCTGACAACAATAACACGAACTGAAGGATTATTAAAAAATAGTACGTATACAGTCCATAGACGCATCTCTCTCTCTCTCTCTCTCTCTCTCTCTCTCTCTCTCTCTCTCTCTCTCTCTCTCTCTCTCTCTCTCTCTCTCTCTCTCTCTCTCTCTCTTTCCTCACTAACACATAAATATACCCATCACGTTTTAAAAGAACCTTATTGGAATTTCCTCTGTCTGTTTCTCTCTCACTCTCTCTCAAATCTTGTTAATTTTTTTTTACTTCTGACTGCTGTCCAAGATGGTCTGATGAACGACTTTAGTGGTATGATAAGACATAGTAACGTCTGGGGTTTAGCTACCAACATAAGATCACACATCACTCACCATCCTTCCTTCCTTCCTGCTGCTATTTTTTTTTTTTTTTTTTTTTTTTTTTTTTTTTACAGCATAAAAAAAATAGAAAAACAAAATTGATGAACGTACGAGTAAAAACTGTTTTGAACATAAGGAAATCTATCTGAAAATGTAAGCGTTATACTTGTATAATGTTGGCGAGTTTGATTGTTAGTAAACTATGTAAACTTGAAGATCAATGAAGCGATAACATTAAGTAAACACTCTAAAATCCCTTGAATAATCTATAGCTTTACTACAAAAGCAAAAAAAATGTATGTGATGAGAAAAAAAATTTGTATATCTAGGTTATCTTAAATCGATTTCTCTCTCTATCTCTCTTAACTGATTTATATTGCCACTTATATTATGCTCAATTTATACTAATTATTTTTTATTAATTGATTAGCTAATTAATATACTATACTGCATAGTGAAAATTATAATAAAACTAATATGTTATCTATTGATTAATATTTGATATATTTTATAATCACTAATGATTTTAAAAAATATTATAATGATTTGATAGGTATATATAATAGGTATATTTTAATACAGATCAAAATCGTTTATATGGAAATTATTATAGAATTACGGTATATTAATTACTTTACGTTTTAATTACGAGATTAATTTTAAATTTTATTTTAATAATTAATTATGTATTAATTAAGCAATCATTATAAATATAAATATTAATCTGTTTTAACTTTATGTTTTTGTAGAAATGTTTTGTAATATAACTATATATGTATTAATTGAACGTAGTTATTTTTTTACTCAAATTTACATATTAAAAAAAATCATTAGTGTTTGCATAATATTAATATACGAACTTAAATACGAAATACAATAAATATAAAAGTAGTGAGACGTAATAACATACTCTATGTTTCAAGATGTATGTTCATGATTGATCTAAAGTACACTAGAAATTCCCAAGTATTCCAGCCACATAAGAATTTTCTACAATTTTTTTTCATTGTTGAGAGGTCACAATTGCCATTTAAACGCATGTTATTTTAGTGAGGTTTTCAACAATACAGAAATAATTTGGTCAGAATATAGGGAGTTTAGATTAATGTAATAGAATAATTGATAATGATGGTGTTTCTGAATGCCCCATAAAAACTAGAATGTTTAACAAGACACATCTAAGTAAGTTAAACTGTGGATTAAAAATATTGTATGTTAACGATTTGTAATAATAATTAGTAGAGTATTTTAAAATGACCTGTTTTAAGTAAGTAAGTAAGTAAGTAAGTAAGTAAGTAAGTAAGTAAGTAAGTAAGTAAGTAAGTAAGTAAGTAAGTAAGTAAGTAAGTAAGTAAGTAAGTAAGTAAGTAAGTAAGTAAGTAAGTAAGTAAGTAAGTAAGTAAGTAAGTAAGTAAGTAAGTAAGTAAGTAAGTAAGTAAGTAAGTAAGTAAGTAAGTAAGTAAGTAAGTAAGTAAGTAAGTAAGTAAGTAAGTAAGTAAGTAAGTAAGTAAGTAAGTAAGTAAGTAAGTAAGTAAGTAAGTAAGTAAGTAAGTAAGTAAGTAAGTAAGTAAGTAAGTAAGTAAGTAAGTAAGTAAGTAAGTAAGTAAGTAAGTAAGTAAGTAAGTAAGTAAGTAAGTAAGTAAGTAAGTAAGTAAAAATTTATTATATATCAACGTTAGTTATTTTACTTGGTATTTTATTTAAAGTAATTCACTTTAAAGATGGGATTTTTTTGTGTTATATTATATACAAAGTTATGATGCACCTGCCTCCTTTTTTTTTTTTTTTTTTTTTTTTTTTTTTTTACAAGATAATTTATAGCTAAACAAGTTGATATTATGTCTCCTTGGCGACCTAACATTATGAGATTCATAGCTCATGTCACTGACTTGTATGATAAACAGGAAAACATGCATATAAATATATTATAACAAAATGCACAGTAATATATATATTTATATATTATTTTTTATCAAACTTTGGAAAAATATTATAAGTAGCTAACTTTGGCAAAGTCAAGAGGAATGAAATAAATCGAACATATAATAAGAAAAAAAAGTT
>OX439131.1:30469827-30547249 GCA_949318235.1 Ecdyonurus torrentis
AAAATGTTTATAATTACTAGAAAGTAAAATATTATACTAAATGCATTTTCACAAAGGCATTTGACAAATAAAAAACAATTCAAACAAAAGCAAATCTTGTAAGATATCTTTCCTCTTTCTGTATTATTTTTATAAAGAAAAAATATTAAATTAGAATTTTTTTTCCATACTTTTTATGCTACACTGAATTAAGTTATTTTAATTGATAGTTTTCACTTGTGTATTGCGGCAAATTTCTCTCACTCACAGACCTTTAGTCTAGTACCAAATATAAATATGATAATGTATAATTACAAAAAAAAAAAAAAAAAAAAAAAAAGTGACATAAATACATTTTATATTATTATCAACTGATGCATGTTGGTAATAAATTGAAATCATGTATGGATAAATTTATAACATGAAAATAAATATGTAATTACTATACATAAAATAAAATTAATGGAATTGAAAAAACCAACAGAACAAATGTTCAATTGATTTTAATTCATAAAATGTAAAATGCAATAATAAAATAATAATAAAAAATAAAAATCCAAACGAAATAAAATGTTTATTTATAAATATTTTGTATACCTCATAGAGTTGGGAAAGAGAGTATATTTTTATATTTTTTTTCTTTATATTTGGAGAGTGAGGGACCAATTTTGTTGTCCCATGTGACTAAATATAAGCTTCTCTCTCTTTCTCCCTTTCTCTCTCTCTCTCTCTCTCTCTCTCTCTTTCTCTTTCGTTGTCTTCTTCTCGCATTGGAGAGTTGACTGAATAAATATATGAGAGCAATATAGAGAAGTAACCGTGGTGCTGAGCGTGCGGAGAAACAGTTCGAAGTTAGACGCCAAAGTAAGGTCACAAACATCAAGTAGCAAAAAAAAAAAAAAAAAAAAAAGAAAAGAAAAGAAAAGGGACGACACATTTTTAGAGTCAGCATATTTTTTTTCCATGTGGTATTTTCTGACTTCTCGTTCTCCCTTCAGGTGACATCTTTCATTCAATATGACCCCTTCTTCTCTACTACCTTTCTTTCTTTCTTCTGCCTGTCTCTCTCTCTCTCTCTCTTTCTCCCCTCTACGTATAATATTATAAGACTGATATTTCGTATTCAAGAGGGATGCAGGTGCATTTTATTTAATGTCAAGAAATTCAAGTACTACATATACCACAAGCATGTTGTAAGGAAAAACTTAAATGGAACTTTTTTTTTTTTTTTTTTTTTTTTTAATTCACGTAAAGCAAAAAGCAGTGTTCAGCAGCTGAGGTACTTGTGTATGGAATGAAGTATAATATACTTCCTACTTTGCTCATATTATATACCTAACTTGTTTTTCTTCCTCTTTTTTCATACCGAAAGAATACAACTACAAGAGTAAGTAGTATAATATTACGCTCATTTCATATAATAGTAACTTTTTTTTTTTGTCTTATTCTAAACACTTTATAAACGCTCAGTAATCTCCTTTAAAACTTTTATAATCTTACATAGACTAAAAATTGTATGTTACTTATACTTTTTACATACGTTTCTTAAGTGTTTACAAAAATTAAAATATTAGTGTGCAATTTTTTGTCAGTGGTGTGCATATAAAGGAAAATTGAAAAGTAAATATCATTTATAAGTGAAATCAATGGCTATAGTTTTATACCTATAAGAGAAAAGAACAAAATGAAAAATAAATTTCAATAAAAATTTATAAAACAAAATTCAGAAGTCATAAATAAATTTTACCTAAATAAAACAGACAGATTTAATTAATTTAACTAATTAACTTATATGTAGTATGTGGTATGTAATAACTACAATATGGTAGCATTTAACCTTTTTTTTTTCTCTCTAAATTAAAATTTAATAGCATTGTAACGTAATAAGACTAAACACCTTTATATCTACTATATTATGGCATAGGGGAGAGACAAGGGAGAAAAAGAGAGATATTTTTGCGCTATAACTTTGATAATATATGTGTATAATTTCTCGTATAAATGCAAAACAGTTTTCACCTTTTTGTACTGAAAAAAAAAAATAGCGAGGAATAATTTTAACAGTGTTGGGTATTATCGTGGGAATTGTAAGGTCTGTAGTGCGAGAAAAGCGACTGCAGGCAAAGAGAAGAAAGCGAGAGAGAGAGAGAGAGAGAGAGAGAGAGAGAGAGAGAGAGAGAGAGAGAGAGAGAGAGAGAGAGAGAGAGAGAGAGAGAGAGAGAGAGAAGTTAGAGGGAGACTGCGGGTAGTAGGGTGAACTGCGGGTAGTAGGGTGAACTGATTGGTCCAGTATGCGTTACCATAGCAACTAGGGGGTTTACACGAGGAAAAGAGAAAATACAGATTTTTCTTTACACTTGCTACTTACGAAACACGTGTCAGAGAAACAAGCTTACGATTGAAGAAAAATCAACACTCAAAATAAAAGAAATAAAAATATACTGTTTAGAATTAGCTATCAATCGATATCAAATACAACATTTTGTTTTCTTCCTTTCTACAAGATTTTTTATTTTATTTCTCACCAAGAAATTGTGATATAATTTTGTACACCAAAAAAAAAATATATAAAGATAAGAAAGAATTTAAATGATTTATAAAAAGTATAAAAGGATGGGATATTTTGTTATGTTGTTTGGTATTTTTATATTTTTCAAGTATATTTCGATGGACTTATATAGAATGATCACTTGACTCTTCAATACAGTGAAAAACCTCACGCATACATAAAGATAGAAAAGAGGATTCAAAGGCATTCTCCACAGTCAAATTCACTTCCTTCTTTTGATATACCCCACATCACAAGGGGAAACAACTCAACACAAAATAAAATCTTTTTTTTTTTTTTTTTTTTACAGAAATAGAAAAAAAAGCTTACATATTTTCTTCAATATGTATATATATATATATATATATATATATATATATGCACGTCAATATTGGTTTCACCTTGATCAAAACTTGTCAAAAGTCTTATAAATCTACAGGGATTTTAACTGAAATTGTGTTCAAGCTTTTTTTTTCTTATTCTTATTCTTCATTTTTTTTTTTTTTTTTTTTTTTTTTTTTTTTTTTTTGCATAATTTTTTGAAATATGTTTATAGCTTGTATGCAAAAACATTCTTAAGCTTTTACCCGTTTTTGCAACTATCTACACTTGAAGTTTTTCCTACAATTCTGAATCGTCACACAGCAATAATAATAACAATTGAATAAAATGAGCTGTATAATAATAAGTAACTCTATACTATATATATACATATATTATTATATGTATCTATACTATACATTCTATACTATATACCTATTTTATACTTATAAAATCATAATAATTTAACTTAAATAATCACTTCATAAAGGTAAGACCATGTTTTGAATAATTAAATTGGCATTAAAACTAACTTTTCCATACACATCTTTAATTTCCTTACATAATATTAGTATATAAAACTTTAAAAGCTTTTCTTGAGAGAGGATATCAGACAATTTAAAATTAAATCCCCTCCCTATTGTATTATATATTAAACTACTATAATACAGTATATATATTATAAAGTCTCCTATCCTATTAGCAATAAATATTTCAAACTATATTATAGTTTTCTTGTCCTTTTAAGAAAAGGAAATTAATATTATATATAGAAAATAGGTTATATAATATTTTTTCTTTATAAATATGTGATCAAACTGTATAAAACAAAATGTTTTAGAATAAGCTGAAAAGTCATACTCAAATCCTTATAAAATCCAAAGTAAATCCATGTCTTAAATACGTGAATATCATGTGTAAAATATTTATCTTCCAGAATAATATATGACATATTAATAGTATAAAATTTTGTTTTAACCCTTCAGTAGAAGATTATTACGTTATTTACGTATTCAACGTATATGTTATTAATATTAATACCATTTATTGTATGTACCACAAAATATCTGAAGTACACATTTTTTTTTTTTTTTTTTTTTTTACTTTATACAATATGAAACTTCTTATAAAGTTATAAAATATTCATGTTACTACTATAGAGCACCAGTAACTATAAAATTATTTGTGTTGTGTACTATCATCATAGAATAATATATTTTGCCGCATTTTCATCATGAATATGTTTTCACTTCTTAATACAATTTAACTGAACTGTAAGCCACATAATAATACGAAAATTGTTTTTTTATAAAAGCTAATATTATTATAGGATTTTTTTTTTTTTTTTTTTTTTTTTATGTAATAAATTTTTGAATTTACGTGTTTAAGTAAAGAAAAATTTGTAATAAAAAAATATAAATTGCATTACCGTAAAGACGTTATTATTATTTCCCATGTTAACTTTATTTTTATTGAATGAAAAAATAATAATAATAAAAAAAAAGGTTAAATAAAAAAGTTGCAGTTTATGTGGTAAGACGTGATTAGGTTGAGAGAGGGCAGGAAGCCAAGCAAGCAAAATCTTATGATGTAGTGCGCTTCATTGGTCACCATAGAGGTCAAATCAGAGGTCATACCATACAAAAATGACGTCACGTTAATACAACAGTAACATATTCATTCATTCAATTTATCCAACTATTTTCAAATTAAGATAAATATATGTTTTTTTTTATATACTGTAATATTATTTAACATTCATATAACGCGCGCATGATGAATTTGTTTTTTTTTTTAATTTAACTGTTGCATTAAAATTTTTAGGAGTCATATAGCGTATAAAGAAATTAAAAAAGAAAAAAAAAACTGAAGGAAAGGTGCTTTTTATAGCTCAAAATTCGTAGCTCGTAATAGAGTGGTAGACGTTAAAGAAAAACTAAATTCAAACTTTGAGAAATAGTTAAGATTTTGTTTTGTTTTTTTTATCAAATTAAAACGCTAGGTTGATGTTATAAAATATAATTTAAAGTTTTGTGTATGGTACAACCAAAAAATGTCAAAGTTTAAAAGCTTCTTTTTTTATAAAATATATATGTTTATTTGTATATATATCTATCGATAACTTTTTCTTTTCTCGCCGCGTAATATTTTGAAGCCTTCATTCTTTGGCAAGTAAAAATTTAAATAATTTACCAAACTTTTTATAAAATAGTTTAAGCAACTTTTTTTTCTCTCTCTCTCTATTTAATTTACGTAATAATCAATTTATTACAAAACTTCTGACATTTCTTACGTGTTTTAAATTTATATTTTACATCGACAAACAGCAATACTTGCCAAAAATGCTAATTACTAAGTAAAATTTTAATTGATTAAAATTACAGCATCACAAATTTAATGCAAATTTTCTTTCTATTAAAAGAAAAAAAATATTCAACGTTATAAGTAATTGAATTTACAGACTAAGAGGCTAGACGTACACGAATTAAACGTATAAAAATGTCATATAGCAGAAATGTTATTTGAGAAGTTTTATTATAGTAATTATGCTGTAAGACATATTTGATATGCTAGACAGCATAATTATTATTCAATATAGCAGAGATTATGTTGTTATAGGAATTAAAATTTTACTGATTAAATGATAGCATAATTATGCTAAATGACATATTTGATATGCTGGACAGCATAATTATTATCTAATATTGTAGAAATAATGTTGTTGAAATCATTTTTGCAATTATTTCTTCCCATGTAAATAAAATAGTAAGATTAAAAATTAAATTATACAGAACAAATAATGAAAGTTCTTATAAAGTTCTTCAAAATCTCTTATATTATGTATAAAATAAATTAATTAATTATTATAAAATAGCGTGAAAATTATTAATAATTAATTTAACACTTGTATATAAACGATCACTTTTGATTTGATATAGAGTGAGATTAATTAATCTGTTGATTGATTTCAATGACTATGAATACAAAGTTTTACCTCCTATTGTATTATTCAATCTGCTTTTCATTGTTGTGTATAGAGAATCTGCTGGTACATATATATATATATATATATATATATATATATATATATATATATATATATATATATATATATATATATATCGCACAAGAGATGCACACCATCTCTTCGTTCGTATTAACCGCATGCTTATAACAAAGTCATGAACCATTATATACAGTCTTACTAAGGGAAGAACTAGCTAAGCTCTATTTTCAACTGTTCTTTATAAGTTTAATTATAATAGTCATCTGCTATTAAGACACAACTTTAATATTTCTTAAATGGTTCATGATTAAAAGAGATTGCCTGATTAATATCACTTTATATCAATAATGTTGCTATTTTGGTATTTCCATAAATAATTATGCTATATACAACTTTTTTTATTACTATTTTATTATTATTATTATTTCTTCTTCTTTTTTGCAGCATAAATAAAGTAAATAAATAATCGGAATTATTAAAAAAAAAATGCGAGAAAAATTGTTATTGAAAATTAAAATTAAAATAAAAGATTTAGACCCAAATATTGTGCTTAATTATATGATCATGCGTTTTTCGAAATAATCTCGTAATTATGAATCTATGAAATTGAGTTTATTATTGCTGAAATTACCTGTTGCAATGAATCACTGTTGTTAAAAATGGCAATTATATACAATATTATTGTGCACTTATGTATTTTTGCCCGAGTGACGTTTTATTATAGTTTTGTTGTTTATAAATACTGCAAGTCATGAAAATGAAATTAAGATCTAATTAATTAATATTTTAAACTATCAAATTAATAGATAATATAAGAACTGAAAGATGAAATATGGTGCATTGCATTAACAGAGAAAACTGAGATAAAAATAACATCTTTTTTCCTACTTCTTACTTTTTTTTTTTTTTTTTTTTACAGAAATCCCAGAAATCCCTGTACCATTTTATTTTTAAGGTACTATTATAAAAGTCTGGAATGTTTATTTTTCTAGTTAATTTCAACACCATTCTAAAACTCATCGTAAAGTTAATACCTTTGCTTATATAAAAAGCTTTGAGACGGTAATTTCAAAAATATATAGCAAGACCTCTTAATTTTCTTGTCAATGTTTGTAAGTCTGGAATGAAGGCAAAAAGCTGTCATTATGAATCAAGTTTAATATTGCTATACCATAACAACTAAATTTAACTATTCTTTAATAACACTTGATTGATCACAATTTAAATTACTTTTATGTAAATGTAATTTTAAAAAGTTAAAAAATTAATGGATTAACATTTATATTATGTATACGTGTATAAATGATAAATGCATGTAAGTTTATAAGTAAGTTTGTTACTATAATTAAGCTAATTACAAAACAGTTTGATTTATGAAGATTAAATCACACGTTCACTTCAACATTTAAAGTCAAATGACCCTGACTTTTTGTGTAAACTTGTACAGTATATATATATATATATATATATATATATATATATATATATATATATATATATATATATATATATATATATATATATATATTTATATGTGGAGGTGTTGCAGAGAATTTATATCCCTTTATCCATACACGCACATCGGGCATTTAAAACTACACACATGAAGTAGCTTTTACGCACAATGGACATAGGAGTCTGTGTAAATCGACGTATTTTAATTCTTACAACAATCAAAATACATCTAGAATCTTTCAACTACATATTTTGAAAGCTATGTTCATCATAAGATAATAAGGTAGAACTCTACATTTTCACTATTTTTAAAAGCATACAAAAATTGAAGCATATTATTATTATTGATTTAGCATTTCATATAATATATATGTTAGCATCAAAACCCGAAATTGACCCAAACTAGGTATTTTTGCTCATTTCGGCTTTTGGTTCGTCGCTTTTTGCCAAAACCCGAAATGCAAGTTTATTTCGGCTTTTGGTCACGAAATTTTGATCCATACTAGTTTTGAGCATTTCGCAAAAAGCAAAACCCGGTGTAAACATTTATATCTAGTTTTGGTCTTTGAATTTTGACCAGAACTAGTTGTGGTCAAAATAGAAAAATCAAAACCCGAAAAATGAACATTTCTCAACTCAGAATTTTATGCAATGATAAAAGACTAATTATATATTATAAATGCATGATGTTTTGGTATTATAATTTAGGCGTTTAAACAATATTATTTTATTATTTTACTTGAAATGCAAAATATATGGTCTGAAAGATTAATTTGATTAGAATGCGCTGATCAAAATATCTAAATCTTATGGCTATAGATACGGAATATAAATTGAGACAATACGAAAAATGAACATACTGTTTGACCTAGCAATGGACCACTTGCAATGAGCGAACTTTTTAAAATAATTTGAAATTTTCTTATTACATTTCTTACAAAAATAAAAAATAATTTTCCCTTGTTGCAACAATTACAAACATTTTATTGCAAGTGGTCCATTCAGTAATAGTAGTAATAGAGTATATTATTATTATTTTAAGGGGCTACTTACGATTAAATGTAAATTAAGAGCTCTATATATAAAACCACTAGCCATGATCACTTATAATTTGCGCACCAATAATATACGTGTGTTGTGAACTTTTTAAATTCTAACACTTTCTTATCCTATTTTTAACAAATATTATGAAACTATAAACCATGTTTTCAGTACAGAGACAAACAGTCAACTGAATATACGCACAAGAAATATTTTAAAATAAATTGTTATCACTGGATAAAGTACGGTGGAAGGTGGACTTGAACTTTGAACCAATATAAGGGAAATTAGTCATAAGTCATATCATAATATATCACTCTTATTGTAAATTAAAATAAATATTTTTACTTTTTTATTTAACGTGTCGTGTTATCTCTCTCTCTTTCTCTCTCTCACTTATTCTTATATAAAATAATTGAGTTGAGAAATGTTCATTTTTCGGGTTTTGATTTTTCTATTTTGACCACAACTAGTTCTGGTCAAAATTCAAAGACCAAAACTAGATATAAATGTTTACACCGGGTTTTGCTTTTTGCGAAATGCTCAAAACTAGTATGGATCAAAATTTCGTGACCAAAAGCCGAAATAAACTTGCATTTCGGGTTTTGGCAAAAAGCGACGAACCAAAAGCCGAAATGAGCAAAAATACCTAGTTTGGGTCAATTTCGGGTTTTGATGCTAACATATATAATGAATATGTAAATATTATACTACCGGTTTATTCTGACAAAATGTTATGTAAATTCATATTCAATTTACTATAATATAATATAAACCATAACTTTTTACAGCCTTTTGATTTAAATTTATATAAATATTGAATCACAGCTAAAAAATTAACTCAAATCACTGTATAAATAAAATCGATTTCTCCAGGTACTATACAGCAAAATATTATTTTATATTTTTATAACTCAAAGTATAATTTTTTTCATTTGTATTATTATATTTATTTAATTTGATCAAACATTATAGAACATTATATCCATTAGCATGGAATAAATTTAAATCATAGATATCTCTCCGTTTTTATAGTTGCTAATTATTATTAATCATTTCAAATAGCCTGCAGAGAAAATTATATAATAGAGGATAACAAAAGCTATGTACCTTAAATTTATTAAACTTATAAAGTTCTATCGTATATATACACAATAGAGTATATATATATATTAAATGAAATTTAGTCTGCAGAAGGGAATAATTAGATTATAATAATACAAATTGTATAATCCATATAATAAAGCAACATAAATAGTTTTTAAAATGTTAATAACAAATTAATGGAATATAATAAATCGACGTTAGTTATAGATATTTATAACTTGCAATCAATTAACTTGCAAAACTATAATATTATATATATATATATATATATATATATATATATATATATATATATATATATATATATATATATATATATATATATATATATATATATAATACATATATATTATATACGTATATACACACATACACTCACACTCACGTATATAATATTTGTATTATTTTTGATTATAGTATAATAATTATTACTGGATTACTACTGGTTCACCAAACACACTAATTGTATATAGGTTACTTTGGTTTGCATATATAGGCAAACTATATTATACAGTACACATTGTGAAATATTTTGGTACTGTATATATATATATATATATATATATATATATATATATATATATATATATATATATATATATATATATATATATATATATATATATATATATATATATATATATATATAACACTATTAAATTGAATTTTATATACATGACAAGTCTAAATATAGTAAATTCAAAATGAAATAAATTGAAAATTGAGTTACTATAAAATATTATTGATTCAATATTATATACCATATATGGGTGAATAATTTAATAACATGAAATATAGTATAATATCTAGCATGATAATTATTATTATATATATAATTCTATTTATGCTATATCTGAATTTAAAATATATAATATATTGTGTTTATGATACAATATAGAACTTATAATATAAAATAACCGATCAAAAATAATAATATAACATTTACGGACCATAAACCATATTATGATATAGATACAATAATGGATATCAAGTATAATATTTTGATTTTAATTTTGATTGTCTATTATACGTTATGTTTTTAAATAATTATAAAATTCAGTAGATACATACAGATCCAAATTTCCATAAAATAATAACAAGTATTATTGTGAAATACAATAGCTATATCGAGGTAATACACTTTTTTTTTCTCTTTTTAAAATACACAATTTTATTAGTAATATTTTATCTTTCAAAATGCTGTAGATCTAACTATATTAAAATGAAATTTATTTCTACTATAATTTATGTTTTAAAGCTTTTTTACACTGATAAAAAGAAGAATTGAATTAATCTCCCTTAAAAAAAACTCCAATATTTTCAATACTTTGCTTAAAATTAAATATAATCATATAAAAAATAAGACATTAAAATGGCTTTGAATAATAATATATGAAAACAAACTCCTTTATATGTGTGATATAAAATTTTATCAGTGTAGTGCAGTGAGAATGTTAGAAATGAGATAAGCAATATTATTATACCTGCACACAACAGAAATGACGTTCATAACTTATAGTCTTATAGTGACATTTATCGGATTCAAGAGTTATAAAAAGTTTTTTTTTTTTTTCTGTGGACAATGGTTTCTGTATGCTATATAATAAGCTAAAGAAAAAGATGATATTGAACAGAGGGGACGACTGGACACTCACATCACGCTGTGACATTCTATATACAGAGAGATAGATATGAGGGGAAAATCATTGAGGACAAAGAAACATTACAATCTGTACATACTTGATATAAAACTGAATAATATAAACATGCCTATCTTTATTGTTTATAGTTGTGAGGGTGGTGATGAATATTATTGTGCTGCTTGTTCAAAACATCAATATAATGCAAAATAATTTAATATTATTTGCTTTTATTAATTAAATTAATGGAACATGCGCAATGTATTTTTATATACAATAATGATATTGCTAGTACTGTTTAAATAATAAACAGCCAACATTTCAATTTTTTATTAATACTTTAAAGGTGTATAACACATTGAACAAAAAACATGTCTAATGTCCTAACCTAAATATCAACGTTGATTTGGCCAGAGTCATTGATTTCTAATTTATTTTCCATTCACGAAATGGCAACTGCGGGTTTATGACGTCAAAGCTTTTGTTTCTGCGCGCGTGGACAAGTGATATGTGACGTCATAAACCCGCAGCTGTCATTTTGTGAATGATAAATAAATTAGATCACTTCGTCCAAATCATGGTTGATATTTAGGTATGTTAGGATATTAGACATGATTTTGGTTCAAGGTGTTCTACCGCAAGGCATCCTAAAGTCTTTGGTTCTACGCCTTTAATTATTGAAGTGCTCTTTGGCAAATACTGTAAATCTCGAGTCTGACGTAAGAAAGATAATAAGGATACGTGTAGTAAAAAAAAAATAAAAAAAAATGAGGGGCGGGTGTGTTTTTAATATGGAAATACTGATATTAATAAAATGATATTTTACATCATGAATTATTGTTTAAAAATTTAATGTTTATATTGTATGCATACATACACATAAATGTACATACATTTTTATTTGTTACAAATAAAAACACTTTATTTATATTTATTTATTATTTTTTTATATATTTTTTTTTCATAGCTTAAATGTAATATTTTTAAATTATCTGAATTGATAATAATTTTAGATTATATATATATATATAAAAAAAAATCATAAAGCTAGAATATATTTTGTAAGTGTAATAATAAAATGTTGAGTTATTTTTTGTTGTTTTTGTCACGCAAGGTCACTAATCAATGCACTTTTGTCTCGACTCAATAAAACTAAGCAATGACGCATTTGCATGCATGCTATAATAATAACACCTATACCTAACCTACGTGTGTGACAAAAATAACTATATATACAAAATTGTATAACAGTGTAAAAAATATAAATATAATATGACCTTATACTTCAGATGATTATTCATTGTAACTTTTTGAATGCGTGTGTGTACATACAGTACATTGTATATAGATGTATGAAAATATAAATTTTAAACACGTAAATAATAAAAAATAAAAAAGTATACTGTATACTACATACGAAATTATTTTAGTCTTATGTATATAATATTGATTCAATCCAGTTACTTATATATAAGTTTACTTTATAAAGTATTTGTCACAAAATTATCTTCATAAAAAAGTCAAATTTAAATTTTAGACAGAATTATGTATAACTAATACGTTAATGTATAATATATACATATATAATAATTTTCAGTTTTAAATATTATATAATTCACTTAAAATATCAATTTCATATAATAAAAACGTAATAAAAACGACATATATACAGTATAAATCAGCGAGATAGAAATACAAGATAATACAATATAATATATATAACAGCAATCGATTTTACTTTTCAACTATAGTACTTCGTACTATAAATAGAATGTAAAAAAAGAAATCCAAACATACTTTGCAATTTCAGTAAACGATTTTATATAAAATGCAAAATAAAATAAAGTTTTGGAAGAAAAAAAAACAGCTTACTTTAAAATAAAATTGCTTTTTTTCCTTTAAGTCCAAGCCTCTCGTAAATAAAATTAAGGCAGATTTGATGTTCGAGAGAGAGAGAGAGAGAGAGAGAGAGAGCTATAGGGGGTGTATGAGTATTACGTAAAGTGTGGTGAATAATATTATACGAAAAATAACACAATAAAATGCAATAAAGGGGACAACCATCTTGAAAAGCAATTTCCACACTTGGCTGCCTATACTTTACAATATAAAAACAAATACATCAAGCTAAATTGACAGAATTGTGACTATGTATAGAAAAATACATACACAGAAAATACATATTATAATAAATGTAAATTTAATTTCCATGTTACAGATTAAGGTATTAGGATTTTAGACACACACACACACAGAATATAAAAAATATATAGGCTATATATATACAGTAATCAATCACCAATACAAAGACAAGTGAAGCGATCTTGAATCATTTGATGTGAAAAAATTAATCGATTAGAATATATATATATAGGGAGAGAGGAGCTTTATTGGATTGATGATGAGTCATATCGATTGATTGGATGTTATAGGAAAAGGTCAAGCCAATCAGTGAAAGAGAGAGAAAATCACATATCGCTGTTTCTATATAAGTATGTACTATATAGAAAATAATCTGTGCAGTAGAGTGTTTTATATTTTGCTACTGATACCACTTTACGACGCTTCCTCTTTGTCTCCTCTCACATTATAATGATAAGTTACGTCTCTAGTCTCTATACTGTAAAGCATAGGGTTGAAAAACAACATACTTCATTTACTTCTTTTTTTTTTTCCTCTTCTTGATTAAAGAAAGTGCAATCAATAAGTCTATAATAAAATATCATATACTTCCGCGCTACTTTTTTTTTTTTTTTTTTTTTTTCTTTTAATGAAATACATTATTAAAAAATTTATTATATAATAATATAGAACTACTAATGAAGAGGAAAAAAAAACGATTACAGATAAATTGATAATTTACTTAACTTTTTTTGTACAATTCTAAGAAAAAGAAGAAAAAAATTATATATTTTTTTCCCCATTTAGTAAAACGAGTGTTCACTCAATCAAGAGTGTATATTGAGTTAGTGACAGTAACGGTCGCAAAGTTAATTTGTCACATACGACGATGACCTCGCATTAGCGACGGTCACACACATCGCATCTGTGACCAAAACTGTGTATGACGTCACACAACTATACTGTACGAGAATAACAAAATTACAACGACACTTTAATAATGGCCAAAAAAAAAAATACTTCTTTTTTTCTTTTTATATACCACTTTTTTATTAAAAGAAATAAAAAAAAAAGTAGAAAAATGTTTTTTCAACTCTAAAGCAAACAACACATTTATCTTCTCTTGATAATAGATTTCCTTTTCAAAATTACATGAATAATAAAATGAAAACAACCTCTATTATAATAACGTATATACGTGTAAGTAAAATTATTATAATACTTAATATTAATCGATATTTTATATAATATAATATCTTATACGCTTTAATAATGCAAAGAGAAGTTTAACTTATAGTGATTTGTTGAAAACCACATAGAGAAGAAGTATAGTAGAAGGTATTATGTATGTAGATATATATATATATAATATGGGTGGAGAAAAAGGGAGTGAGGAAAGTTTGCATGCAAAACTTACTCATAAATTTTATGATCACCAGCTTTCAACATGCTTTAGGCATGAAACAAAACTCTCTTTGGCTTACCTGTGAACAAACACAATAAGATTGATTAATAACACTTATCAAATATTCATAATATATACAAAAGGAGAATATTCATACACCACTATAATAAATTTAATATTTAACAATACATTTTCAAACTATTTTTTTATATATATAATGAAATGTATACAGTATAGTCGTGAACTAATAATTCATTAACGTTATTAAATCACACGAAAAAAAGAAGAATTAATAAGTTGAGTTGTTGTTGTTATTAAAAAGTATGATAAATGTTACTGTTTATATATATATATATACATATATATATATATATATATATATATATATATATATATATATATATATATATATATATATATATATATATATATATATATATATATATATATATATATATATATATATATATATATATATATATATATATATATATAAATATATAAATGACCATTCATTACGACAATTAACGCGAGATGTGTATGGAATAACGTGGGTTTTATGTGGCGCAACTTGCCGCAGTATGCAAGCAATTGTTAACCCTCCCTCCTCCCACCCTATGGTATACTTGCTGCCTCATCCTCACTATATCTGTCTGGGGGTCACACCATGACCTCTGAGAGAGAGAGAGAGAGAGAGAGAGAGAGAGAGAGAGAGAGAGAGAGAGAGAGAGAGAGAGAGAGAGAGAGAGAGAGAGAGAGAGAGAGAGAGAGATGAATCACACGACATTAAAATGTGCAGACGTTTTATTCTTTCAGCCAGAACGCAATTTTCTATCTTATAATATTCTCAGCTGCCTCATACATTCAAATAATATAATATATAAGAATCATTTTTCTTCATGTGATGATGAACCAGTTGGTTTCTAATGATACAGTAATATAGTACTGTACATATAAAAAAATAATAATATATAAAATTACCATAATATATCTTCATATTTTAAATAGTATTTTACAGCATTTTATATGTCTTAAATAATATTATTAAAAAATATATATAATATATACTTGGGTAACAGCTTGAAGCTTTTTCATTTAAGTCGATTAAATCTTTGTTATACACATACAATAGTCCCTTTGGCTTTTATTTTAAAACAAAGAAGACTTAGTAAAAGTATATTATTTCCTTTTTTCTTTTCTTTTTTTAGCAGACTCACCTATAAAATGTAGATCAGAGTATAAAATGAATTGTGTAAATTTATTATATAAGTTTAAAAAACAGAAAAAATGTCCTGATATGAAGAAGTTTTAAACTGAAATCAACTCATTGCAATTTTTTGATTAATTTTATATGGAGAGAGAAAAAAAAGCAATTTTACAGTATTTACTTTATCCTAGGCAAACAAGAGTACTAAAATAAAGTACGTATATATACACTTTATATATGAAAAGGTAAAGAAGTCCACTTAAAAGAGGAAAAGGGGGGGGGGGTCATAATTACGTGTGTAATTTACCTTTGCCAAACTTTAAATCTTCAGTGAATAGTTGAATGGTCCTCGACTTTCATATCTCGGTTATATACGAAAAACGTAAATAAGAGTTAAATTTATATTTTAAAATATGAGAATTTAGACTTTATGAGAAATACGTAAAAGATGAGATGTTTACTCTGTAAGTATCCATGGTAACCAATAGCAAAGAGGTTTGTAGATATGTATACTTCTTTTACTTTACCTACGTCATATAGAATACAGCAAGAAAAAAAATGTACTTTGGGTACTTCACTTACAAAATTTCTACGTGTTAGATGAGAGGCAAGTAATCTTTTTTTTTTTTTTTTTTTTTTTTAAGTCTTTGAACTGTTCTTGTTTTTTGTTCTACAACTGAAACTGAAAGTTCTAACTCTTTGACGATAAAAGAAATGTTTTAAAAAGACTGCAGAGAAAAACAGTCAAAAAGTAACAAGCACTATGAGGAAGTATAATATACTCCACATTTCTTTGATAACAAAAATGTTTATTTTCTAAATATTTTGAATGTAAGTTGAATTTTGTTACGTTATGGAAAATCAAAACATATAAAAGTATTTATTAAATATTTAAATAAAAAATAAAATACAAGAATTTGAACTAACAAATTGATAATAAATAACATTAATAACGTTGCAGCTTCTACTATTCTAGTATTTCAAAATATCAAAACTAGGCTTATATTAAAGGAATAGACCAGAGAAAAACATACGGCATTTATATCACAAAACACGTGATGGGACTTACATAAATAATTTTTTTAGTTTGTCTCAAAACCCAACAGTAGCCCCGTAGCAGTGATCAGAAAATTCAATCTATGCAACACGCACAACATTTTCATACTAATTTTTGCATGTTTCTGACGTCATAATAAATGAATTTTCACACAAATTGCATACTTTACAGTATTTTCTTGCTCTCTCGTGGGTCTGGTATTCAGGGTCTGTCATCAGTTTTGAAGATCCCATTTCGTGGTTATTCATTAAAATGCACATGTTGTTTTATGTGGTCTATGGCTTTAACAGCACACAATTAGAACAATTATATATGAGAGAGAAATTAAAATGATTTAATTTTATAGATTTATACAATAAATACTGAACAAACATATAAAATATTTTATAAACAAGGATAGAATAACGTTATCTATGCTAAATTTATGTTCTATTAGCATAAATTATTCTAAATTGGAACAGCATAAATAATGCTGCCGTATACTAACATAGTATCTACGCTATAATATTTAACATAGATATCAATGTGTAAAATAAATCATGGTGATATGAAGAAATAATGTTGTTGACAATGAGCTTGAGCATAATTATTACGTATTTATTTTTGTCCGTATAGCAATTAATAATTATGATTCATAAAAGCGATGCAATTCATAAAAAGTATAATATTATGTAATGTGCTTTTATTCTAAGTAAGTAATATGAATTTCATGTTCATGTACAGGTATTGATAGTATACAATATCACCTAATCTTGGTGAAATTTAGACAAGACACGCCTTAATTGAAGGTATGATTTACCTATTAGTTATTATTGCAGTATATCTATTCCATAGGCTAATGTTTATCTAGTGAAATTTACAGCATTTGCACGGACAAAAGTAACGACGTTAGCATTATGCTAGCTCATTTTTATAGTACAATTTTTTCTACACAGCATAATTTATGCTATATACTTCATAATAATTATGTTACATGGCATAAAAATTATGTTGTACAGCATAATTAATTGTGTTGTTCCAATTTAGTATAATTTGTGCTATAATGACATAAATGCAGCATAAATTACGTAATTGATTCTTTCCGTGTGCTTATATTATAATATACCTGCCATTAGTAGTCTTTTCTACGAAGTGCACTCTCTCTCTCTCTCTCTCTCTCTCTCTCTCTCTCTCTCTCTCTCTCTCTCTCTCCTTTCTTTCGTGGGTATATAACTAGTTGTTAAGATTGTATACATTGTATGCCATTCATTGTTACAAAAACAAAAAGTTAAAAAAACAATTCTGACACCAGTGTAATGAGATGAGAAACTCAACTACTTTTTGTATTGAAAATAGTAAATAAATAAAATTACCTTTAAACTTTTTTATACTTCAGTTAAATATACTTCGAAACATTAACGAGTAGTAAAGTGATATAAAAAAGCTACACTGTATGAAGCACTTTTATTTTATAATAAAATTAAAAAGCTTAATCAGAAACTATATGGCGCAATGTAACGAGATGGGGAAAAAAAAAGTTTGTTAAAACTTTTGAGTTGAATTGTAGTAATTGATTTGAATCACGAGAGACAGAGACAGTTGAGTGAAGTGAAGAGTAAATAATATGAAATATAATTTTGCTTTGTTCAACGATATAATGCAATCTAGCACTCACTATATTTAATGTAAGTACTTGTGCTATATATATACTTGTCATTATTATTGAAAAAGTCAAAGGGAAAATATCAATATAACTATTCTGTTGTTTGTAAAAATTAAAATATTATATCTCTAAACTTTTAGTTTTGAAATGAAAAATACACGCGATAGAAAAAAATAATATATAAAAAGAATTATGTCTGTGTTTTTTGATGCAAAGTTTTTATACGCCCGAGGGAAGGGGAAAAAAAAGGAAAAAAATATACTTTAGTTTGGAATATTTTATATTTATATATCTATTTGAATAAAGTTTTTTAATATAGATATTTATAATGCAAAATTATAGAAAATAGTAAATAACGTAATATTTAAAAAAAAAAAAAAAAAAAAAAACTTACAGTAACGCTATATTTTACTCTATTTTATTTCAACAGATTTTTTTTTTTTTTTTTTTTTTTTTTTTTTAACTTTACAACTAAAAGTATAAATCCTACACTTATATGCTTTGGATTACTTTCCATGATGATATAACAAAACGTAAAGGTTTCATATAATCAAATAAAATAGAATATAAAAGTCTTCATAAGGACATAAAATTACTATATATAAGGTAGTGTCTCATATTCCACCCTCAAAAAGTAGGCATCTTTTTTGGAGTATAATAAAAGAAAGTAGAGTTAATTAAATTTAAGAAAAAAACGTTCTTAAAGTGTATGCTATGTAAACGTTTTTAGCTTGTAATATTCATTTTTAGTATACGTATGGAAATAATGTTAGTACTTAACTTACAGTAGAAACATATTGTTGCAAAAGTAACATGCTACGTTTTCTCTCTCTCTCTCTCTCTCTCTCTCTCTCTCTCTCTCTCTCTCTCTCTCTCTTTATACATTATAGTTTCTTTCTATAGATATAGAATTTTTGCCGTGTGTGCCGCCTTACGGTGCTATAATATTATTTGAATTTCACATGGAATTTTGTTCAAATCTCTTAAACTTTTTTTTTTTTTTTTTTTTTTTTCTTAAAGACTTTAATAAAATTAAAAAACATAAAGTAAAAAGAAAAGAGATAAGGTGGAAATTTTATCCGATATAATGAAATGAAACATCTTATGAAAATAGTCCTATATAGATATTTACATATATGAAGTATTGATTTATTATTAAAATAATCTGATATCCAGACATTGTAAAATACATATAATTTTATCTGGTATAAAGTTATTTTCATCTTTTATACTTGATTTTTATTGTATGATTTATTATAGATTTTTGATTTATAAATATGCGCTAATTTAAACATTGAAAAGTTGTAAAATAGAAGTTTTTGACATGATATATAAATTTTTGCGATGGTAACAATGAGAATTTATGCTTTTATATATATATATATATATATATATATATATATATATATATATATATATATATATATATATATATATATATATATATATATATATATATATATATATAGCAACTTCATAATCATAAGAATATCTGTCTATAGCAGCTATATACCAGCTTTACGTTAGTAGCAACAAAAGATCAAAGTTCCCGATATCAACTTTTTCCAGAAAATTCATTCAAGCGACTTTAATTTATGTTCTGTAACATTTTTTTTCCCCATCCCTCGTTCCTTGTTCTTTATTCTCATATATATATAACGCAATTTATTTTGATAAAAAAAAAATCTTATACTCTGCATATTAAAACTCACATCTTGTATGATGGTATTTGTACTTTATATTATATAATATATAACAAAATAATATTGAAAGAACAGAAAGAAAAAAATCTCAGTTTTAAAAGCTACATATGGGGGTTAACACAATATAAAAAAAAATACAAATCTCTAGGGAAACTTTTAAAAACAAAGCCAATGATGGAGGTAATATTGTAAGTGGAATAATCGTTAAAGCTAGCTTCAAGTATGCTTAGTTTATTAAGCTATAAACACAATTTTTGTCAATACTTTTTGTTGTTGTTGTTGGAATGGTATAATACGAAGCACTCTTATTTCATTTTCTTTTTTTAAAAAATAAAAATAAAAGCTATTTTCCCATATGGAAATAAATTTTAAATTTACATCCTTTTTTATATATATAAAAAAAAAAGAAAGTGATTTTAAAAATAATTTATCGTTTGTTTTTTATTATTGTTTGAAACAAGAAAGAAAAAACATGAAGTTTTTCATGTTATTTTTACATGAAAATATATTTACAGCTAAGGCGAAAAGAGGTCATAATATACCGTAAAAGTGGACATTATCATATAAGTGTATAATTTTCAAGAAGTACTTAAAAATGCCATTTTACACCCATACTAATTTTTGACATTTATGTTAATGCTATTTATATAATTAAAATATAATCATATAACATTAGTTTTAATAACTATATAAGGATTAAAAACAAAAAATATTATATATATATAATAAGCATTTAAGAATATGTATTTAATGAAGAAATATAACTGTAGCTTATGTGTTGCAATTTTCACATTTATTCAGCTTTATTTTATATTAAAGACAATTTTTGGATAATAAGTATACACAATTTATTTATAATCCTATGAATAATACAACGAATTAAAATAGATTAAATTTTATCATCCAAAGCATAGTTTGGAAAAGGTGACGTGTAACGTAAAATTTTATAATACTGTACATACTATGTAGTTTAAGAATTACCATTTTCTTTGTGGATATAATATATATATATATATATATATATATATATATATATATATATATATATATATATATATATATATATATATATATATATATATATATATATATATATAAATAATATATATACAGTCTGCAGCTTAAGTAAGGAGAAAATCTTTATATAATTTCAATGTACGTACACGTATGTTAAATTTCATATATCATTATTATTTTCAATTATTGTACAGGAAAGAGACTTGAAGTTTTATCATGAAAAAGATTAAAATGCATATAAATTTTATATAATATATATATAAAATGCTGAATCATGTAACAATATCTTTAATTTACTGAAGCGAAGTGAGCATCCTGTGTTATATAAAAATGGGTGTAGCGGCTTCGCGCGCGTGCCTCATGTTTCCGAAATTTAGGGACTCCTTTCTCTCTCTCTCTTTCTCTCTTGCTTTCTCTCTCCCCCTTCAAAACAACAAATCACTATAAAGAGAGAATCAGTTATATGATCAAACTATGATTTTTTATAGCTGTAAAAAAAAAATAGTACTTTGCGTATTACATTTTAAGACAGTACAAAAATACAAAATGAGGGGAAGAATGTTTTTTCTATCTCTCTCTTTTTCTTTAATGAAATATTACACCATTGTCTGGGATGCATTGAGGAAAAAAAAAACTTGATAATATTTTATGCAGCACGAGACTTTCTTTAAAAAAAAAACATCAAAAAGAGTAATAAAAAGTTAAGTAATATTTCAATATATATATAAACTAGAAAATATACATTTATTTCAAAATAAAAACATGAATATTCATTATAGTTGAAAAAGTAAGAAGCAACGTATACAATAACAATAATAATAAAAAATAAAACTAAAATTGGATTTATGAAAATCTGTATATTTAATATGTAAACATACTTCACTATATTATAATATGTTTTTGACATTTTAAGCCAAAGAAAACAACATTTTCAGTCTAGATTATTCCTGACATAAATGAACATCTTTAGAACTTAGAACTGACATGTTATTTCATTCAAACAAAACATTATTGTACATGTAAAATAATAATTTGAATAGAGAGTGAGAGAGAAAGAGAAAGCGAGGGATAAATTAGTCGTTTTACAGGTGAGAACATTACGAGGAATATGAGAGAAATATTTGAACATCAAAATGAAAATAACAGGTAACATTGAGCATGGTTATTATTGTCACTTTAAGAAAGTTAAACAATGTAATTATTAACTTATAGATCCTATGTAGAGAGAGAGAGAGAGAGAATCTTACTCAAAACTTTTCAAACTAACCTAAAAGTTAACATCAAAATTAGATAATTTGACTAAAATTTACACCAAAGATGTCCCATGTCTCTAAATAATTATTTACACCATTAACAAAAAATAATAATAATAACATGAAAGATCTCATTATAATAAATTTTATTATATTAGTTACTTGAATATTATAATTTTATTATACTACTTTAAAGCTTATTAAATGAGAGAAAAATAATTGTATATAAGTTATAAATTTATACAAACTGTATTAAACTTAATAAATTATACAGCGATATTGTTAAACACTTTTTTTAATTGCATTCTCTTTCACTCTCTCTCTCTCTCTCTCTCTCTCTCTCTCTCTCTCTCTCTCTCTCTTCTTTCTTATACTACATAACTGATGATCACGATGAACACAAAACGAGCATGGTTTTAGAAACTTAATTACATTTTTGTGGAGACTGTTGTTAAATATTTATGTACAGCAATATAAAAATAAAAAAAGGATACGTGGTGAGATTTCATTACGTATTACTAGACAACTAAGAAATTCAGGAAAAAAATGTAAAGAAAAAAAAAGAAAAAAACAAACAAATTAAAAAGGTAAACTGAACATCGTATTAACTTAATCAATATTCAATTATTGCATTACTTTAAAATTACATTAATTTTAAATAAATTAAAATACTAAAAAAATGTTACAACCATGAGTATGATGAAATAGTAATACAAAAGGCTGTGTACATGACATGTATTACATCTATGGCGTAAATAAAATATTTTTAATATTCGTCAAAAATATCATTATTGTATAATTTTATTGTGTAAATAATGCAATATAATATTGGGCAAAAAAATATACTGTAAAAAAATTGATAAAAATTAAATAATTAATGATTACTAATATATACATTAAAAACTGTTGAATAAATTAGTTTGAAATAATTAACTGTTTACATAATGCAAGTTATTAGAGTAATAATTTTGAACATTATTTTGGATCAGTTAACAATAATATTTTTGGCAGTGTGTAGAGCTAAAATGTAAAATAATAATATACTATCGAATTTTTTCGATTGTACAGATACATTGATTTACTTGAGCACAACAGAATTATGAAAGACATTGTATGGATATTTCATTCTCTCTCTCTCTCTCTCTCTCTCTCTCTCTCTCTCTCTCTCTCTCTCTCTCTCTCTCTCTCTCTCTCTCTCTCTCTCTCTCTCTCTCTCTCTGATTCTGCTGTTGGACAACTCACACCAACTCAAACTCGTGGGATATATTGTCCCAACTCTTAATTTCTCTCTCTCTTTCTCGTTTCGTTTCGTTTCGTTCAACATTCTATAAATATCTTCATACCCACAAAAAAAGCTACATCAACTCCTAGGCAATTTATTTATATATATATAAAAAAAAGAAACATTAGTTTTTATTTCTAAATTTATCTTTTAACTAAAGGTCATTTAAAAAGAATTATTTCACTGCGAAATGAAAACAACAAATAATGAAAACGAATGAACAAATCGATACAGATATATACAGTAAATCTTTCGAGGAATGTAATTTTAAGAGTATTATACGAAGTCGCAACTTTTTTTTTTTTTCTTTTTTTTTTTTTTTTTTAATATATTACTATTTTTATTTTTTATGTACACTTTTTTGCTACTAAAAAAAACTATATATTTGAATTAAAAATTCTGAAACATACAATTTAAGTTAAGAAGGTAAAATATCTTGGAAAAAGAAAAAAAACAGTATATATATAGGCTATCAGTAAATACAAGCTTTGCTGTATATAAACTTTATCGTTATTCTATTTATAACTTAAGTTTATATATAAAATAATTATCAAAAAGGTTATTTATAGACTTTATAAAATTAGAAACTAATTTATTATAGTATATTATACTAACTAATAAAATATAACCCTGAAATAGCAAACAAAAGAAAGACAAAAAAATATATTACAGTATATATTATACATTTAAATAAATACAATACGTAAATAAATAAAATAAAAGTCAAAACAACATAATACAATAAGTTTATTATATAATGATAGCATTTTATTCAACACTATATTTAATGTATATAATAATTTATAAAATATTTTTGAATGGGTATATAATTAAGCTTAATTGTTTATGAAAGGGGATTTATATAGATCACGATGGTCACGTTCCTATATTGGCTTGCAATTATCTCCCCTATACACATATTCACCTGCATATAACACGATACGCTATATATATATAATATTAGTGACATTATATACAATAACAACACAAAGGGGCGTGTCTCTTCTTTATACATAAAAGCATACTGATCAACTAATTTCAACGTATTGTTCAAAAGTGAACTCTTTAAAACGATTTTCCTTTTTTTAAAATGACATTAAAAACAGAATCTTATATTCTCTATGCTATGGTTTAAAGTATATATATATATATAAAAGTTTTTAAGAGAGTAAAAACGGGATGAAGGATTGAGGAGATTGCATTAAGGAAAAATGAAGAGAGAAAAAATATATCTTACAAACTAAGAAAGGAGGGAGATTTTTAAGCAAAAAATATACACACCGGAATATATAATGATAAAAAAATATTATATGATATTTTAGAAGAGAAAAATAACAATTATAATTAGCTTTATATATTTAAATATTATAGAATAATTTACATAATAAAAATTGTTATGCTTTTAATTATTATTCAGTAGAAATGATTAATACTATCATAATAAATAAATTGTAAGTCACATTAAATTTAATATTAGAAGGAAGAAAAAAACAATAAACTTTTATTTTTTCCCCCTCTAATGGTAGGTGACATATCGTTAATAAGCTAAAATATAGCAAGAAAAACTTTAATGTTCCACATTATGCTTTTATAGGAAATTATCTCTTAAATCTGAAAAAGTTTTTCACAAATTTATAATCTTTCTTCTATAACTTTCTCTCATAATTTTTCAAAGTTTTTTTATATATATATATTATATATTATCATATCACTGTACGATGTCAGAATATAAGAAGGAATCTAGTATCATCAAATAAAAAATATTCTCTAAAATGTAATTAAAATATAGGAACCCTAATTTTACAGCAGTATAAGAATATAGTGCACGTTATAACATTGTAGAAAACGCATTTTATCCTGTGAAAGTTAAATTATAAAAGAACGCAGAGAGTATAAGGTACTATTAATATTTCAATGTGTCAAATTAAAAAGAGGCGAGAGAAAGAGAGCATAGAGGGCGCCTGCCATCTCTGCAACCAGTTGTTTATTTGTGCATTGCGGCACAGTCTATATAATAGGAGACATGAAAATTTGCGATCAATTTTAGAAGAAAATAATAATAATGGTTAGCATACAGTATTTTAAAACTTTATTTTACTCTTTCGTCAACTTTCTTACATAGAGGTAATAATTTTAAGTAAAAGTTAAAGAAAAGTAGAAGAAAAAAAAAGTTATAAATTTTGCTTTGTTCGTGTTATGTAACGTCATTTATCAAAAATTTCTTGAGTGTCAGCATCTCTCTCTCTCTCTCTCTCTCTCACTCTCACTTCGCTTCTCTTGCAGCTCAAAACCAAGCAAGACACCATAGAGAAAGAAACTAGAAGCAGATCTGTAACGTCTTTAAAACAACCCTTCTCCCCTTTTTTTCCCCAATTGTGAATAAAAAGTATATGCCAAGCTCTCTTTCTCTCTCTCTCTCTCTCTCTTCTCTATTTTACTATTTTTTTCTTTATTTTTCGCATGCGGTCGACTACAACCGAGACTTAACGAAACAAAACGAACAAGTGTGAAAGACGAAACAACGAGTTTTAGAATTTAACGAAAGTAACGGATTACGTCCCTTTTTTACGCCTTACCTCGATTAAAATGAAAAAAAGGGTGAATGAATATACAGGCATAGGGTTATAACAACACGCAACAATAATAAAAATTAATAACAAAAAAAAAATTTTTTAAATAAAATCCTATACTTTTGTATACATTCTGGTTTTTCCTACTGTTTTTTTGGAAAGGATACTCATTCTTATGCAGATCTGAATTATCTGCGTTTTGAAGTATTTATTTAATATTTAATCAAATTAAATGTCTTGTCAATCATTGTTTTCATAAGTTACGGAAGTTTTCCCGTATTACGGATGATTGAACAACATATTCTTGATGTTGATTTAAATTTTTAAAGTTAAATTAATGAAATTTTAATTACTTTTGCAGTAAGTCAATAACGAAGTTTAGTAGAGACGTAAGAGAGGAGAGAGAGAGAGAGAGAGAGAGAGAGAGAGAGAGAGAGAGAGAGAGAGAGAGAGAGAGAGAGAGAGAGAGAGAGAGAGAGAGAGAGAGAGAGAGAGAGAGAGAGAAGATTAGGATCTCACTAATAAAGACACGTTTTAGATTTATCAATGTAGGGGGGAAGGACTTTTTAACTTTTTATTTATTTATTTTTTTATTTTTTATGCTGGGTGGTGTGGGATAAAACCGGAAACAGCTAAAAACGCACTGACTTGAATATTGTATATTAAAAGACAGTAAAGTGACGTCACAAGAAAGTATTCATATGGAAGTATATAGGATTATGACGTCACTCGTTAGGATGACTACAGTAGTATATAGAGTGGTGCAACCCCTGTGAACGCGCCGCCACTGGTATGGGGTTGCTAGCTGGTTTGGGGGACGGGGGGGGGGGGGGGACATGGAGGGGAGGTTTTTGTGGATCAATACCCCACCAAGCTGACTACACAACCATGCCGCCTGCTTTCTCCTCCCTCACCCCAACTTTACTCCACTTCTCTCTCTCTTTCTCTTTGCCTCCCTTTCAATGAAAAACCACAAATGAAAAAGAAACCTAAAGATGTATTATACCAATGAGCAATGAGGTTATTATATGAAATAATACTTGTATCAAAATTGGAAATATTCAGAAATATAATAATAAAAAAATAAAAACTTGAATATTATTATTTTGAGACTACAACATAAAGTTTATTTTCGCTACTCATATAACAATATGGATTTGATTTCTTTACATAATAACGGCTTGTTTGTGTTATTACTGGTCGATTTTTCTTTGTATTCTTTAGAAATGTGGGAGTAAGAAGTCTGTCTATTCGTCTCGTTGTATCCTCTCTCAATGCGGCACAGTAACAACCTACAAGCTAGGAAAAACGCAATGTTGGGTATGCGTATCGACCCAACCCGCCCCGCCCTCTTTTACTCGCGCGTTGGGCGTACTCTCTCTTTCTCTTTTCTCTCGCTCTCTCTCTCTCTCTCTCTCTCTCTCTCTCTCTCTCTCATCTCTTTCAAAACCAACAACATATACATACAATGTCCCGCCCGTTATTTCAAAAAGATTCAAGAAGAAATGAAAGGAAAAGCAAGCAACGTTATGAACTCTCTTCTTTTTCTCTTTCTTTCTTTCTTTATTTCTCTCTCTCTCTCTCTCTCTCTCTCTCTCTCTCTCTCTCTCTCTCTCTCTCTCTCTCTCTCTCTCTCTCTCTCTCTGTCTCGCTCGTTATATTGATGCAACTTGAATTTCATGTTTTAATTCATTTCTGTGCAAAAAAAATAAAAATAAATAAAGAAGTACAGCTTTAAATTTAATAAGTAACAATACTTTCGTCAAGAGAAAGTACGTTGAGCTTTTGCTTTCAGCGTATATTTTATAAGACTCCTTTTATTTATTTTATAGCATCATTTTATTTGGATAAAAAAATAAAACAAAGTACAAGAAAAAAGTTACGGAAGGATCATAATAAAAATAAAAACTAGAAAAAAAAAAGTAAACATTTGTTATAGTAAATAAGTATACAGAAAAACTAAGTCATAGTTAATCAATTGATAATGAGTAGTATAAATATAAATATGGAATTTAAGTATTAGATGTTACAAATTAATATAGTTTGAGGTTTTAGAAAGGAAATGTATTATATAATGATAATTAAGCAAATATTTGAATGACAACTGAAATGTATTTTGATATGACAAAACAGTTGAGTTTCTATCTATATATATATATACAAAATATCATCAATATTCAAAACTGTCAAAATAATAAATTGGAACACACTAATTACTGTTCCAAAAATATCAAGTCTAAAGCCAAATATTTTATTATTATTATTATTGATGACACACGAAGAATATTGTACTAATTACTATAAAATACTAACACACTAATTACTACATTAATTCAAATTTAATTTTCATGTCAATTTTACGTTAAAATATTAAACTAAGAATTTTATTATTATAATTAAATATCTTTTATGTTTCATTATAATGATAATTACGTATATATTACTTTTAGAGGATGAAATTCTTTAATTAAGTTAAGAAAAATTGACACTCTGAAAACTAAAAAGTTACCTAATGTAACTGCTTTTTATATAATATGTTATCTTTTTTTACCGTCAAATTAATCTTCTAAGAGAAGTGAAAAACTTATTTTAATATAATAATTGAATAAGAAGACATTAATCAATAGCTTTTTTACATTTTTTTTTCTCTTATCAATTAAAAGTTACAACTAAAAGTTTCTTGGATACGCATTGAGACGTTCAATATAGTATAGTTTCAAAAAGAACAATCTTTTTTTATTCTTTCAAAAAGTTGTGACAAAATTTTTGATCAAAAAATATATTACAAGCAAACAAAAAAAGAAATGAAATTTTATAGTAACTTATTTGTTAAAAAGTTCTATCTTTCTGGCGAAAGAAAAAAAAAGAATAAAAAGTTTTAAAGAGTAATTCATATCATTATATATATATATATATATATATATATATATATATATATATATATATATACGAAGAGCTAGGTAGTAATACATTCATTTTACCTGACATTTAGATTGCAAATAAATGCTGAATGAGGAAAATAAAAATCTCAGTATGGATTTGTGAAAAATATTATTTGAATAACCTGAATGACATACACATAACCACAAATTAAAAACTATATATTATATATTTTAAACATATAAATATATGTAATAATTTTTATTTCTTTTTTAACAAAAAAATTTTATATATATTTTACACTATAACTATTGATTTGTATTAATAAATCAAAAAGACAGGTAGCACTATAAAGTATTTATCTTCTTTTACATTTTTATCTTTCTTTTTTTTTTATTATTATTTAAAAAAGTCAATATTTTTATGTCTACAGTAATTAGATTTTTGTATCAAGCCACATGTCAAATTTATTAGATATTCACGCTGCTGTTCCGTCATTCTATGCCATGGAATGTGATGTTTGCTTGATCTCATCGCGGTGGTGAAATGTGTCGAGGAAAGTTAGTGAGAGAGTGAGAGAGAGAGAGAGAGAGAGAGAGAGAGAGAGAGAGAGAGAGAGAGAGAAAAAAGGTATATCGCTAGCTGACTATATACAACGAACACGTCTCGTGTCATGTCCGCGATGACAGGAATAGTAATTTTTCATAACTTTAAAATGTCAACCAATATCATCTCATGTTAAACGAAAAATATGCAAACACACAGAAACCTAATACAAAAAAGGGATTACTTTTAATTTAAAAAAAAAGAACGGCGAATTAAATATTTAAGAGTTTTGTCATTTGCCTCGTTTTATTTATCACTTCTCTCTCTCTCTCTCTCTCTCTCTCTCTACTTTACTCGCACTCTATTTTCAATTATAATTTTAAGCCAACCATCACTTTAGTACGAATTCATAGATAATAAAACAAACAAAACATCAATAAGATAAAAAAAAATATCAATCGCGCGAAAAAAAAAAATGGAAAAGAAACGTAAAGGTATATGTTTGCATAAATTTAAAATTGTAACTGACTAAACAGTTAAACAGTTGGATTAAATTGAGAGGTTTGTTATATACCTGATTTCGCCAAAAAAAAAAAAAAAAAAAGTCGTTAATTATTATTATAGTTTGTATAATTTGAAATATCCATTTTTTTGCAAGCATGTACTAAAATAACTTGACTTCACCAGTAATAAGCGATGTGTAAGTATTAAAATGTATTTCATAAAAATTATTAAATTATATATGATCCAAACAATGAAAGTGTACGTAAGTGAGATGTGTGAGAAAGTTACACACATATATATATATGTATACGTGAGGTGGAGGGAGTTAAGTTTAATCTTGGATTAACTTGCCAAAGTACATATACACGAGAGTGTCGCGACCACAACACTCTGATACACGTCACTCTACTATAATACACTTTGATGATGCTGCTGCTGCTACACGAAGTATATATATATATAAGATAAAGCTCGCTATCCATCTGTGAAATAAATCCACTCCGCAAGTCCACAACTCCCAATGGACCACAAAACCACTATACGACACAATTAGTCATTATTATTATATACGTATATAACTCTTTGTATCTTTCTATTTCAAAGATTTATCTCACATATTGAAGACTTTGCTAGATTTGAAATGTCACAAAATACTCGCGTGTCGTTGTTTTCAAACTTCTATAATACCTTACGTAATTTTTATTTTCTACAGGATGTCTATCCGCATGACGGTCATATTTAATGCGCTTGGAGGCCATACTAGAGTAGTGAACAGCATTGCTCAGTACAGGACAAACTTCGTTTTTGACTATTTTCTTACAGAAATCGTTTAATTTTTTGGGTTATTTTTATTTTTTTCGCATACTTGAAATACTCATTTGATCTATTAACAACATCAATGCTATCAAAAATATTGCAGTGTTTTTAAACTAGTAAAATGAGATATTTTAGTATCTTGTTATTGAGTAATCCAACATAGTGTCGACTGTAACATGAATACATAGACCCTAAATAGTAATTTTATTATCATAAAATCTATAAAATTAATTATTACAAATATCAATTCTTTAATTTTAATAATAATAGAAATAGTTTTCAGTAATATCGAAAGATAAGTAGCAAAGTATTATTATATTAAAACTATTATTATTTATTTTACGAATGAAGTTTATTTTTCCAGTTTTTTTCACTTCAATAAACTGCAGGGAAAAAAACTTGAAATGCAATCATAATGAACATGTCATTCTCAACCTAATCCTTTTAAAGTTACAATTTCTTACAAACTTATAGCAATTCCTGATAAAATTATAAAATCTACATTTATAATGTATTCCAGAAAAAGCTATAGAACATTTCCTTCTTATATACATTGAACTTTTATTTTCCAGTACTTCATACTTATTTGAATTATTTAATTATACATTCTTTATTTATAAAGAGTGACTTTAAATTGAATGCATTTTTTTATATCTATAATAGAAATACTCTTTTTAATTTATAAAATAACTTCGATCTCTCTCTCTCTCTCTCTCTCTGTCTTTCTCTCTTTTGTTGAATCAAATTCAATTTAAATTTAAAATGCATTATAAGGAAAGAAAAAAATTGTTTCTCTACTCTGGTTAAATTGATGTCATAATTTCTAATGAAAAATAAATATATATTTATACTAGATGGAAACAAAGACTGAAGTATCAACTTTGCACGTTCGTTACTATAAGTACTAAAGAAGTATAAAGATTCACTGCAAAAAAAAAAAAAAAAAAAAAAAAAAAAAAAAAAAAAAAAAAAAAAAAAAAAAAAAAAAAGCTTTTCTTTATTTCACATGCAGTATGTCAACAAGGTATTTTGCTGTGGAATTAAAATAATTATAAAATATGTTCAATCTTTTTTTTTTTTCTCCTTTCATGTAGAGAAACAATAATTATTAACTATTTATTCAATTATATTATAAATAAACAGAATTTTTATAGATAAATTTATAAATTTTATAAATTTTAAATATATTTAAATATTATTTTACCATGTAATGAATCCAGAGTATACGGCATTCCACTTTTATACTTATTGCATTACGTTATAAAACTTAATTAAATCGTTAATTTTCTCAAATATTTACGATGCGGGAATTAATATTGTAATTTTGAAAATATTAAAACTTCTCTCTCTCTCTCTCTCTCTAAAATTCTATATTTGAAATTAAAATATACATTATACCAAGTATTTTCCCCAAAAAGCTCCAACAAATAATAATACAGTGCATTAAATTAATGAGAATTTTTAGTTGAGAGGTTATGTTTATATACAAGACCTCACGCAGTCACTGTAATTGTTGCGTGAATAAATAACCACAAGTAATCTCTTAAATATAATATCATCTTGCATGAGATTTAAATCAAACATAATATAATGTTACTCAGGTATTATGCGGTAGACAGGTTTTGTTTTGTCTTGAGGACGTAATACAATAAGATCATCAGGGTGACCCATCGCGGTGACCAAATGTCATTGAAGATATTATAATGGTTTTTTTACAGGAGATAAGATGAAGTCAATTATAAAACTTGCAATTGCCTTACCTGTACAGACACTGAGGTATATATAAATATATTCCTTTATTATCTTCGGGCGGTACAACGTATTCTTATGTAAACTTTAAATAATAACAAGCTCTATATAAATACATATATATATAAAGTACGCGTACAAAAATAAATACGTAATAATTATGCAAGCTCAAAGCAGCAACATTTATGCATAAAACAACGAAATCCATACTATTATATTGTATAGCGATTATACAATAATAATATTTACTGTACTAGATTATATATAGCAAAATAGACGAGATGTTCACCATAGTTATTTATATGCTATTACAAAATAACAACATTTGTACTCTGTAATATAATATAGTATAATTGTTCAATGCAGTATAAATTATGTAATTTATTCTTTCACCTCATGGTATTTACATAAAGAGGGTAAAATTTTATGTCAGTGTGACAGTACGTCAGGTTGAGTATATAACTCAAACTCACAGTCTATATAGGCTATGCTCGAACTATCCTAAATATTTCACTCCAACTCATACAATATCGATGTACATTTTAATCATGCAGTTTTATTTTTATACTTTTTTTTTATTATTATTATTATTGTTTTCATTGTTTGAACCTACATTTTACAATATTCATACTATAAATATAGAACTACCTATATAATATAGCAAAAGCTTAGTTTTTAAAGCAATTGCTATACTGTTTTTAAATAACAGATAACAATAGTATAATTATCATTAAAAAAAAAGTGCGATCCACTGTTATAAAATGCTTTATTATAATATTATGAAATAAGAGTTAATAACGTGGAATGCAATGTTTTTATCTGTATATTGTAGTATACAAACAATATTATGTTATACTATATACTATAGCATATTATAAGCGCTTTGTATAACGAGTTCTTTGAATTGTTGGAGTGCAATACAATTATACCAAGTGTAATCTATCAGCACTACTGCACTACAGTATATATATATATATATATATATATATATATATATATATATATATATATTAAATTCTTGTTGGTTTTCTAAACTTGTAATGAAATGTATATAAAACAACAAACAACACAAGTCAGCATAATATTAAACTGAATTGCTATACTGTATGTGTGTGTGTTAATATATTGTATTTTAAATTCTAAAATAGTAATTTTAATTATACAAAAGAGAATATTCTGAGAATTGTAGGTTTAGTCATATAGGTTTCTCTGGGAGAAGTGAACGGGCTTATTGTGCTGATTTCTCAAAGAAGCAAGCAAGGGTGTGTATATGTGTGTTGCTTACTGCTATAGTATAGAGACACACGTGGGACGCGTGGTGTGCTAAAGCACTGCGGGAGTGCTAAAGTATAGACACCCCCGCGAGAGCACCCTTCATGCGTGTGCCATTACTGAGACAGCAGGTGCCCTTTCTCTTACTGCTTTCCCTGCTGCTGCTACTACTGCTCCTGTGCTATACTGAAAACCCCACCCATCACCCATCAAGTCGAAAACAATTTTTGTTTCACGGTGCACTCGATTGATGCGGGATATATATATTTTTTTTTTTACTCATATTATATATATATATTTTTTTTTTTTTCGTTAGAAAATTTTGTGAGATGCATTTCAATGTCTTCTAAGAATGTACTGATATTATTGAAATTTACAACAATTTAAGAGGGAAAGAAAAAGGAGTTGGCATTTACTGAAAAATTTCAGCAGGACAAATTAATTTTACGAAATTTATCAGTCTATAAAGACATGCTTTAAAAATATATGCATACTAAAACAAATTAACTGCATAGTTCGATTTTTTCTCTTTCTCTCTTTTGGCAAAAGGACAGACAATTTTAAAGTCATTTTCTTTAAATATAAATGTGAATGAAAATGAACTTCAATGATACATATGTAATATATTTCTCTTTCACATACTTACATGGTATTCAATTAAAAATATACCACAAGATTAAAATAACAAGTGTATGTTATATATATATAATGTATGTGTGTAGTTCGTCTAGTCTTGCTTTGAAAAATGTGTACATTGCCAAAAGGTTTACTATGTACTTTACATACGTATGTATCAACAACATTCTGTCGAGTCAGTAAATTTTGTGTATTATATGTTGTAGTGGTGGCGTCTCGCCAAAGACTAGACTATATACTATACTATATACACCACAACCAAGTATAATTTATAATATCATATGTATGTGGCATGACTAGAAATTTAACCATGAAAAATGATTCAAAATTTTTTGGTCCCGGATGTTTAAATATATACTTCTCTCTTTTTTTTTTTTTTTTTTTTTTTTATACCTAAAACTTTTACTTCCATTCTAAAGTTTTCTTTCATTTTTTGTCTCGTTTATAGTTGATATAAGATCGTATTATGACGTTAAAAGTATACGTTTTATATATAAAAACACAGGTAACCATGTTAAGTGGTTCGCTTTAATGTTGTTGTTTTTATATATACGCACAAATTATAATAAAGAATAATGCGCTTTTGAGTTTTTTCCCCTTTCTTGCATATAGTATAGTAAAACTATACTATACTAAAAAAAAAGTTTCATTTATCTTTAAAAACCGCAAGAAACTTTTTTTTATATATATATACCTAATTTTACTTGTATTTATTTCTTTTATTGCCTTTGTTTAATTAATTAAATTTTTTTTCCTTTTTTTTTCCCCCTCAGTAGTTGTTAAAGTTAAAACACAAAGACTATGAAAAAGAAAATACTGTATACTAGGCAATGGAATTAATTCTTGGTTTCTCATCAAAACACGCAGTTGTTGTTTTTTTTTTTTTTTTTTTTTTTTTTTTTTTTTTTTTATCCGTACTTATTAATACAATAGAGTATTATATTTCTCAAATTTCAATCATTAACTATATTTAAATTGTTGCATAATATATAAAACATATTAATTAATTTTACACTTTCAAGGTTTCCTTTTTTTCCTTTTACTAGAACTTTTTGTGTGTGTATATATATATTTAAAAATAAAACAAATTATTTAAAATAAAAAAACTTTTTACGTTTGTAGTTTAAAAAATATAATATTATATATCGACATGAGTTATTCTTTTCTTCTTTCCGTTTCTTTATTTATATAAATAAATTAAATATTTTCAGTATGTGACTGAAACCTTATAAATTTGAAACATTTAATCAAGCAAAGAGTGTGAGTAAACTGTCGACATTTAAGACGCTTGTTGACACAGGAAACACGAAAAGTAAGTTGTAAAGCTTCACTTTGCTGTTACACACAATCAACTTTGTGTGTTCTTTTATGTTATTTTTACCCATTGTTCTATCTTATTTCATAAAAAACTTTTAATTACAAACTTATAAAAAATATATAATATTATATATGATATAATATACGAGTTAAAAAAAAAATCTTGCAAAAAAATAACATTTATTTAGTTCAGATATCTGAAAAAACACCCAAACTATTTTTTTCCCTATACAAAAACTTTTAATTTTATTAAATAACATTATGCCATAGAATAAATAAATTAGGAGAAAAGGAAATAACACATGAAAGGACTTTAAAGAGAAATGGATCTGACCACAAAATAAACATAGATATCAACCCTTACAAATAAAGTTTAAGCCCTTTATTTCTCTCTCTCTCTCTCTCTCTACTTTTTGAAAAAATAAGGGAGCCAATGTTTGGGGTAAAAAAAAAAGTTCTTCTTTTTCCTGCATGGTATATTATGTAGGCGTATGTCTGGTTTAGAGCACTTCTTACTTCAAACACACTCTGATTTCAAACATTTTCTGCTACTGGACCATATTATATATTTTTCATCTCTATATACTGAGAAGAATTTGCTGCGAGAGTAATAAACTAAACAAAAAAATGAAAATCATCGTATATGTTGTTAGACACGTATAAATAGTTATAGTAAAGGTACGTATAAAAAAAATATATATATTCTACTAGTTACTGGAATATTTTGCTTTTACTGATTATATTAATTCCATTTCAAAAAAAATATGCTTCCTCACTATATTTTAAGTATCATACATTATCCAGTATATATTTTTACATGTACAACTATGAATAAACTTTTAAATCTAATCCATTTTAACTTTGTTAAAAATGAATAATTAACCACATTTTTTTTTAAATATACGGTATAATATATAATTAAAAGTAAAAATAAGATCCTTCAAACTCATTTTTATACTTTTAAACAAGGTAGGTATTTAAAAATAGAGAGGATATAAAAAAAATTAAGGAAAAAAAGTTTCAATAATATAAAATCCCTATAGAGAAAAGTTAAACAAGATGAAATTAAAATTTAATTAAAAACAAATACTTATAAGATTAATGCTGAGTATCCTTAAAGTTTGTTAACAAAAAAAAAATCTAGATTGTTTGAATGAAAAAAAAGAGTGTGCTTATTTTTATACAAATTAGATTGAATAAAAGAGAATTGTTTAACATGATAATGGCAAAGAAATTCTTACATAATATACAGTGTATAATATATATATATATATATATATATAATACTAAAATGTTCTTGTTATCGTAAAAGTAAAAATAGCTTTATACTTAAAACAAGTGAATATTCAAAGGAAGTTATATAGAGTATATTCATTGAAAAAGAGTCTAAAATGCAGCAATGAAACTTTTTTTCTCTTTTACTACAAAGATTGTAAATGGAGGTTATCGCTTTAAAAATTTCTTAAAAAATTACTATCGCTTAAAACACGTAAAAGTATGTCTAGTTTTTCTCATTTAAATTTCTCCGAAATCAGTGGAGTAGTTTTTTCAAAAATAGCAAAAAAAAAAACGTGTTTTTCCCCATCAGCATAATGTTAAATTAGGGGACCCTTAGTTTTCCCCGCGTCACCCCGCGCTTAACCGATAAGCTCCATTAACAAAACAAAACAAATATATATATATATATATATATATATATATATATATTTGAATATTATAAAAAGTGACTGGTGATCATATTTGTGTAAAAAGCTTTTAAGTACTTTCGAATGTGAATATAATAAGATGTATCAAGTAATCTGCATAATATGATTACAAATTGATTAAAATATTATACGTTATAGGATTATTAATTATATATAGCGTTATCATATAATATTATAATTGATTTTAATAATGCTACACTTTAAATATAAAATTTAAGTATAAAGTTTGAAAGCGCGTTTAAAATTTAATAAACAATGTTGTTTTCATAAAAGGTTAAAAAAGAAAAAGCTGATAATATTACCTATAACATAATATACAAAAAAAAAGTTACTTTAATGTGTACTATGATGTGTGTATAAAAAAAAAAATGAAGATCAATAAACATATATTATTTGTTTACGTTTTATATATTGAAACTTATAAGATTTTTTTAAGTTAAAAAAATCTTTAACTCTCTCCTTTTTTTTTATATTTATTTTGGAGCAAAGTTCTATTTCTAGTATAGTCTTCAATATATAATCTAAGCGACTAAATAGATAATTTTATATCTGTATGTTATAAGATAGAAAAATAAGACTTATTTTTCTAGTTGAGTTGAACATACACACACTATAGTGACAACCAAACATAACATAAGGGACAGATCTGACTCGTGTCAAGTGAATAAGAACGACGCACTAACTCTATAGGAAATCTTTTTTTGTCGTCCTTTTTTTTTTTTTTTTTTTTTTTTTTTTTTTTTTTTTTTTTTTTTTTTTACTTGCGTAATATCAACAACAGTAGGCTCTTTCATATTCAAAGTTTTTCTTTTTTTTTTTATAATAGAATATTATAATTAATAAAAAAAAAAAAAAGAGTTGAAGTCATGTGTGATGTCTAATGCTAATGCATTCAATAAATTTAATTAGTTACTTCCACTAACAGAAGTGGTTTTTAAAAGCATAAATATTTCATCATCATAAAATATTTTATTATACATTAATTTATCAATATTTTTTTGGCAATAATAATTATGTATATGTGATACTTTCAAATTCTACGTATAATTGTAAAAAAAAAAAAAAAAAAAAAAAAAAAAAAAAAGTTTCTGTTCAACAAAAAAAAAAAAAAAAATTCTTGCCAAGTGTTAAATTTTTCAGCTACAAAGTGAGATTGATGTAAAGTTTATAATTACTATTTGTGTACAGCAAAGCAAAAGTTTACAACTGTTTCCTTGTAAACAAAACTCGTGATCTACAACTTTCAATTACATCACGAAGTAAAATTTTAATCCAACCTACACTACAGATAACAAGCCGTAGTTTTTTTATCATCATATATTTATAATTGAGAGTTTCCAAAAAAATATATATGTGAAAAATTATATATATATAAAAATTTTATTAAAAATTGTAAAGTCGTGCAAGTATGAAAATAATTATATCAGAAAGTGTACGTGAATTTTTATTACCTGCTAAATTGGCAACAAAATTTAAGTATGTAGAAATTAATACCAATTTATCTGAATATAAATAGGTATATTATATATATATAGGTATATTATATATATATATATATATATATATATATATTAATACAGACATTAAAATAATAGGCCTCAATTACATGCTGATGATATTTGAACTTTTTGAGATATTGTTTTCTACATAATATTTGAGTATAATTTATTTTCCCGATATATAAATAAATATATTGATAGAGAAACAAGCAGGCAAGCAAGTAATAGCGTTGAAGTATAGTTTGAGTGACATGAACATGACCGCAAACGAATGTTGTTGTTCTACTTGACAAGTTGCGTGTACAGTACTATACAGAGTAAGAGTGAGAGAGTGAGAGAGAGAGAGAGAGAGAGAGAGAGAGAGAGAGAGAGAGAGAGAGAGAGAGAGAGAGAGAGAGAGAGAGAGAGAGAGAGAGAGAGAGAGAGTTCATTGATTGAATGACACTTGTAAGTATTACAGTATATGAACCATTTTCAGAAATGAGATAACATGTTGGCCTTGTCTATATTACATAAAATAATATACTGTATACATAATTAAAACCATATACAAACGGACACAAAATAATAATAAATATGAAAGACTTACATGTGTACAAAATCGTTTTACAATATAGCCTCTACTATCTGTTCACTTAAATAAATCGATCAAAATAAAATTTATTTTATTTCAAAGGTGTTAAGCTATACTTCGATAAGTGATTTGAAGCGATTACTTTTGTATCAATATCAGTGCATCTTTACTCTCTCTCTCTCTCTCTCTCTCAGCAAAATTTAAAAAAAAAAACTTTGTGTACAGGTTGCAGGAAAAATAAATGAAATAAACATTTTTATGGATAAACGCAAAAAGTTTTGAATCAACTAATATAAATTCTAAATTGATATGAACAAATTTGTCAAATAATTACTATTTATTTATATAAAACCTACTATTTGCTTTATCTTTTTTTCCTATAATTTTCATTACATAAAAGCACTTCACATATAAATATATTAATTAAAATATTATTTTAAGCAAACAAAATATACAAAAAAAAAAAAACTAACTAAATATAATGATTAATTAATATAAAATATATACATAAATGAGAGAGACCCAATAAGTTATGTGCATACACACTATAAGGTATCCCAGTATATATTTAAATATTGGCGATATTGACGTAGTCAAATATATAATGCAATATATAGAAATAATTAATGAATTGCCAATGTTACGTATATATACATAAATGACACGGTTAACTTTAATTATACATGAATACCATAAACAACAAATTGACCTGTTTTAATATACTATACCATAAATGGAAATTAAAATAATTAAATGTTAGGCAACAAAATTGAAATATATATATATATATATATATATATGTGTGTGTGTGTGTGTGTGTGTGTGTGTGTGTGTATTTATATATTGTTGTCAAACATTAACATTATGACAAGCACGGAGTGTTTAGTAAAACAATGTTAATATTGATAGTAAAAACAAAAAATGTGCATAAATGTATTAAAACTCAATGTAAATATTATATTGGTTTAATGAAATAAATTAGTGATCTGTTATTAATTTGAAATATTTGTATAGTATAAATAAAAATGTAATATTTGCAAGTATATATATATATATATATATATATATATATATATATATATATATATATATATATATATGAACTAAATTTAAATGTTGTTTCATATTGTTATCAATTTTAACTGTGTTTATGTCCGATAAGGTGGTGTTTTTTACGATACTCGCTACGCTACAGTGTCATGCAATCGAAGTTCTTATCGATTATTGCAAAAGAAAAATATACTACCGGTATTACGTAACTTATTATAAGATAATATTTCCCTAGATTGCTTTGTATTTACGTTTTCCAATTACTTTGCCACTATAAACTACAATAGTAAACACCAACAAAATTTAAACAAAATTTCAGTTATATCAAGTGTAATATTCAATAATATGATAGACATTATTAGTTGAATTCAACTCATCAATATTGCATTATTATAATGCATAGTAATTAGCATAGTAATAATAATTATTATTATTAAATTATAGAATGATAATAATAAAATGATAATATTTGCATATTACATCATATAATTCTTGTAAATTTTAATGTGTTACTCATTACCATTGTTAATAACTTATATTATTATTACTCTAACAATAGTAATTATGTTTTTATAATTAATTATATACAGTGTCAATAACCTACACGAATAATTTGTATTAAAATATTATTATAAAATTTATTATTATAATTTAAAAATTGATATATTATTATTAATAGATATAATATTCAATACAATAATAATAATAATATTAACATTAAAAAAGTGTGCTTTTTGAGTTAAAATTAATGAGTAATGTAATGAACGAGTAATGTTGAGTCCTCTAGTGACTTTACGTGATATTGGTACTTTTTTTTTTTTAACTTATTGATTCCATGAATATAATTAATTTTTAAACAACAATTTAATTTTTAGTTGATGCTTCCTAGTAGTGGTTAATTATATAAATTTCAATTCTAATTTTTGGCAATTGCCGACGAAATCCCAATGCGTCATTTGATTTGAACTTACTATAAAGAAACACGGTAGCTTGTAAAACTTTGTAAATTATAGTTACCCGAGTAGAACGCTAAGTATGACAATTCTATGATTTTTCAATGAAATTTCAATGAAATGTCCCATAACGATGACACAACTGCGATTTAATGAAGACAAAGTATGACAAAGTCACAAAAATAATTTTTTAAAAATGTCTAACAATGAAATTTCGATGACAAAAAGACGACATAACGACGACATGAAATTTTTTGTTTTTACAAAAATGAAATAAGTATGACAGCAAAAAATTATTGATGAAATAACGATGGCAGTTTTATTTTTCAAAAACCTAAATGCGACACAACGACGACAACGATTAAAATTCAATATGTATGAAATAACGATGGCACGAAGAAATAATAATTTAAATTATTATTTCTTCGTGTCATCGTTATTTCATACATATTGAATTTTAATCGTTGTCGTCGTTGTGTCGCATTTAGGTTTTTGAAAAATAAAACTGCCATCGTTATTTCATCAATAATTTTTTGCTGTCATACTTATTTCATTTTTGTAAAAACAAAAAATTTCATGTCGTCGTTATGTCGTCTTTAAGTCATCGAATTTTCTGTTTTAGCTGGTAGATTGATAGAAAAATATCATTATGTATAATTAAATAATTAATCTATATTAATATAACGTGTTTGATTAAAATTACTACCGACATAATTAGATTTTTTTTCCTATGTGCAAAAATGCATGCTAAACGGTTTCGGAGTGTGTATTTTTCAATATTGTAAAAATATAAAATAATTATTTTATATTAATTATATTAGTTATTAGTGTAACGAAATTTAATATTTTACTAAAAATTATGCCAATCTAAATCAGCTTTAAATATAGTCAATGTGCTTATTATTAACTCTATAAACGTAACAAAAATTGTTAAATTGATAGAATTTTTATTGTTATATATTTCTTAACACGCGTACGATAAGGCAAATTAATTGCAAGCATTAAAAGAAAATTTAAAAAAATATTTTATTAATATGTTTCAAACAATTCAAAATTTAGTATTGCATAAATAAATGGAAAGTAATAATTTAGTGCCAAAACTGACAATTATTATAATCACTTATATAGCATTTTTTTAATGCATAAAATAATGCATAAAAAAAATTATTAAATATTGCAAATACATTGTTGCGTTTAATTAATATTCAATACAAGCAATATATTTGATAAATACATATTATGATTAGAATCCTGTACAAAATCTTTGTGGTAGTGAAATGTAATATAGTAGCTTTTTCCGGTGACTCTCAGACTTGAAAAAAAAAATCAAAGTCAAGAATTAATACCTATTTTTTCGTTTGTTTCGGAGGTTTTGATACTTTTTAGGGCAGGTAATAAAAGTTTTAATTATTTATAAAATATGTAATTTACTACAAAAATGACGATTTATTGTGTTTTCTGACTTAGATTTGCATAAAAGTATTCACTTGATTACAAATTAATTAAGAAATCTGCAAAACAAGTTTCAAGTGAGACTTAAAAATTGCTGGGTTACAGAGTTTGGAAAGCTTTTTTATATAATATAATGCGAGCGACTCTACACTAAAGAAGAAAACTCCAACCCCGTATATAAAATTTCATGTTAGGCAGGTAGCATTTGGTATATAGGCAGGCACTAGATTTTATTAACAGGCAGGTCTCCGAGGTGGTCGCGCGGTGTACTTTGAAAGTTTGTCGTCGATATTTCATATTTTTACATTATTAAAATTTATCCTGAAAATTTTTGTCATCTTTATTTCATACATATGTCATTGAAATGTCATCGATAATTTCTAGTAGTATAATTTTGTCGTCATTATTTCTGATTTATGTCGTCGTTGTGTCATACTTATGCCATCGTTGTTTCATACTTATGTCATCGTTGTTTCATACTTATGTCATTGAAATTTCGTCGAAAATATTTTGCTCATTTTGCTAATATTTCTATTTTTTAACTCCATATAAATAACATGGGGCTAACGATGAAATAACGATGAAATGGGACACGTTTCATCGTTATTTCATCTTTGTGTCGCATTTATTTGTCATTCTTATTTCATCGTTGTGTCATCGTTAAAATTTTACTCGGGTACTGTTATTTTGTAATGTGAACTTTTTTTTTTTTTTTTTATTGCTGTAAATCATTGTATAATGTACAAGTGAAATTATTATAAAAGTTTCTCAAGGGAATCAGCATCTTATTTCTTGAGATATTGCAGATAAACTATGAAAATTGTATTGATCTTTAATGCTTGTTACCGGTGAGGACGTGTAACCAATCAAAAGCGTGCTGGAAATCGACGGAATACTTCTAAATTCTTAAAGGCGTAGAACACCTAGAACAAAAAATTTGTGCAAAATCCTAACAAACCTGAAAATCAACGTTGAATTGGCCAGTCGTTGATTTCTAATTTATTTTCCATTCACAAAATGGCGCTAGCGGTCATTGACGTCACAGCTCGCTTGTTTTACGCGCGCGTGGCCAGGTGAGCTGTGACGTCATTGACCGCTCGTGCCATTTTGTGAATGGAAAATAAATTAAAATTCAATGACTCCGGACAAATCAACGTTGATTTTCAGGTTGTTAGGATAGGATATTACACAATTTTTTTGTTCAAGGGGTTCTACGCCTTTAAGCACTGCGGAGTTTTATCGAGTAAGCGATTTTTGAGAAAACTCTGGCAGTTGGGACCACGTTACCACTGTGTATTACACCCTATTGCCAAAAAATTAGAAAGGGCAACTTTTACATGTTAAAAAAAAACGTAAGAAGGACACATTTTTACATATCTCGCGACTCATAACACTAATTCCCTAAAAAAAAAAAACTCAGAAATGAATTGATAGTAATTTTATCTTTCCATTAATGTACCCCATAACTTGCTATACAACATTCGTCTCTTATTTCATTATTTAATAAATCATTAAAAATAATGAACATAACAAAAACTATATATATACAATATGAAATTAATAAATATTAAATATTACATTAACACAGTATATACATACAGTTATGATATTTTTATTCTATTTTTGTTTTTGACATTGATTTACCATTATGAAAATACATATAACTTTATTACAAATATATATTATTTAGTTTATTCAAAAACATTATTTTGTTTTTAATATATCTTTAATAAATAAAAAGCATCAGCTATAATAGGAGAGGGAATATAAATATATACTAACATATATATATTTATAAATATAAAAAAAGAGGGACAAAACAAAAGAGATTACGTTCGCTTCGTGTTGTCGCATTAATAAATTCTCATCTGCATTCTATCGATCTCAAAATGATAAAATATAAAGTGTCATCAGCAGAAACAAAGTGTACCATTTTGTGAACACACCTATCAATCCTATATACAGTATATAAACATACTCCCTTTTATACATAATATATAAAATCAACGAATACATCCAAAATACTATATTTAAAACAATATTATTGTTTATATCTATATAATATAAAATATATATATTTTCCTCCTATTTAATAATTAGTTAAATTTTATAGAGCACTTTTAATTTATTTTATTTTATTTTATTTTTTTTTTTTTACGTTAAAGGAATAGACCAGAGAAAAACTTAAGCATTTATATCACAAAACACTTATTGGGACTTACATAAATAACTTTAATTTGTCTCAAAACCCAACTATATAGCTCCGTAGCAGTGATCAGAAAATTCGATTTATGCAACCCGCACATTTTCATACTAATTTTTGCATGTTTTTGTCGTCATAAACATGAATTTTCACGTAAATTGCATGCTTTACTGTATTTTCACGCTCTCTTGTGGGGCTACATTAACATTCTGGTAAAAATTGTCATTAGTTTTGAAGATCCCATTTTGAGTTTATTTATTAAAAAGCCCGTGTTCTTTTATGTGGGCTATGGCTTTAAGGGATCAAATAGAAACTAAAGAGCTTAATGATATTGTTGATGGTCCATTGGTCAGTGTACTAACGCAACATTTAACATTACAAATAGCTCTATAACCTTTATGAGCAGTAAATCTTATATTGAACTAATGAAAAATAATTCCAAATATCTATATAACTTTACAAAGTTTTTTTTTTTTTTTTTCTTTTTTTTTTTTTTTTTCTTTTTTAAAAAAACTCAAATTAGTTGACATTAATTTCGTTAATGTAAAGACATATTTCATTAACTGAAAATTTATAAATCATCAAAATTAAGTGGAGAGCATAAATTTGGAAATTTACTTAAATTAAGGTTTATACAGCCTCGTCTTTGATATAATAATAATAATAATAAAATCATACTGAATATAAAATCATTTATAAAAATGTCAAAATTAATATTTTCTGAAGTAAAATTTGGATATAAGAATACCATTGAGAGCTGTTATAAGATTTCAGTTGAAGCAATGAATTTTATTTAAATAATTTTTATTCTTGGAAGCAAAGAAAAAAAAAATCCTGTGTGGTGATTTTAAAAAGATGTTCTTTGAAAAATGATGTGATTTCTTTTCTCTCTCTCTCTCTCTCTTTCTTTCTCTTTCTCTCTCTAGCACTGGATATTAACAGTGATGATTGTGATGAATGGTTCTTAAATATTAGCTGAAATAAGTAAAAGTAACATTTAAAATTTACTATAGTCTTGGAGCTTTTTTTTTTTTTTTTTTTTTTTTTTTTTACCTAAAATTACGCTAAAAGCATGGTTTTGCAATGCTAAAGGATAAGAAATTCAAATGTTTAAACAGTTTCAACTTGAATTTTATATATTCATATGTCAGTCGGCAATGTTAACAAGTACGTATGTTTTATAAAATAGCTATTATAAAAAAAAAAAAAAAAAAAAAAAAAAAACTTTCACAAGATTTATTATTCGAATAATATATTTAAAGCCATTCAATATTATTTCTCGGAATGTAATGTAATTTGTGTTATACTTTGACGTTTATAGTTGACCCTGGCCTCCTAGCTGCTTAAAGTTGTTAATATCTATACCTCGTATATAATATAATAATAAAATTCTCGCACGTGAAAATTGTACTTATATAACGTGTATGTAACATAACCACTTTATGTGCGAAATAAAAGTAAAATGTATACATCAATAAAAAAAAAATTAAAAAAAAATCTGTGCAAATGCGTCAACATTGAGATAAACAGTTTTGGTGTCACATAAAATTATACTACACACAATAATTAATGTAAGGATCGTATGAAATATTATTATTACATACCCTTATCGTGAAATACTATACTGTAATCATTAATAGTATAAACTAAATGTGATTATACATCAACGTGATATCGTATATTATATGACAAGTTTCTGGGTTTAACGATATAGCTATAAGATGAAAGTTAATTTTTCTTAAATACGCTCAAGTTTGTCATTACTACTATATTGCGCAGCAAGATATTTTAAACATTAGCGTGTCAACGTTGTATAGCCATTAATCGTATAACAAAAGTATAAACATCTTTACATGATGTATAAATTACGCATCATATAATGAAAGAGTATTTTTGTTTAAAATATTCTCAATTTCATGTAAATTTATCTTTGTGTATAAAATATTTTTCAAATGATGTGATTCAAAAAATTTTTTAATTACTGCAGATTACACTGAAAATCTTAAATTCTTCTTATAAAATCAGTAAATATATTTATAAATAACAAAGTGAGCGAACTTATACCTCGCTAAAACCAGTTACCATACACACAATATATCATACATATATAAATTTTAACATATAATAAAATCTTATATACTACAAAGATGTTTGAAATAAAACCTTTGACATTGTAAAAAAAAAAAAAAAAAAAAAAAAAAAAAATGTACGTAGGCGTACTTGAAAATTACTAGTATAAGTATATGATGTATAGTGGAGGGTGGAGTTTTTTGTTATAACGGTGAATGATTATTTTTTTTATAAGTCACGATTTTACATATGACGTCATGCAAGTCACTATTTATAAAGTCACATATCAATATATATATATATATATATATATATATATATATATATATATATATATATATATATATATATATATATATATTATATATATATATATATATATATATTATATATATATATATATATATATAATACCTTAGGCTTAAATAACTTTATTCAAACATTCGATGAAGTTTTAATTATTATTGTTCATCTTTTGTATATTATATTGAGATATTACGAATAAAAAAAAACTATATACATATGTCTATTAATCATTTCATATTTTAAAATATAAACGATTTTTTTCTTTATATATTTTATTTCAATGTTGATTTTTATATTCAGTTATATCATTTTTATATGGCAATACAAAATATTGTATAGTTCTTTATATATATATATAATTGATTTTCTTTTATATTATATACGTATTTCCTTTGTATTGTGTTTCATACAATAAGAACCTATATATACCTATAGGTATAAAATAATTATTATTAATCTCTTATTGTTTGATACGTATATGTATAGAATTTTATTGTTACAATCATACCTTCGGCTTTGTAATAGAATTGTGATTTAAAATATTTTGTTTGGAACTACACATTCCATTAGTCACCGAATAAAATATCTATTTCTATCTTCTCTCATTTTAAATAAACATATAAAAAAAATGTAGCAAACACTCTTTGCAGAATTAACATTTATCTGAATGTTACATCATCATTCTGCCGAATAAATTCAATTGAATTTGCTGGGATTCTCATTGACTGCAATTCACGTGGCTTATGACGTCATAGTCTGCACTTTCATGAGTTCTATAGGGTGGTTTCATTCATGTTAAAGTTGACGCCATAAGTGAGTGCTAAATAACATAAAATGACTCATTTTGACAATTAAAAAGTACTTCGCATTTTTTTTTTTTTTTTTTTTTTTTGTTAGCATTGATGCTGTTAACAGGTTGAATTAGTTTTTCAAGTATGCAAGACAAATAATAATAATAAAAAAATAGCTAATTTTCCAAAGGAAATGATCAAAAACTACGTTTGTCCTAACCTGAGCAATGTTATTCATTGCTCAAGAAGAGCATCTAAAAAGCATACAGAATGACGTCATTCGCACATACTCTATATTATAATCTAGAATACAAAATAAATGTATCATAATATGAAGTTGATATAATAGTAAATAAAGTATGTTCTTATACATCCTTTCATCTCGTATTTTTTTGAACCTGTGAATGGGATGCTGCAGAGAGTAAAGTTATTAGTAGCTGTGGTGCAGCGGCACGCGTGCTATTTCTAGCCTCTCTCTCTCTCACTACTATAATATACCCCATCTCTCTCCAACTCGCGCCTGCCAGCTGCTGTCTACACGTGACCCCCTCCCCCTCCTCCCATCATCACGTCAATCATATCAGTGAGGGACTACATGCCTTCATTAAACCATTTAATTTGTGTGCATATCAAAAAATTTCCTCATGCTAATAATAATTGTTGAAAATATTTTTAAATAACAATGTCAATCTTTTAAATCCATCAATTTATGTATGTTAAAAATAGAGAGCTATTTAATATTCTATCTCATCAATAAAAAAAATATGTGTTTTTTATCTTGATATATTTACGCATTATGTAATAATTTGTCTTGTGGTGATGATAAAAGTTTCCAACAGTTTGCTAACAAACATTGACCAAATAAAATTGCAACATTTCAACCACCATAAAGTTTTCATATAATTTTATAAAGACAGATATACAAAAAAAAATGTAAATTTAGAAAAGATTTTTTTTTCTTTTTTTTAACTTCATTTGCATTGCAATGCCAGTTTCTCTCACGCACCCGCTTGCTCTGTAAAGTTACAAACTAATAATAAATTCACAAAAAAAATATCATAATAAAAAATAAAAAAAAAACGTTTTAATGACCTTAAATTAACACTTTTTTCCCTAGTTATAAAAAAACAGTAAGCTGAAACAAATTTTTTTTTTTTGGAATAATATTTAAGAAAATATAGAGAGAGGAAAAAGAACGCAAGCCAGGTTGAGCGGAAATTAAATTTAATTGCACGTTGCTCCTGTCGGATGTGATGAGAAAACTAAATTAACTTATATATAATAAAAAATAATAATAATACCTTTTTTTTTCCTCAAATATATAAATTACTTAACATTATAAAGTTAGAACAACAAATACGTGGTTTTCGCGATAAGCTCTTTGAAAGCTTGTTATTTTATCATTTATTTATCTTACTTTTTTTCATCAATAATTTCGAATATATCTATAAAAAAAACTATACTAATAATAAAAAAAACATTTCCGTTTTATTAACTTTCATTTCTGTTCTCATTATTACGTTTTCAACTTTTAAGGATTCATACAGTACAGTAACTTTGATATCTACGTATCTGAGTTGAAAACAATAGGATTGAACGTGAACCGTTTTTTGTGCAATGGAACACGAAAAAATGAAGATCATCTAAACGATTTTTAAATTGGATTTCGCTTTTTTTTTTTTTTTTTTTTTTTTTTTTTATAGAAGGTATTACGTACAAAACCTAGTAGTATTTAAAAACACAAAGGAGTGAAGAGCATGCAAATATGATAAAAATGTTGTTGAGACTTACCTAATTGGACGTACATCTTAGGTCTGATATTCTCCTGCCACGCCGCACGAGCTACGTGCAAGGCGCTCCACACGGCTACAATGCATGCAAGCATCGCTAGCCTCGTGCAGCTACTCCTCGTCATTGTGTTGGCACCACGTCACTCGCACATACCTGAGGAACAAACATCAAAACATCAGTTATAAATATTAAATAATAAAAAATTATTATTATTGAAATTAACATGGGCTCTTATAGGACTAAAATTCAAAAAAATTCAAATCATAATTCCAAATCTAGCATTATGACCCCACAAAAAATTTTACTGTTATGACGATACCTTATCCTAAAGTACCACTGTCCAAAATTTCAGAATTGTTTTCTTTGCATCATTTTAGTTACTTCCTGCAGTAGCTGATTGCCCACCTTAAATATAATTTTATTTCCTATATAATAATATTAATTACTAGGTCAAAGGTCTAGGAATTCCTGCAGTTATTCTTCTAATAAAGTTACACTTTTCAGTCATAAATAGATGTTTTTTTTTTTGTTTTTTTTTAATGTATCACAAGTATAATTAACTAATTTGCTGAGAAGATGAAAGGCAACTATATATTATACTGTAATCAAAATATGCCGATACAATCAATGTTTTTTTTTTTTTTTGTTTTTTTTTTTAGCTGCCTAGGTCAATAAAATTTCCTCTTATTTCTCTGATTATAAGTAACGTTACGTACACTGTGAATCATTACAAGATTTACAGATAAGACGGATTAATTGTTCGGCACAATTAACCGTGCCTACTTTATTTACAAGATTATCAGTATATAGGAACGTCACAAATGACACAACTTTACTGGGAAAATGTACAAATAATCGAACATCTTGCAATGTGTAACCAAAATTTATTAACACTGTAAAATATGATAAAAATTATGAAAATACTTTTTACGTACTCTATGTAATTAGGTACAAAGATTACAGAAAAAAAAAAGATATCGTTTATTTTTTTCAACGTGAGATGTTGAAAATTGCTTAAGATTGTTAATTACTGTATTAATACTTATTAACAGTCCACAGGATGTGTAAAATGTCAATTTTTAAAATTACATTTAAAATAATATAGGTGTCTTTAAAAATCAGGGAAAAAGCATTTATTAACATCATTATTTTAATCTATCCAAATTATAAACTTTTTTTTTCTCTCTTTCTTTTCTTTTTCTTTTCTTTTCTTTTCTTTTTTTTTTTTTTTTCTTTTTTGAGGTTGGTTTTGTAATTGAAGGTATAATATTACCTTACACTTTTCCGATGCTGTGTAATAACAATGTTTTGCTTATTTATTCATAAAGTTGCCTTTGTTGCATTTATGACATAAAATATACTTAAAAGTTTAGGAAAAAATGACAACAGAATTTATTTTTTTATACATAAAATTATTAATGTATAATTTCAGGGTAAAAAAAAAATGGTGTAGAGAGGAAAAAAAAATAATTAAAACAACATGTAAATTGAAACATTGACATGTTATGTAAAATCAAACAGAACAAAAAAAAATGTTAAAATAAAAATTGGTTGTCAATATATTGATTATTAAATAATGAAACGTACAGACATTTGTGACAGGTTTGCTTTAATTTTAATTCAATTTTGGCTCCCCTTCAATATCTAAACGTACAAAATGTGATGTATTAATTCAATGGGCGTTTTTTTTTTTTAACAAACAATATAATTTAGCTAGCAAGAGTTTTTTTTAAATAATATATTATACATATCTCTTAAGTTTCTGAATTATGTTGACGTTTTACAAAAAAAAAAAAAAAAAAAAATCGATTTTTTTATATTTTTTGGCCAAGTATAAGTGTTAGAAAGGTGAGATAAATGAGGGTTATCAAATTTTACAGTACGAAAGAGCAAGTTCATACATAAAAAAGTGGTGTCCATTAACACTGCAGTACAGGACTTATGCCCCCCCCCCCCCCTCCGCCCTTAGCCGCCACGTGACCAGACGAGTATGGGAAATTGGGGGGGTAGTATTGTACAGAGAGAGAAAGAGAGAGAGAGGTGTATGCAGTCGCGAGAAGCACAGAGGGGACCGTTTACTCTAGATCAATAACGCTGTTGAGAGAGAAAAGAGAAGCGCCGGCACCACATGCATTCGGCGCCAACCACTCTACATCCATTTCTCTCAATATATCTTTGGACTTACATAAATATAGCTTATAGTTTGTCCCTATATAATATTTACTCAAAAAAAAAAAAAAAAAAAAAAAAAAAAGGCCTTTTTGAAAACGATATAAGTGCTTTCTTCCCTAATACATCTATGTAGCTCAACAAAAAAATAAAAATTACATTTTGCCAACATATTTCCTTATATAATAATACAGAAGTCAAAATATTGGAGTATGTTATGTTCGATATAAAATACATATTTTAGATACTCTCTATAACAACAAGCCATATGTATATAGAGTATAGATATTACGGTGACAATAAATACTGGTCAATATGTCACAATATACTATATATTTTATACAACAATATTTTTATATATCACAATACATATAGTTCGTATTTTGAACACAATAAATTTAAAGTTAGAAAATAGCAGTGCTTGAAAAATATACAATGCTATACTACCCTATAAACGAGGAAATGTGGTTCATTCAATAAGTCAACGATTCACATTAGACGAATCTAATGTTACCGTTGTAGAATTAAATAATAAAGATCCGCACAAAGCTTAAAGAAAAAGAAAAAAATACATTTAATATTTAATTAAATAAAAAATCGTATTAGAGATTAAATTTTCCAAATGGCAGGCCTCAAACTGTAGAATTTTCATTTTTCTATCCATGTTTTTATAAGAAAGTTGTATGCTGAAATGTGCAACTAAAATCTTTGAAATTTTACTGACTTTAGAAAAAGAATATTTGAAATATTTTTAAGTATGAAAAAAGAACAAAAAAAGAAGAAACCAAAAAGGACAAAATTCAAAGAAAATTGAAAATCAATATAAAAAAATAAAGTTATCACAAAATTGAATTTCAATTTAAAAGCAGTTGAAAGAGTATGTGTATATATATATATAAAAGAAAACCACAAGAAAATATACACAGAGTAAATAAAAAAAAAAGTTTGAAATTGTTTCTTGTTTGTATGTTGGCAAGATGGTCTCAGCTGTAACACTAGGGTAAGGAAGAGAGAGAGAAAGAAAAAAGACCAAAGCCAATCAAGTCTCCATATATATAGCGAGCCAGAAGATAGAAAGAGAGCTACTCACTCGCTTTTGCTTTGAATGAATGAATGAGGGGTTTGGACGATCAAGTCTACCATTTCCTGTACCAGTACACAGAGATCCAACGAGAGAGAGAGAGACTCTAACGAGATAAGAACTAATTTTCTTTTGCTTCACTATATATAATATAAATGAACTAAATTAGAAACACTCAGATGCACAATATCAAATTTAAAAAAAAAAATGTTGTTCAATAATAATTGCTTACATAAATTCATTTAAATTCAAATTTATATACTGTATGATAAAAATCACCCCTTTTTGTCAAATAACAATATGACATTAAATAAGTTACACAATATGCATTTTAATTATAATCATGATGCTAAACAGCAATAGAATAGCTTTGGTTTAATAATAAGTAAAAGATAGAAAGTTCAATTATTTTGTTAGTTTTATGATTCTTAGTAAAACTAATATGTGAATTTGATATTATCGAACAATACCATGAAAACATGAGAAAGACTCAATTGAAAATCGCCAACAATTACAATTGAAATGATTTTGATGTAAATTATTGAAATTACGTGTTAAATTAGATGTAAGTCAAGTCATTATACTACTGCATTATTCCCAACTCTGAGATACATTAACAATACAAGAGAGAGAGAGAGAGAGCTAGAGGCTTGACTGCGCTCTAACAAACTTGCCTCCTAATTATACTAACTTTACGTTACGTAGACCACATTTCCATATAATATACATACACTGCACTATGTACGCAAATTTACATAACACTGAACTACATAATACAATATATAATACATTTTATACAACCTACCAAATATACACTCAAATTTATGAATATTTTACTATATATTATTATGTAAAAATATAAAGTGATACTGAAGAGTAAATTTAATTGTCGACCATTTTAATCCATTTTCATATTTAATTGAAGATTTTCTTTACCTTTACAAATTTAATTATTTTACTAAAAATGTACGCTATACCATTTACTTTTTTTTTTTTTTTTTTTTTAAAGTTTTACGTCAGTTTGAAAAATATACAGTGTGCTATACTCACCATTTTAATTACAGTATTTTAAATTTCTACCTTCAGCCATTATCTTAATTAAACTGCTTCAAATGAATTAATTTATTTTTATTAAATAGAATATTGCGTGTTGTGTATATGTATGTATTATATATACAGTATACACAGTATATACAGTATATAAAACAAATTTTCTGCTATTATTATAAAAAGAAAAAGAAAAAAGAACAATACTTCATATAACATCTTTACCATTAGAATGTAATTACTAATTACAGAATGAGAGAATACTATTGTACACATTTAAAATTAATTAACATTATTATAAAAATTAAATATACCATAATGTACGATTTTGAATCTAGGAAAAAAAATTAGGTAGATATTTATGATAGTCACCTAAACTTTGGCAATAAATTTTCACTCCTTGTCACTGAATTACAAAAACATGACCACCTTGGATGCGTATATAATTTTCCTATTGTTTTAAAATAATTTTTGTAATGCGAGTCCAGTCACAAATTATAGATTTTAGAGATAATGTAAACAAAAAGTTGGTACAACGCCAAAATAATGATATCCACTCAAGGTAAAAAAAAAAAAAAAAAAAAAAAAAAATCTGCATGTCGTCAAAAAACATCAAATAATATTATTATTATTATTGCGTGTTCTGCTAATACAAAACATGCACGAAATAAATAATAATATCATTGTAAATTTTGTTGTTGTTTTTTCGTTATAAAATTACAAATCGATTTAAGTGCGGTACCAATCTTTTGACAAAAAAAAAAGACGTTATAAACTTTATATTTTTGTTTCTATTGTTTTAAAATTATGTGACTCTTATCAACTATATAAAACAAAAATTGATGTAATAACTTCTTTTTCAAATGTTTTCGACCCACACTCACAAATAAACTTGAAAAAAAGAGCTTTGATCCAGTTTTTTTTTTCTCTCTCTCTCTCTTTCTTTTTCTTTTTAAATGACTTAATACTTTTGTGTTAGTTATACGTAAGATTAAAAGGGAAAAAAATGTAAAACTTGCACCAAATTTCATACTAAATTTTATTCATGCGAGTAAATTAGTTTCAAGATCAGCAAACTTGGAATTAACCCTCCCCCCCCCCCCCTAAATATAATAACTGTCTACTCTGGACGAAAGATATGTATACCATTAATTAAATAAGGATATTAATTTAAATTAGTAGACTGTATAATTAAATTAAACTTGATGTGCATATACATATGATGTGTGTATATTATGGTAAATAAAATAAAATGATTCTTTTCGATTTAAAATTTTTTGTGTATGCATGTAAATTTACTTCTGTGTTAATATACGGGAGCATTTTATATATAAGGGTACATATACATGTATGCATACATACATAGTGTACATTACAGAATATATATAATATGTGTATATAAGGGTACATCAATCAATCATGGATGATAATAGTTAACCAGACAAGAGTATTATGAAAAATAATAGAGATCAAATGTGTCTAAGCTGTATGAAAACGTTACAATTATTTACTTAATCATCTTTTTTACGTACGTATATAAATACTATCATCACTGCCATTTCATGCATGCCATTTTTTTTTCTTTCTTTTTTTTTTTTTTTTTAATATTATATGCAATGCAAAATTATTTTGAAGAGTACAATATTATATAATTTACAATAACTTAATTCACGTGAATGCTTTTATTATAAGTATCATTTGAAGCACCCATTGGGCTATAATATAGTAATCAGCATAATAATACAATTTCACATGCAGCTTTTTTTTTCCTCCTACGTGATAATCTACCTACATTTTTAAAATTTAGAATGAATACGTAATTTTAAATATATGTGCCATTCTCTAAAAACATTTTTCTAGCTATGGAAACGAAAAAAAAAAAGTTCACGGTATCAGTTTTCCAACACATTTACTACAAGATAATAAAGAATATTTATGTTATATACATATTCTTTTTCCTATAGTACACATACACCTATATACACATGCAAATAATGTTTCTATAGCGATCAATATAATATGTACTACCTACCAACAAACTAATAATTATTATCAGTCAACTCACATAGTTTTAAACATAACAACCACTGGAAATAATTCTTTTATTTACATAAAGAATTATAAAACTATAAAATATATTACGAGTACTGTATTTACCATTCAGGCACTTATAATAACACTCGAGTATAGTCATTAAATATTCATAGTTTATATATACCGGTGTATAAGCAATGAATATTATAATGATAAATAAATACTGCATTGGAAATTTATCATGTAGAAATAAATTTACAGTGTATATAAAGTGTATGATCTTCAATAGTATTTCATAATAATTATAATAATGATTGAATTAAACTAGGTACTTAATAAAAATTTAAAACATTGTAATTATGTATTTTAATTTATGATTTTTTTTATGTGATAATGTCTCTAATGGTACCAATAAGAATAAAATAAATAAAAGTAAAATAGCTTTTCTACTTTTTCTTACATAAGATTGTTTGAATTGAAGATAATTTTTTTCTGTATTGGATGTCAATTTTACCCTAGAACTTCAATAGGCCTTTGAAAAAATACGAAGTTTTTTTTTTTTAAGCAATATAATATAGGCTTGTAATTTTAAATTCAATTTAAACTTATTATTTCAAATTAAATATTTATAGTCATGTGAAGTGAAAATGATTTAAAACGTATTCTATATGTACATACAGTATTTTTAATTTTATTTATTTGCTATTAATATTAATCCCCCTATTTTCTTCTATACTAACGAATCAATAAAAAAAGTACACATATCATACATAACACGAATGCATAAAATTTCAAAATAATCTTTTTAAACTCGAGGATTATGGTTGATGTTATCTTCTAAAATCAAAACTTTTTGATCGTTGTTTCTTATTGTGGTTTTATATGTATAGATGTTGAAAGTAATTTACAAAAGCTGCATTATACAACAAATATTCCCTAAGCGATATATAGCAAAAGCAAACGAGCTTTATACTTCACTATTAATTACATCTCAGACTTCCACATCAAAAGAAACAAAAGCTGGGCAGAAATGAGTTCAGCTTTTCACGCGATACAAAATTACACATAGTTTCTTAGACCGGAGAGGGATCAAAGATAGATACAAAGGGGTGTTTTAAATCACCCTATTTTAAACAATGCATAAAATTAAATTTTATTAAAGAAACCCTTCCTTTAAACCAATCAAAAAAAAAATGTATATTATATGATATATACACATTAAAAAAAAAGTAGTATAGTTACTGTTACTATCCAAGAAACTATTATTATAAATAAGTCTTGTAATAATAATAGGTTTAACTAAAAAATAGGAAATAATATATGTATAGTAGTGGTATGTATAATATCAGTAAAATATTTAAATTATGTATATTTTTATTTGCTTATTCTGTTTTATTTTTTTATTATTTTGACGCATTGCGTATTTATACATTTTAAAAAAAAAGTAATATATATAAATTGAGGCAAGATGTGTGCATGTAATTAAAATTTACATGTTTACAACAATAAGTATTTTTGTGAGTTGTATAAAACATTAAAAAAAAATATGGTAATTATTATTGTTTTGAAACAATAGCACATGTGATATCATTACTTATTTTGTAATTTTATTTATTCTGTTTGCAAATACTGTACTATAATATTATATATTCCTTTTTCTTTTTTTTAATCTAATACTGCTAAAAATATCGATATCATTTAAAAAAATATATATTAGATTTGTGGTTTCTATTCTTTGATCATGTAAAAAAAAATGTATCGAAAGAGAAAAATTTCCTGAACTATACTAAGCATGAATAAACCATAATAAAATAATATAACTATAAAACTATAATTTGAGGATGCAAATCTAGTAATGGTTCAAACCATATAATGGATCCTTTTTAGTTTAAATTAATCTGTAAAAAAGGAAGAACTTCTAGTGCTGAATAAATAATATCAATTTAATATTTTTATGAGATCACTATGAGGGTATATTATTATTATATATTGCATCTGTTTCATATATATTCATAACTTGGAAAAAATCGAAGTTCCCTCAGAAACGGCATGTACATTTTGTATGTATATACGTATAAATAAAAATAATAACACAGGGGGCACCGCCCACGCGTATTTTGTTTTTTTCCACATATTTCTTACAATTTTGGATAAATTTAACTTTAAACTTTTATATATGAATACTACAAATGTGTTTAATTCCAAGGAAAATTATAATGGTCGCAGGAACAAAAAATTTGGAGATATGGTTTTTAGGGGCGATGCAGTCAAACCACGAAATTCTAGTTCATAAGTATGAATTCCATTTTATATTCATAATTTAAGTTTTCTTACTGGGTCATTTCATAAAAAAATATTAAATGAATGTAAAATTCTGTATTTATTTAATACAAGAAAAACTAAACGTTAGTGAAACATAGAAAATGGAAATGTCAACAAATGACAGGCCTGACAATCATGCGACTTGATTTCCTACATTTTAAACCGATATTATGAATGAAACTAAAAATAATTCAACATCGACAACTAATAATACTAATGCAAAGTATAATTACCAATATTAAATTGTCCAAAATAAATTAAAAAGCTTGAAAGGTACAGATCTTGCACCCTCTTTATGATAAAAAACAGTCGGTCGAATGACAGAACACAAAGTCAGCTGTACGAGTGATGGTCTTTGAACTCACAAACACAAATTTTATTACACAATTATGTTTAAACATCTCCACTGGTAAACTACTTTATAAGTAATCATTTTTACTTATGTTAATAACAAATATAAACAACAGTAAACTCGCTAACGCACCCACAAGCACTGTGCTTCAGCGAGATCGATGCTTCAGCTTGCTTACGGAAATGACGTTTTTTAGCATTTTTTTTATTATCATTTCTGACTGTGCTTCCCCCTGGTGATAGTATTTTTAAGTTCTTCGTTTCAAAAATACAGCTTTCGCCATCTATTGGTGACAAATTATTTTTTTATGAAAAAGCAAATAGTAACCAGCTGACAAGATAAACAATACTTCGTCAACATCAGGTCAACATGTTAAAAGTGAGTTAGCCTACTTGATAAATATCTGCAATATGATTTGTGATTTGCATTACTTAAACGTGTTAATAGTTCTTTAAATTATTTTTTGTAAGCACAGTTCAAGTGCGTTATATCTGTCGATATTATAACGTGTAGAAATATGTTTCGCCAAAGTGTAAAAATCACAGCTGCCACATTGGGTGGTTTCTACAAAAATGTTAATTTAACATCTACGCATATTAAAATTTATCAAAATAAAAATCCTATCTTAAAATGTATGGTTAGACATATAGCAACATTGAGAACTTTAAATATAACACCTGATCGTAAAGTATGTTATCGTAAACTTGAAAGTTCGAAAACGCCCACTATTATGTTCGTCCCTGGATTTATGAGTAGTATGGATGGTAGCAATGCTCAAGTTATAGAGAGATATTGTAGAGAACAAGATTATAGTTTTGTCAGGTAAGTTTTCATATACATAAAAATGATAAAAAAAAATTGTAATATTTTTTTTAATTATTATTTCCAGGTTTGATCTTGAAGGATTGGGTCGTTCACCTGGAGACAAGAGATCAGTTCAAATGAACGACTGGATTCAAGATTGCCAGTGTGTTCTAGATCAACTTACCAATGGACCAGTACTTCTTGTGGGCTACAGTCTTGGCAGCTGGGTGAGAATACAAATTTATATAAGTCTTTGTCATATCATTGTGCCAATTTTTAATGGTATGTATCCGAGTAAAAATAATTTACAATATAATATGTATCATGATAGAACATGATACAATCCAAATCATTGCAGTAAGCAATAAGCTTATTATATATCTTGTACATGTTTCAGTTGTCACTCATCACGGCAATCAACAATCCAAAGAGAATCCACAGTCTTGTTCTCATTTCTCCGTCCGTCAATTTTGTTTGGAATTACTTTTTGCTTGCATACAATCAAGCTTCTCAGGAGGTAATCTTAATTTTTATATAACTATTTTTAATATTGTGTGTTATTTTTCATCATTTAATTTAATTGTGTGTCATTTAATCGTACTATTTGCCAATTTGTTAAAAAAAATACTTAATGTGTTTGTTTTTTACAGGGTAAGGCTCGCTTAGATGCTGGAAAAGTCTACAAATTCACAAGTGACTACCTTGAAATGTTTATGAGAAAAGATTTTGCCGAGGGTAGTCGAAAGCATGAAATTGACTTATCCCAAAAAATTCCCATCAATGTTCCTGTACGAATAATTCAGGGAATGCAGGTATAAAAATTTATTATAATTGTCGTGCAGCATACAATAATATTTTTGATGTATTTCATATCAATACAATTGCTTTCATTATAGGATTTGACAGTGCCGTATACTCTATCCTTCAAAATTGTCGAACAGCTGGCTAGCTCAGACGTAGATTTGGTGATGAGGAAGAAAGAAGTACGAGGATTTTCCGATCCTGATGATTTGGAACTTCTCTTTCTTGTATTAACACAGTTGGTAAAAAGTCACCCAATCACACGTCATCGTAAAGATTTGTCCCATGCGATTCTCAAGTCAAATCATTGAATCTCTCTACAAAATATGATGAATTTCATATCTCTATAAAGCATTCCATGTTTACTATCTAACAATCGTATTGCCTTATTAAGTGTGTTAATGATTTTAACCGCAGATAGTATATTTTATATATTATATAAAAGTCACAAATATATTTTTAGACATATTTGTAGCACAATATATCACACAAAATCACTTTTTCTTATTAAAGTGCTATTTTTTATAACACGGCTGCATTTAACATACATATTTATTAGTGTGGCAATCATTATAATAACAGTGATAATATACAAAGATCTGACTTTTTTTAGCCTGCATTTTAAAACTTTTTTTTAATCTACCTATATATTTATTTTTTATGCTATTAACTGCGATATTTATCTTACCAATAAAATCGCATTTAGTTTACTTAAATTTGCTTTAACATTCAAAAGTTAAATATTTTTTTGTAATTTCACGTGTTTTACTTATAAATTATTATTCTAAATTGTACACTAGTATAATTTAGTTGTTATATTTTGCTTGTATTGGGTTCCAATTGTAGTCAGTTAATCTAATTAAAGGCGTAGAACACCTTGAACAAATAAGTTGTGTAATATCCCAACAAACCTGAAAATCAATGTTGATTTGGCCGGAGTCATTTATTTCTAATTTATTGTCCAATCACAAAATGACACTGGTGGTCACTGAAGTCACAGCTCGCCCGGTTTACGCGCGCGTAAAACAAGCGAATTGTGACGGCAGTGACCGCCAGCGGCATTTTGTGAATGGAAAATAAATTAGAAATACGTGACTCCGGCCAAATCAACATTGATTGTCAGGTTTGTTAGGATATTACGCAACTTTTTTGTACAAGGTGTTTTACGCCTTTAAGTATAAAATACATATTTATACATAATATGTACTAAATTATAGCATTTACAGATGTGTCTGTTTTGTTAAATTAAAAGGTATATTAATAATAATTGTTCTTCCTTTTTGTTTTGTTTTTAATAATGTTACAAATTGAGATTTTTTTTCAGTTTTTTTTTATTCTTACTATTTTTTATGTATAGTATATTGTAAAATATTATTAACACTATTGCTTCACTAATATTGAATTAAAAAATCAACATTGCTCCACAAAAGGCACAGAGTGCTCTCTTAAATTTATATTAATGAAGTTTGCTCAACTTATTGTCACCATGATCTTAAAGTGACTTTTTTCGCATGACATCATACTGAATTCGGTTTGACGCCATTCTGGAGCAACAAATAACATTGCTCAGCATAGAACTAACATCATTTTTTGGTTGCTTTCTTTCAGAAATCGGGCAATTTTTTACTGTCGTTATTTTTCTTGCATAACCTAAAAATTCACCCTGTTAACGTAGAATGTGACCAACTTGGACCGGAAATCGTTAAAAGAATAACTATATTTATCACAATAATTTTTTGTACATATTTATTTCCAACAAAACAAACACTAATAATTTTCAAATAAAATTGAGTAAATTAAAAAAAAAAATGCTCTGAAAAAAGTTTTAATAATATTTTTAATTTTAATTTTAAAAAAGTTTCTACTTTGACCTTTTGTTGCTAAAATTTTAATTTCCACATTTACATGTTATCTTTAAAGTTAAATAACAAATATTTCACCGTGTTTTCACATGTTGGACTTAACTAAATTTTAAAGTGCCATTTGTTCTTTATTTTGTGTTTATATTATAATTCGCGACCGTCTAGTTTGGGAGATATTAGTTTTTCACCTACCCCCTTAATAGCATCAATGTCAATGCTCTCAAAAATATTGCTACGTAGTTTTTTAACTGGCAAAATTTGTCATTTTCCCATATCGGCCTATGTTATATTTAGTGCTCACATATGGCGGTGACATTTATATGACCACATGATCTTAAAGTGACTTTACGTAATGTATGTGTCACCTATGACGTCACTAAAGAAAATAAAGAACGCTGTACCTAAAGTGGAGTAAATATTGGTTAAAAATAAGAGAGTATTTAATATCGTTGCAAGAATCTGGAATTTTTTTTTGTTAAACTTTATAAAACTTTTAAAATAACTTACAGATGTTACTTATATATTATTCATGTGTTACTTATATTTTTAATGTTCTATTGGTGATAAAGAATTTTATTATGTAATTTTCTTTTAGATATTAAATTTTCCAATTGTTTTATGGTTTTAGAATAAAAGTATATTAAATTTAAAACTGCGCGTATTAAAAAAAAAAAAAGCCCACGCGCATCTATATGCATTTTAATACTAAATTAATTAAAATTCAAATGAATATTAAATTGTACTGTAACTTTTGCTATGCTATTTTCTTAATATAATATAAATGTATAATTAAATGAAATCAATACCTGTATTTTTAGAAAAAATTATTTTAAATGCATGTGAAATTATTTTGTATATCAAGAGCAATTTATATTTGGAATGAAACATAAATAAAAATAAAGATATTTGATAACATTATTTTATAAAATAATATATAAATCCTTTACGTTTTTTTTTTTTTTTTTTCGTTTTTTTCTTTTTTATCGTACAAAACACGTGTGTGAATAAATTTAGACAAAAGCAAGATAAATTTTAAGTTTTAAAACTTTATCTTACACTTTATCTGTATAGTCCTGTAATGTGATAAATCTTTTTTAATCTCCCAAGGGGAAATATATACAACGTTAATTTAAATATAATTATAAGAGTTAAAATATAGATTAAAAAGAATCATCTTATTTTTTTTTATGAAAACTTTTTATTATACAAAAATTTTAACAAATAACCAAAATAAATTACTAATTACACGTAAAATCTAAACAATAAAAATACAATAAATAAACTAATTAATGGTATATGTAATCGTTCTATTTACATTTTTTTTTTTTTTGTATTTGTCACACTCGTAATAATTATAATATTCTATTGCGCAATTTAATGGCCATAAATTGCATATTTAATTCTTTCATTATATATTATAAGGCATCTTTGTTTTAAAGAATAGCTTAATGATATTTCGATTCTTTGAGAAAAATTGCAAGAAACCAGTCTCACATTTTGAGGATTAAAAAAAATACGCTCACAATGGAATCTAATAATTAACACTAGACCACTTGCAATGAACGTTATTTAATTGTTATGTAACGTATTCACTGAAATGAGATTTTTTTTTCAATAAGAAATGCAATAACTTTATTTTAATCGTTCATGCAAGTGGTCCACTAATATCTTTTATTTTTACACTTGCAAATTTTTTAGCGTGCGTGCTTTAATTTCTTCACACGTTGCATTATATACATTTTACGCTATCGTACGATTACTATAACATTTTTAAATATTAATAATTTATAATAAAACACAATGTTATTATATTTCTACAAAAATATAGCTTTAGCTGGAATATACCACATTTTTTTATGAGATAAAATATAAATAATTTTTTTTTGTCCCTTTATAGGGAAAATATAAGTTTCCTTTAAAAAGCTCTTTTCAATATTTAGCTGTCTTTTTTATAGTTATAATTATAATAACTTGTTGAAATATACATAATTACAGTAACTATTCTTAATAACAACACAGATTTACAATTTTCAAATCACTTTTTCAGTATACGTGAAAATAAGAATCTCGACCGCGTATATTTCAAGTGGCAAGAGATTTTCTCATAAGTCGATTTTTAATGCTCAATGCTCCAAGATTAAAGGCCAAATGTAAAAATATTTTTGTACAAACACGCTTAAGACGTAATTTTTTATTACATAATGGCTAATGGCATATAAAATCAGTCGTTAATTCTTGAAATCTGCTCAAATTTCTATCACTTGGTTTCGGAAACTCCATTTGTCATTTTCACAGTTGATATTTCATTAAAAGGCTCTGAAAAAAAAAGTAGATACAAATTTAGTTTTATTATTATTTTGCTGCCTTATTTAAACAATATCAAGTTTCAAATAATTATGAGAACGAAAAAAGAAAGAAGGGTTAGGATAGAGTACGTGTACTCTTAGAGTACTCTAGGTTAGGAGAACAATAGCATTAATCCGCACGTAACGTACGAATTATATATATTGCAGTTTAGTAAAATAGTTATACCTAATGGATGTTCATCCTCTGTTCTAATCACTCTAGTTCGCCTTGGACTGTTCCAAGGCTGTACTTCTCCAGAACTAAAGATGAGAAACGTTATCCCTCCAGCGACGTAGAAAGCAGCTGCGATCAGAAACACGAGCCGCCACTGACTTGCATTATCCTAATAAGCATATTTACATAAAATTAACATTCTCATCATATTGAAAGGTAATATTATATTGTCTTACATTTTCAGTCACTATATATCCAACACAAAGTGGTCCAAGAACGCTCATAATATTTGCAGAAAAATTAGTAATGCCCATCATCGCACCTGCAAAATTTGGGGACAAATCCAAATGATTTACCTGCGGGAAAAGAGAAATTAAAGATTAATACTTTTTGTTTTTTACTATGAATTTACGTATATAATATTAATATGTTATGCATTGACTAATAAAGGAACAACTGTTTTGAGGTCGACTATACATTCGCTTCCGTTTCGACGTACTGCGCATGCGTAGTACGTCGAAACGGAATGTGTAAGCGAAATCGCTTATAGTAAGCCTCAAAACACTTGTTCCTTTATCAGTCAATATGTAACACAACCAGAGCGCAACTTACCAAATACCCCGACATAACCCCAGCATTTACTGCATGTGCGAACGCCAGGGTACCGACTGCCAATGTTTCGTTCGCCACTGCATATCCGAGCACCACGAGACATACTGCAGAGCAGAACTGACCTACAATAATAATAAAAACTATAACAATTCTTTTCTTTTTTCTTCGGTTTCTTTAGTTTTATTAATTAAAATAATAAAATATTGTTTAAAAAAAATGAATTTGCTGAAAGAATACTACTCACCGATACTATTAGCAACTTTTCTTGCAGTTCCAATTCTCCATATGCGTTTTTTAATCATGTGATCTGAAGCCCAACTTATAAATAAACCACAGAAAAACATCAGACAATAGGGGAGCGCTGAGAGTAGACCGTTCTGTAAAATAACATAGGCCGCATGTTTTATTTTTGAAGTAATAAAAAAAAAATGTAATTTAACTAGCTTTGCAGAAATAAATAGCATGAACATGATGGTGTACCTTAGCTATATTTATATTGAGAACTCCCTTCATGTACGATGGTATTTGCGTGGCCAACGTCCAGAACCCCCAGGACTGCGTACTTTGAGCAATCAAAATTGACCACACCGGCATAGAGGTGAGCATTGCACGCCATGGAGTTGGGATTTGCTGAAATCAAAAGGTTTAAATTAAAATTAAATTTTTTAGCTCATAACATTTTTAATATTTAATTCAATAAATATTAAAACAAAATTTCAACAGCACTTTTTTTTTAAAGCTCACAATTATTATTAACGACAAAAAGAGAAACTTTGTTGTATTCCATATAAAAGTCGACGCCATATATGTGAGCACTGGTTAACATCAGCCGGTATGGGAAAATGACTCATTTTGCAAGTTTAAAAATCTTATAGTAATATTTTTGAGAGCATTGATGCTGCCAATAGGTTGAATTAGGTTTTCAAGTATGCGAGAAAAAATAGTAATAATTAAAAGCCAAAAGCGACATATATTTTGTCTTATGCTGAGCAATGTTATTTATTGCTCCAGTATGGCGTCGAAGCGCATTCCCTCGCTTTTTAATGAATACACTCTATTGCAGTGGAATACAACTTTTTTAATGATATGTTGAACCAGTTTATATATATATATATATATATAATTAAGGTAATTAGGTTAATTATAACAACCATATCAGTTGATGCGATGACTCAATCACTTTACCTTCCTCGACAGTTCATTCTGAGGTACAGATGTGTTATTATTGATGCTGTCCTCAATGTAACGCATCTCATTCTTGGACACAAAGCGACTGTCCGCAGGTGAATCAGCCGCCACGACGGCCCAGAATATGACGCACACGACTCCTATACTCCCACTTACGTAGAACACTGATGGCCAGCCATGTACGGCACTCAGGATTCCAGAACCTGACATTGCTATCACGGTTCCAAATAAATGACCTGCATTTAACAAAATATATATTTTTAATTTGAAAACAATAGAATTTTAGCATAAATTATTAATCAAGCGAACAATATAAAACACGCATTTTATAAAACTTAAACATAAGTTAAGATTTGTCATTGATTTGTAGCAAATTACCAGAGTAGACGAATACAGCCATTCGTCCACGTTCAGTGGGTGGTGACCAGTGCGCAAGAATATCATGGCTGCTCGGCATCATCGCACCCTAGGAAAATTCAGCATTGTTATTGCAAACTTGCAAATTATTAAAGAGGAAGATAAATACTTGGGGGGGGGGGGGGGGTATTTTATTGTATACATTCTAAAAGATGACATTGTTTTGATTCGATAGAAATGTGATTTTCCCATTTTTTGTCAGTCGCGAAATAACGTCACGGTCGGTAACTTTTCCTATGCCTAATGGGTAAAAATTTAAATATAATTTACACAATTCAATGTTAACATAATATTACGTTACACTGCGCATATGCATGCAACGTTTTTTTTTAAGATGACTTCATTTTATTAACGGACGAGCATTTTATTATTATTATTGATCATCGTTAAATAGTTAAAAGTTTGTAGTATAATGAAAAAATGAGTTTGAAAATATTTGCAACTGCTATTCTAAATTAGCATTGTTTTTTTGCATTTTTTTATTTTTTAGACGAGACATAGAAATTAAAAGAGTGATTATATTGTAAACCAATGAAGCTTTTTTTTTCCATAAAAATAAGTGCGCAATTTAATTTAAAAAAAATATTATATATATTAATAAGTTAGTAAATAGGTCAAATGAAATTACGTCACCACAGATTATCTAAATCTCTGTTTTATACTTAATAAATAGATAAGAAAATGATCTAAAAATTTAAATTAGGAACATTATTACATATTATCATTTCAGATAATGTCTAAAATATTATAAATAATGGTGAACAAACAGTATAAAAAAAATTATAATAATAAACACACTTTTCTCCACCTTCCTCTCAAACTATAAAAAGTAATTTAAAATAAGATAAAAATTATCGGAGCTACCTGTGCGAGTCCAATGCAGAATCTTGTAGCGCACACATATTGCCAGCCAAATGTTGCCGCAGGAACAAAGAGATAGGTCCCCAATACGGAGATAAGTACGGCCATCAACAGTAAAATTTTACCACCGTATCGCTGAGTCAAATAACCTGATGGTATTTGTGTTAACACGTAACCCCAGAAAAATGAGCTGAGGATTTTACTCCGTGTTGGTGCGTCCCAGTCATATTGCTGCAAATCAGAAAGTATATTTATGAATTAAAATTTATATGAAAAAACAAACATTTAAAACCATTTAAAAATATGTTTAATTACTTTGCTTTATTAATACTTACTACTATTATTAATACTATAGCAATAGAAAATAATAAAAGTCAAGTACTTTGAAGTATACTTTAGAAGAAAAAAATACGCTTTTATTATTACAAAGCCACTTTTTATTCTTACCGGTCCATGATTGATGGTAACATTGCCCTCAGTATTATTTCTCTCGAGTGATATCGCGACGATGGCAACAGAGAGATTTAATCGTGTCATGAAACACATTGCATTCATCAAGAACGCGCCGAACACCACGACGTAGCGATATTGGAACCAGTTCCATTTCTCACCTGTAAGACACATAATATAGTATAGAATATTACAATAAAACTAGAAGAAGAAAATAGCATTTATTTAAATACTCTTGACACATGTGACAATATTTTTGTTGCGCATTTTATATAATATAGTGACGTTTTTTTTTTATACCATACAGTGACATCACTTCATATAATTATTATTGTTATTGTAAATCCCGTACAGCAAATTGTACAATCATTCCAATAAAAAATGAAATTGTATTGGCTTATGGCCATTCAATGCGCAATCAGATGGAGATTGCATTTGACGCAAAACTCTATCTAAATACATGTTACTCCCATAAGCCAATAGAATTTCATTTTTTATTGGAATGACTGTACATGTTGTTGATATTTTATATTGATACTTACCAACTTTATCTCCATTTAGATTGACATCAAGATGTTTAAGATGCAGACCATTTATGTCCATGTTCGTACGTTATTGTTAGAAGTCACCTTGGCTCACGTGGTCAAGATGCCACGTGTAGCAGCTACTAATAGAAAAGTAATTTATTTTTTACACTAAGTCAGTAAAATAAAAAAAAAAAAATTGAAAGTCATTTCATGATCATTTTAATTTTGTATACTGTGGTTATATATAGCTGTATTATAAACTTGAGTATTTTTACATATAAAACTTTGTTGAAGAACTTGAATCTCATCACGTAACAATATTATTATAAACATTGATATTAATGATTTAAAAAATATATATTATTATCATATCATTAGGTTCTCTTGTGCAGTCGTGAATACAATTTTTTTTTTTTAATTTTAAGCTATCAATGATCGCACCAATATATAAATAAGAGCCTCAAATTTAAATTATATTGTTATCGTATCTTGTTATCAAATAATGCCATATACACGCCAAATTTTTTTAAAAATTAATTACTTAATTTATGATACACGAATGTTTCTATGTTGTAATGACATAAGTAATTATGCTAAAAACCGTAACTATTATGATATTTAGTATAAGAATCATTATATTATATTATATAATAATATGTTCATAGATATTTATATAGCATAATATGATGCATCAATGTATAGCTACATTGTGCTAGCATAAAAATTATTATAATATATTTATTTTTGTCCGTGTAGTTTCAAGTTTTTACATTAACTAATTAAGATTATATTTAAATTGTTTATTATTATATCAAATCATACATAAATGTTTTAACTATTGCTCTTTCCCTCTTCCTAATTTTTCTCCTTAGCCTTTTTCTTTTAGCATTATTATTGTTATTAATTTTTTTTTTAATTTTTAATTTATTATATGTATATTTATTTTATTATTGTATTTATTTTATTTGTTCTATTATTAAAAATTATTTCATTTAATAACATATTTAATAATTTATTACGTAAATGAATTGAAATTTAATGCACATATGCATTAAATTACGATTACAGATTTGAGATTGTGTATTTATAACATAATCATTGCGTTTCAGAATTTTCCACAAATTGTTCAGAAAATTATAATAATGGTCAGGCACAGAGAAATTCACTGACTAAAAAATTCATTCATGCATAAAGTAAAAATCCTGACCAAAAATCTTTGGGCAATATTATTTAAATATAAAGCTATGTCTAAATTGTAAGTGTTAAAGGTTAATTATAAATTAAAACATTATTGGATATAAATAGACTATAGTAATTTTTTTGCTCAGTTAGTAAATTGCAATTAAGTAATACACATTGTATTTTATGTATTTTTAGGACGTTTTGAACTTGAATCAGACATGAAATCGACTAATCGTCCGTTCTCTCGTTTTTTCTTCTAATGTTTAAAGGGACAGTAATCGTTTTCCAATTTTTCTGTCTGTACTTCTAACTAAACAAAAATTATGAACTTCTTCTAAATTAAAAATATTTCTTGGTTGAAATAGAAAGTTTTATAAATACCTTGCTAAAAGTTTTATTTCATGAAGTTTAAAAATGGAGAACTGCATTCCTTCAAGGAATTCAATGAAACGTGTACGCAGAAATCAAAAGTATGCACTACATCGTGAAAAAAACAGCTGGTTTTACTCTCAAATTCATGCAGCGACACTGTTACCACACAGTTACGTAATAAATCGATATCAAAATTGAAGCCAATGGAAAAGACTAAACTTTCTCAAAGAACAAATCAGATATGAATAAATTTCTTCGCGGCAGTGTCACAGAAATAGAGCTTGGTAATACTAAAGTTGTATAACTTTTTTGACTTTCTTCTGCATGGTGCTGGCCTCTGTTTTACATGTCCTATAGTGTTCCGTGCACTTGCGCATTGCTACAGTAATTTTAATTAAATGCGCTGCATACATTATACAGGCTTGCAGAACTATAATGAACACAAAATGCACTACAAAAAAAAAATATATATTTAGAAATAGTATAAAAAAACTTTCAAAATATTGAGAAAAAGTTGCTCAGTATATTGTAACTGCATGTTATATTTAGTAATTTAAATTTCCTAAATTTTTAGTGTGGTTGAGGCATAAAAACGCACTTACTTTTTGTAGTTAAATTTTCTTAAACTTCGAAATGTTTAATTAAGTTTAAAATTATTCAGCTTCATATATTTGTCATTAAAAACTTTGTTTGATCACTCTGTGGAAGTATAGAAATGTGGTATTTTCATTTATAATATCGTTACAAAATATATTATAAAATTAAATAGTACACGTTACAAATAAATCACAAAATTATATATTATAACAAAAAAATTTAACATTTAATTTTTAGGAAGGTGATATTTCTGCCGCGCCTGGAGTTGACAGCATTTTCTGTGCAGATGACACGTCTGAAAAATTTAAGTAAATACGATTTAATTAATTTATATTATTTTCTAAGTAACTTAATTTATTTTTGAATGAAAATTAAATTGATAAACAAAAAATTGTCTAGTTACTGAATGAACTTTCATAAAAAATGAATATATAAAAAAAAACTAACATTTTGAAAACACACTTGCGAGCAATTTCTCTTTTTCTTGCTATTAAAGCGCAAAATCACACGTTCCTTGGAATGAATCGATTTCTTGATGTATGTATCATCATATAAATATTATTTTTGATAAATAGTTTTTTTAAGTGATTAAAATTAATTAGCGAATTTATAGATTTTTTTGGGTTAATCTGCATGATCACAAATATAAATTTTAAATAAGAAAATAATCTTTAAAAATTTAGAAGTGAGATTTTACATAATATACGAGTGTACATATTAAATCTTTTTGTAATGAAGAAGTTTCAGTCTATATATAAATATACCACAATAATCTTCAATAAGAATATAACATTTTTCTTACATCAATGATTATAATATAAATAATGATCAAACATGTACAGTATGTAAAGTAAATGAACAATTTATACCTAGTATAGGTTTCATATTTTGAGGTGTTCCTTGCCTCCAGTCTGGATTATTCCAGGACTGTACTTCTCCAGATCCAAACACCACAAAGATCGTATTTCCAATAAAATAAAATCCAGCAGAAATTAAGAATACAATCCTCCATTGAGCTGCGTTGTCCTGTAAAACAAAATGTCTAATTATAGAATAATTATAATTTATTTTTGATTTACTTGCATAATTATGTTATAGAGTAAAAGTTCTTTATTTAGAATTTTATTTCAATACTTACATTCTCTGTTACAATATATCCAACTAAAAGTGGTCCCAAAATACTCATCAGATTAGATACGCAATTGGTGATACCCATCATTGTCCCAGCAAAGTTTGGGGACAAATCTAGATGGTTTATCTATATAAAATGTACTGAATTAAGTATAAAATATATTAATATGTCAATACTGGCTTTCATTTGAAAAATTATTAATTATTTCAATTTTATCCTTAAAGGAATAGACCAGGGAAAAATATAAGCATTTATATCACAAAACACTTGATGGGATTTACATAAATAACTTTAGTTTTGTCTCAAAACCCAACTGTATGGCTCTGTAGCAGTGATCAGAAATTTCGATTTATGTAACCCGCACAACATTTTCATACTAATTTTTGCATGTTTCTGACGTCATAAACATGAATAGTCACGCAAATTGCATACTTTACAGTATTTTCACGTTCTCTTGTGGGGCTACATTAACATTCTGGTAAAAATTATAAACAGTTTTGAAGATCCCATTTTGTGTTTATTAATTAAAAAGCACAATACATGCTGTTTTATGTGGTTTATGGCTTTAAGAAAGAGTTTATTGAAGTATTTATATAGGTAGTACGTATGTATACGTACCAAATAACCGACCATGATTCCAGCGTTGATTGACAGTGTAAAAGTTAAGGTAAATACTGCAAAAGCTTCATTAGCTGCTGCATATCCTAGCATAATGAGGCAAATAGCTGCACCATAATGACCTGTATAGATAAAAGTGTTTTACTAGTATAATATAGTTTTTCAATGGATTTGTATTTCACGTAACTATATACAGATTTTGAACAATAAATACTATACCAATACTGTTGGCAACTTTTCTTGAAGTTCCAATGCTCCATATACCTTTCTTCAAAATGAAATCTGAAGCCCAACTGAATAAAATACTGGAAAACCACATCGCAACAAAGGGAAGCGCAGACAGGAATCCATTCTTAATAATATCAGTAAAAAAAAATTAAAAAAAATATATAATCATAGTTTTAGCTGGGGTGTCCTTACAGCCCACAAATTTGAAACTCATATAAAAAAAAAATGGAAGAACACGCTTGCAGCCCACAAAATTCTGCCCCACCACCATACCATAATATTCTAAAGTACCACTATCCACTGACTAGCTGGCAACGTCACGAATGCTTCCTGTGGCTTGATCGTGTTTTATGAGTTTCAAAATTGTGGGGCACATTAGATGAGGCCAACTTGAGATAAAGAAATACTACGTGGTTTGTTTCCTGACGCACAAAACTTGAAGTCATAATAAAGGACACTCACGCTTACAGCCTCTAAATTTCTGCCCCACAAAATTGAAACTCATAAAGTACCGTGAGGGGGCATTTGTGTTTTTATATCGAGTAGTCGTGTCAGGCGTTTTAAAAGCAACTGATAGACAGGTAGCATTTTTAACTTTTTTAAAAACTATAGTTTAAACTAAGTCATGCATGATAGTTAATGCCTTGAGAGATACGAAATTTATTCTCAGATACTTAACTTATGTATATTATTTGCTTTTATTAATATTTTTTTTCACGTTGTTTTGTCCAGCTTCTCATAAGACATCACGTATTTTATAAAATAATAACATCAATTATACTTCTAAAAATTGGAAACACATTATTTGGATGCTATTGCTCGTCAAAATTAATTTAAAACTTATATTAATAATTGTTAATAATAAAACAGAATTTTTATATATTTTTTTTATCCTATAGAGTGGTTGCATTTATATAAAAGTTGACGCCATATATGAGAACTCAATAACATAGTCCCGCATGTGAAAGTTTAATTTTTTGTCAGTTTATAATTTGCATGATGTTGTTAATAGATTGAATTATGTTTCCATAAAAAAGTATTCGAAATAATAATATAAATATATTGAAAATAAATTACTTTCCCAAAGAAAATAGCCAAAAAGTATACTTATGCAGTGCAAGGTTATTGATAGATCCAATATAATGTATATATGATGTACAGATGTACTATAAGTATATGACATCTTGCGTATACAGCCTATATAGTCTATGAACATCCATAAATATAACGAACTAATATAGTGAGTACACAATGATACTATAGAAATAAATATAAAGTTATTACAACCAATTATTATCCAATATTCCTGGAGGAGAGTCCTTATTATCAAAATACAAAATAGTTTTTATTTTATTATTATTATTTTTTACTCAATTTTGCTTAGAGATGTAAAATTTAAAATTTAATTTAATTAAAAAATCGTGTGATTGTCATTGTAACACCACGGGGATATCGCAAAGTAACAGGAGTATTTCAGTTTAAATTGTTTATCTTGAAATAACAGGAGTATACTATTTCATTATCTAATAAAAATATCAAGTTAATTTCAACATAACTGCAAGTCAGCAAGTGCAGCATAATATGATATGATATGTTGAAAACAAGAGATGTCGCCTGCATTGTATGGCGTATGCAGATTATACTTAGCATCCCGAGTATCAAGTACCAGAGACTATAAACATTGAGATATCTTCATGTTTCACACAGTGCACTTTTATCAACAAGATATTATATTTACAAGGACATGCATGAATTTATCTTAAAATAATAAGATTTTATATCGTTCCATTAAGCGTAGAAAAAGTAACAATTGTAAGTCCTAATGAGCTTTATTTATTTATTTTAGTAATTATTTTTGAAAGAACTGTTTTTGAATTCAGGTAAATTTTAAGATTTTTTTTCCTTTTTCTTTTCTTTTTTTTTAACTTTGGAAGTAGTTTTAGTTTATAGTTTTAAAAAAAAGTTGTTATGGTAAAGCTATTAAAATTAAATGTGTTTTCTATTAGCATGGCAGTTCTAAATCTTATAAAAAATTTTAATTAAAAAAAAAGGTAAAGCCGATGAAATATTGAATAAAAAAGACAAAAAAAAAAGTGAAAGAAAGAAAGAAAGAAAGAAAGAAAGAAAGAAAGAAAGAAAGAAAGAAAGAAAGAAAGAAAGAAAGAAAGAAAGAAAGAAAGAAAGAAAGAAAGAAAGAAAGAAAGAAAGAAAGAAAGAAAGAAAGAAAGAAAGAAAGAAAGAAAGAAAGAAAGAAAGAAAGAAAGAAAGAAAGAAAGAAAGAAAGAAAGAAAGAAAGAAAGAAAGAAAGAAAGAAAGAAAGAAAGAAAGAAAGAAAGAAAGAAAGAAAGAAAGAAAGAAAGAAAGAAAGAAAGAAAGAAAGAAAGAAAGAAAGAAAGAAAGAAAGAAAGAAAGAAAGAAAGAAAGAAAGAAAGAAAGAAAGAAAGAAAGAAAGAAAGAAAGAAAGAAAGAAAGAAAGAAAGAAAGAAAGAAAGAAAGAAAGAAAGAAAGAAAGAAAGAAAGAAAGAAAGAAAGAAAGAAAGAAAGAAAGAAAGAAAGAAAGAAAGAAAGAAAGAAAGAAAGAAAGAAAGAAAGAAAGAAAGAAAGAAAGAAAGAAAGAAAGAAAGAAAGAAAGAAAGAAAGAAAGAAAGAAAGAAAGAAAGAAAGAAAGAAAGAAAGAAAGAAAGAAAGAAAGAAAGAAAGAAAGAAAGAAAGAAAGAAAGAAAGAAAGAAAGAAAGAAAGAAAGAAAGAAAGAAAGAAAGAAAGAAAGAAAGAAAGAAAGAAAGAAAGAAAGAAAGAAAGAAAGAAAGAAAGAAAGAAAGAAAGAAAGAAAGAAAGAAAGAAAGAAAGAAACAAACAAAGAAAGAAAGAAAGAAACAAACAAAGAAACAAAGGTACTTTATATCCTAGACCTAGAATATTGTGGGGCAGAATTTTGTGGGCTGCAAGCGTGTTGGCTCTTTTTTTTTTTTTTAATGAATTTTAAATTTGTGGGGCAGAAAAATGTGGACTATGAGATCATCTCTTTTAGCATATATTTATTTAAATTTTACGCTTGTTTATATTTACAAGGATTTTTTTTTTTAAGTTTAGTTTTAAAATAAAGGAAGAAATTTTTAGTCATATTTTTTTACAGTATATTAATTTAATTCAATTTAAAAGGGATGTATTAATTTCATTCCATTTTACCAGTCAGTGAAAAAAATAATTTTAAAAATTCCCCATTGCAGAGTTCCTAGCTCTCTCTCTCTCTCTCTATTTCTCTAACTAACTATATCTATCTATCTCTTTATTATAGTTATTATTATTATTTCGCTCACATTGGTAACAAATGAGCCAAACCTTTTTCAGTTGGAAGTTGAGGACTCCGCTCATGTAAGACGGTATCTCCGTGGCAAGAGTCCAGAAGCCCCAGGCTTGTGCACTATGAGCCACTGAGCCACAAGTAAAGCCCACATAGGGATGGAGGTTAGCATAGAGCACCATGGAATACGCATATCCTATGAAAAATACATCAACATATTAAAAATTGATGCAAGAACTAATTTGAATTTACACAGGTGCAAATAATTAAAATGTACCTTGCTTGAAATCTGTGGTCCACTACCTGCAGCAGCATTTATACTTTCTTCAATGTAGCGCACTTCATGGGGTGATGCAAATCGACTAGACGCAGGAGAATCGTCAGCTAAAATTACCCAGATAATCATAGCAATGACTCCTATAGAACCACTCACATAAAACACAGAGGGCCATCCAGAAGTAGCGCATAAATATC